>VSDK01020061.1:105277-195768 GCA_009767595.1 Symbiodinium kawagutii | reverse complement strand
ATCCGTAAAGAAACCCATCAAACCATATGGACGGTCACGGGTCAAGGTAGAGGGTGCTGTACCATCAAATCTGGGTAGTTTCTTGATGTGGTGGTTTCCCAAATCATCCAATATCAATCATTTATAGTCTGGTAATAAACCAACCAGTTTGGGGGTTCCCTATGGCTTGCCCCCATCTCCTCTTCTTGATGATTGTTGGTGATGGACTCTTCCAGTTCACAAGTGGTGGTAATTTGGGGGACAAGGGAACTCCATTAACTTGAACCACAATCACAACCAGAGCTTGAACCACAACCTATCGATTCAATCAACATCAACCTGAACCAACTATAATCAACCATAGCCAACCTGAACCAACCTGAACCAACCTGAACCAACCATAACCAACCTGAATCAACCAAAACCAACCTGCACCAACCATAACCAACCAAAACTATCACCAAAACTACCCTTAACCAACCATTACCAACCTGGTTGTGACGCTCCCATGGCCCCCTCCTTGGTGGCATAGCGCAGCGTCAGCGCTCGGTTGTTGAGAGGAGCCCCGGGGTAGGCGCCTCGCAATCTGCCGGCCCCGGCCACACGGAGACGCGCCAGATCTCAAATGGCTTGGTGCCAAAATGATTCATGGCACCCCGAAATACCAATAGTTGTTTCAAACATTGTTCATTCCCCCTAGTAATCATTGACAAGTGGTTGATGTTAGGTTTCATCTACAAGGTGGGCCCCCTTAGTTAGCTAAGTTGGCTCATAACTAGGGTAACTACTAGGCAAATGGTAGATATAACAAGGTACCCCAAAAAACCAATGGTTGTTTCAAATATATGTTTTATTTTCCCTAGTATATAATCATTAACAAATGGTTGAAACCACCACCAAAAAACCAATTGGTTGATTGAGCTACTGGTTGATTGCTTGATGGTTTGCTAACAAGAGTTGGGTCTGTGCCAACATAGTGGTACCCCCAGTCAACCATCGGTTTTCTAGTGAAGGAATCATTTTTGTTGGGTTTTTGGTAACCTTATTTTGGCACATACCCGAATGGCTTTGTCCATAAGATTGATTGGTTGATCTATATTGATTTATGATTCATGATGGGGGTGATAAGACTAATGATGATCAATGGTGCTTAATGGGGTTGTCTATAGCCATGGTGGTAACCCCTGAATGATAGGGGGCATAAAGAATGGTCTCATAATGTTTAACGGTTAATGATAGGGGATAGTAACGAACAATGATGATTAAACTGATTAGACACTTTTGTGGGCTAGTCCATAGCTGTGGTTCATAATGGTTGATGATTAATGATGGCTAACAATGACTAATAATGGTTGGTAGTGACTGGTAAGGGTCAATAATGATCAACAATGGTTCTGATGCTAGTAGCCTTTGTCCATAAATAGACATTGTACCCCTGAACCAACCAATATATTCCACAATGATGACTATCAACAAGGAAACCACCAGTTTTGGGGGTACCAGGTACGCCCTTCTGGGACAACCCCAAATCTAAACACTTGTTGGTTTTGGGATGGGCTTGGCTTTGGGGGAACAGTTTTGGGGAAGTGTGTATATCATATATATATATACATACATACATACATTGAAACTTCTAACCGTCTATCCATTGATGTGTCTATCGTTTGGTCTATCTATGGAACCTATCTCTATCATCCTGCGGAGGGCTAGCAGCGACAGCACAGTCGCTGCCGCTATATGCCGCTATCTAACCGTTCAAGTCTGACTTCCAACATCTATTGAGCTGCTGTATATCCATCCAAATAGCTGTAAGCCGACTCTCTCCACCTGTCCCCATATATGCATTTCTGAAAAACTAGCAAACCCCCTCCCAATCATCCGGTTTATAAACCATTTATACTAATAAACCAACCATTTTGGAAGTCCCCTACGGCTTGAGAAACCACCATATGATGGTTTCTCAAAATAGGGAGCCCCAAAAATGGCTGGTTCATTGCTATAAATGGCTAATAACTAGATGACTTGGGGGTACCCCTATCACTGATTGGGACCCCCCAAATCATCAATTCTTAACCATTTACAGTAGTAAACCAGACATTTTTTGGGCCCCCTATGGCTTGAGAAACCACCATGTTACTGATTGAGCAGGATCTCGTGTACAGAAATGAGTCCGGTCCCGTGATCTCGGCACCTTGATATCCCACATAGACACCGTAGCCGTCCTGGGAGGCGAACGACACCAGCGCTGTGTGCCCAAGGATGGTGAATGAACCAGGACTCAGACTGTACTGGTTATCAGTACTTATCAGTAACATGATTACAATAGTTTAATAATGAACAAACGCTTAATGAACCAGCGTAAATGAATCCGTAATGACTTCATGCAATGGTTATTAAACAATGATGTTTAAAGAATACTGATTAAACCATGATGATTAAAGAATGATTGATTTAGACCATTGTAATGATGTGAAACTGTTAAACATCATTGTTGATAATGGTACATTTGATCAACCCCATCATGGTTTTTGATTACGATTATAATCCTACAGGGGTTGAATGTCATAATGGTATGAAATGCAATTGCTAATACTTGATAGCGTCGAATCATGGTTGATGAAGCTTCATGGTCATCAATAACGGTCAATTATGGTCAGTCAGTGTCAATGGCTTGCTGGCTACTAGTTCATCATTAACCATTGCTGGTAAACCATGATTAACCAAACCGCAGGTATTGCAACATCGAACGGTATGTCAAAATCATGCGGTGTCACAAACATATACAAGCATGCTGCGTGTTGGAATGAAATCTTTCATGACACAAATCAGCAAGCAAGTGTATTTAGGGGCTCCTCCTTGCATCAGTGGAAACAGAACCGTTGTTTTTGTCACCGAATCACTGCCCTCCATCAACCGTCGCCTGTCCCTGTCCTTAGCCACCACTGGACAATAGTTAAGGAGTATGTAATTCTAGCAACTTGCGACAATAATTGTCCGTCATTACTCGCCAATATCCATCACTATGGGTGCCTCAGCAAATGACTGGCGTTCTTATCTGGCAGCGAACCAATGTCATTCAGCATCTGGAAGCGTTGTTGGTTGTAAGCTAATTCCCCCCCCTCTTTACATAACTGCTTTTGTTGGTTGCTGTTGAATATCATTCACGGCTATCAACCATCTTGAACCCATATTCAACTAGTATCAACTGCTGTTGTTTATCCATGTTTAATTAGTTCTAACTGCTATTAATCTTGTTTTACCATCCTTAACCCTTAGCTTTATTGAACTAGCAATGACCGCTCAGAACCATCATTAAGCCTGATTAGCAAACGGCTGCCAACAGTTTAAGATTTATCAAAATTGGGCCCACTGCTGTTCGCCATGGAAACTGGTAGCGCTGGCAGCGACAGACGTGGACTACTGTTGTGATCTTTCACGGAAAGAAACCTAATTTTGCCGAATAATGGTCATATACACTATTATCACTAGCTACTACTACTAACTATCACCATTCCGCCAAACAATGGTAAATGATGATGGTCAAGCATACCTGGAAAAACAGAGCAATCAGCAATGTCCAGATTCCGACTAAACGGGTTCGCAAACCAGGCTGCAGTGTAAATACTATGGGGAATGGATCCTTATCCTTGCCAATGAACTCGGATGAGTGGCACTTAGGCAGATGAACTAATGGGCATGATGTCACCACTGGATTGATACACTGATACACCCTAGTTGATGAACAAACTTGGGTTTATCAAATTATGGCTTAGTTATCCAACAAAAGCCTTGATTAACTAGTTGATTTTCCAACTTGTGTTGAGTAACTAGTTGATTGCTATCCCACAAAAGCCTTGGTTTCAAAGTTGTGGCTTATTCATCCAAGCTAAACATTAACATCGGTCAAATTATCGAGGGATTAGCACGTTGGCACCCTTTCAGGTTCTCCGAAACATCAAATTGCCAGTGCAAGACTGTTTGGCTCACGATTTATAGCCTGGTTAGATGAAACCCAACGAATGCATACTCAACGCTTGGTCATGAACCAACAAACATAGAGGTCATAATGGCCGGATGATGGTTGACAGATGGTCATCAAAAGTTCACTATGACCAGGGCCTGTGGATAGCTCCCCAATAACCCCAAGAATCGCTGTTGGGTAGTAGACCTCCATGGTTAACAATGGTTATCAACCAACCAACCGACCAGCCAACATCACCCAACATCAACCAATCAACCTATCTTAACCAACCAATCTTAACTTAACCAACCTTAACCTCAACCATCCAACCATCCAACCTTAACCATCCAACCATCCAACCTCAACCAACCTTAACCAACCACCGCCCCTTTCTCGATGTCGGCTTCCAGTCCAAGGTGCTCTATATTTTGCGGGCCCAAGGCCTTGCAAGTAACACCTGACACGTCGGAGGCGCTGGCAACAAAGAAATCTGAACGGAGGGAAACGATAACATGATGTCAACTTGGTACATGTCAAATCGTAACGATAAAATCAAATCCTTGGTGAATTGAATGGATAATGGTCATGGATAATGAATGGTGAATGATTGTGGTTATGGTCAATGTTAAAAATGATGAATCATTCATGACAGTGGATACTGTAATGATAATTAATGGTTAATGATCTATTAATGGTAGCAACATGGTTCATGGTTGTTATGGTCGATGGTTCAATGGTTTATAGATGGTGACTGGTTTATCGTTTATGGATAGTTGGTGAAAGGTTAATGGTTTATTGATGGTAGCTAGCTGTTTAAGCATTGGTTAATGGTAACAATGGTCACTCTCTGGCAAACTAACCCGGCTGGGTGGAAAATCCGTCATGTATGCTGGTTTTGCCTGTAAAAATGGTGATTTTTGGCTTTGTGGTGAGTTTGCCAGAGGGTATTGGTGACAATGGTTAATGAATGGTTCAAACATGTTCAAACACTAGTTAATGAATGGCTTATGTGGCTAACAATGAAAATCAGAAGGCAACTCCCGACGCATTGGGGTTCACACCTCCGTCTACTTCGCCAAATTTGTGGGGATCTAAAACTTTGCTGGCTGATTATGACGCACCTCAAAAGTATGACCAGAATGAAGCATGACTCGGCACTTCAACCAACCAGCTATGGTTTTCTCTCCGAAAAAAAGAAGGACTGGGACCAGAGACGAACCTAGCCCCAATCTACCATCCTTGGATGGTTGACCTATGAGACATGACCATCTCTCAATAAAAGCATTGGCTTACCTGAAGGTAACCATCACCAAGGACAATAGACCGAGTATCACCCACCAAGAAGCAATATCAAACATGGTCAAGCATTGACCAACCATCTCCAACCATCTCCACCCTTCTCTACCATCTGGTTAGGCCACTCACCCTGGCTCCCAACCGCTCCCTCCCAACAACCGGCCAGATCTCCAAACACGCTCAACCCTCACCAACCAACCACCCACCATCACCCAACATCACCCAACACCACCCACCCACCCAACCACCCCGGTCCAGCAGCCCGTATCGGTCGCCTTTCCAACTCGGCAGGATCGGTCGTCAAAGAGCCGCAGTCCTTGCTGTCCAAGTTGTACAGCCATCCTTGGGCGTCGTGGGCCGTCGTGCGAGCCCGTGAAGTGACGAATCAGCGATGGATCAGGTGATGGATCAGCCAACTGGGTGAAGAATTTGAACCTAAGCCATCCATAGCCATCCATAACCATCCATAGCCATCCATAGCCATCATGGGAGCACTTAGATCATGCAACTATGCAACTGAAGAATTTCTCGTTCATTTCTCTAGTCTCTAAGCCTCAACTATTCATTCAGGTTTGGTCGCCAGCTTGACATGGCGCGAATCTCAGCTGTGTTCCATGTTGCCTGTCTCACCTCGCAGGGTTCAATAGAATTCCGTCAGTGATACGAGACGCCGTAACTCCTAGAAGACCATCATCTCATGCATCCTATTTACTAAGGCACTAAAATCATCTAAAATCAGTAGTATACCATTAGGCGCACTTGGCTAATTTGTTTGTTTGCTAGATAGGTTCCTACTTTAATTGGTTGGATAGTTGGTTAGTTAGTTAGCTAGTTAGGTAGTTAGTTAGTTCGTTCGTTCGTGCGTTCGTTTGTTCGTTTTTTTTCGTTTGTTCCTACCTTTGTTAGTTGCTAACGTCATTCGGTGAAGGTGAGCCATTTCATCCACTGGTCCCAGCCATAGGGCAGGATGTGCAGCAACCACGGTTACCTGGGACTGTAAGGGATAGCTATAACAATCAAGGTAGACCATACTGAGTAACCCGACAAAGTATCTCATTACCTCTGTAACAGGAATTTCTGGACAATCTACCAATTTTGTTGGGATCTTCATTACACCCATTGAGTGGATGGTGAATATTGACCCGCAGCCACCTCATTTCTATTTTTTGTTTCAGGGGCATCACCATTTCTGGAATTAACGATGTTTTACCGTTTACCATAGGAAATCCCATCGGTATAACCCCTATACAAGGCGGGGCCCCCTAAGTGCAGTTTAACAAGCCATTGAACTCTAGTTTTATTTACCATTACAAGCACCCTTGTTAATCTTAGGTATGAATTAAAAACTATAAACCAACCTAGCTTTATAAATGCATTATCCACAATAGTTAGTGTTTAAACCCCCATCATTACCCTAAAAATGCCCTAGTGTTAACCCCATGTAACCCCTAAAAAATCCGCATTGTTAACCCCCTACAACCCATGTACAACCCCTGCGTAACCCTCACCCCTATATAACCCTTATATAACCTTTAAAAATTACCCCCATCAACCCCCATAAACGCCACCAACCTGCAGATCATCCATTGGTTTTCGTCCCGCCGAGCTGCTCCATCTCGAGTCTAGCACCACGAACTGGGCCACGGTCTCCCCTGGGCGACGGTGCCCGTGGGAACCATCCGGATGAACCCAATGGTTGGACGATGGCCATGGTGGCAAGCATCAAACTCGGTATGGTCAGTTGGTGCGGTTAGTTGATATGGTTAGTTGATATGGTCAGTCGATATGGTTAGTTGTTGTCTCACGCTGGCTACTGTTCAGGTTAGTTTTCTGGTTAAATATCAGCAAAATGAACGACGACTTTGGTGATAACGAAACAGCAAGCAACTCCCCACCTTCAGTTGATAACGGGAGAACCAAAGGAAAATCACCATTTGTTGGCGGTTGACTATCAGCATTGCCAAGAAAATCGATGTTTTCTAAAATGATTCAAAGCATGATGGCTGGTAACCATTGATTTACATCGTTGCGCAGTAAAACGCTGGCTAGAAAATCATTTTCAGGTTTGTAAAGGGTATGACCTTCTTTTTTGGGGCATCAGCTGATTCATATTGAACCTTATGTCAGCAGAATTGCTATCTCCTTTCACAGGTTTGGGAAAATATCATGTATCAAGCCTGCGACTAAAACAATGGCGACGCGCATGTCCCCATTGTCAGCCCTGCCCTGACCCTTTCTAGCACATCAGAATGAATTCCTTCATGAACCGTTTCTCTTGCTACTTGCCACCTTCGTTGACGTGTCACATGTCATCGTCAAGATAGGTCTGCGACGAGCGTGGCTTCCAAAAGTACATAAGCGAGCCATCCCGGGTAGAAGAAAGCATGAAAACTTGCCATCTTTTCACCACGGAATGACGAAACGGCCAGCACAAAAGCGGCAAGCTCAAATCAACAACTTCAAGACAAATACAACCCGCACGAGGCCGGCACCAGAAGCGTCCAATAAGAAGGAAACGTGATCCCAATAATGAAAATGAGATGACGATGAGAGATTTGAAAATCAGGAACACCTTTACTTTAATGAAGAACCCTGCGCAAACACTCTCGGGTAAAACTCACCGCATATCCAGCACTGTTTCATGCTCCATTTCTAAGACAGCTACCTCAACATATACGTTCTTTCTTCAACGTTCTTCATTGCAACCCATGTGGCTGCAAGGCTTGCCACAGCTCCTGCACGTCTTCCAAGTTCCGTATGAACTGCAGAGCGGCTGCAACTTTACCACCACCCCCCTTGCCAGCATTGGCAAACGCCCTCAGTGCCCGCTTCAGGTCAGATCGCCAGCTGCTGTTCGCTCTGGCAGCCTCGACCAAGCATGAAATGGCCCAGAAGCACAGAAACTTCTGGAGAATCTGGATCCTCCAGTTTTGGTCAGAGATGATGCGGGAAGGGGGAATCATCTTGCAAACACAGACCTTTTAGAGCCTGCTACTGCAATATACGGCGCTCTGGCGCGCGTTATTTTACAATATAACAACAATGTAGCGGGGCCTCAAGCAAGCCGTCGGCAGCCAGAAAAGCTCTGCAAGGAACTGGTTCACGCAGGCTTTCGTCCCTTGGACTTCGAGGAGCTGCACATGGGCGCCCGCCATCGGGCGGAGCCACCATCTGAACTCCTCAAAGCGCTTGGCTTGTGGAGTTCAAGACCTCTGTGGAAGGGGGCCGTGCATCCACTCCTTGTCTTTGTTCTATCCTTCTCCGAATCACGCTGGAGGGTCGGAGCCACCCACTTGAAAATGGCCAGGTGTAGAAACAAATCTGTTTACAAATGGCTGGCCCCAAAGGATCCAAAAGATCAATTTTCCGACAAGGTGTTAATTTTGTTTTGCCATGCTTTGCACCATTTAATTTGATATTTATTGCTGCTGATGTTTCGCAAGCTCTTCTGCGACGACGTCTGCCCCCTCTCCTATCTAACCGCTGCGACCTCCTCAGAAATCTCTCTAGAAGATCCTACGCCTTGGCTTTGTCCAAGGCATTCGCCAAAATCTTCATCATCTGGCCACCCACCAACACTCCTCGACGATCTCGCCCGTCCAACCAGCAAAGGCAATGGCGCCAAGCACCAAAAGCTCACCATCGGCCTCCATTGAGCAAGTGTGCAAGTCTGCCTTCTTGCACTTCTTTGATTCAATGTGAACTCTTGTCCTGCAATTCTTGCAAAGCACATGCACTGGATCACCTATACCCTGAGCTACACCCGCTTACATGCACTTCGACATGCTTCTCCCACTGCATAATAACGACGCCAAGCTGCAACGCATCCCACTCCATACTTTCTCACAATCACTTTTCTGCGACAAATTATACACAAGTAGAAATCATTTCCTGAAGAGTCCAAGTCCAAATCACCATGCACACCCATGTAGACGGCAAAACTTTTCGTGGTCTTGGTTTCTGCTCCGGGTTACAAGGTTCTAAAAAAGGTTCTTTCCTTCGAGCTTCACTGCTGGAACGAAATATGACTGCAGCATTGCGGTGACTTGGAACTTGTGTGATTTCTTGGCTGACACGCGCCATATGCGCAGCAGCAGCGCTGATGACTGCCGGGTGATAGTCACCTCGTGGCCCTTGACTTGCCGAGCGCTCCCGCCTGCTTCTCAGCCTCCTCTGCGTCGTTGTCTTCGGACGGGGTCCTGGCGAGTCCTTCATGTGACTCAGGGGGGCGCCCAGGTTTGCCCACTATTACTGTTTTTTTCACGTCTTCTGATTTGCGAGGACACTAGACATGAATAAGTTCTGGTACTAGGGGATGATTGGTAAATGCAACGGTCCTGGCCCAGAAACGGCCCTACCTAATGCCCTACACGCGTTAAAGAAATTCAAGCTCCTTGGTGCTGGCGGCAAGCTCGTCGCGCGCCTGCTGCCAAGGCAGCTTGCGCAATGAACGCACCAACTTGGAGATCAGCCGGTCTGAAGGCATGCAGCCCGGTTCAAGTTTCAAGTGATACCTCTTGAACCAGATTGCCTTGAGGTCCAACAATTCGTCCTGGGGCAACAAGGTGTCATCGTCGTCCAGCACCACAGGTTGGGCTTTGGACGCCTTCATAGACTCCATGAGTGCTTTGCAGGCAACCCAGGCATGGCGCAATCTGGCAGCCTGAATGCGGGCTTCGTTGACGGTCCACCGCCGTCCCGAAAGTTTGTCAGCATTGACCAACTTAAACCGGGCAATCCGGCCATCTCTTTTCAATGCCCGCAAAGTTTGCTCAATGTTGTCGGTGATCTCATGGAGCCTCCGTGCGTCGGCAGGAACAACTCGATCGGAAAGAGTTTACTCAAAAATGCCTCCCTTGCCTTGACAAACATGACAACTGTTGTTCAGAATGTTATCAGCAGGAGTCAGATTGAGCTTACGACTGAGCCGTGCAAAGCGGGCCATGGGAGTCACGCAAGCGGAGGGGGGCTGGGAAGGCAAAAGGGCCCAACTCGCGCAGCAATAGTAAGAAGAAGCGATGCCCCTGGTGGCAAGCCGCTAGGAGGGTTGAGCGCCAAAGTGAAGAATCGGGAGAAATTACGAAGCCGAGGGAAGTTCCAACCGTCAAGTCAACACAATAGACTGTGAGATCACATTGGCCGCGCTTCCCTGCAACTGTGCCGAGTTGCTCCGGCTTGTGGCAGAGCGCAATGCCGAAACACCGCCACGACACAAAATGAAAACATGGGTCATCTGAGGGCGTGGGCCGTAGATCCGCACAAGCAAACCCCGAATCACTGCTATCGATGGATTCTTAAAACGGCTATGGACTTCTGATGATTTCGGGAAATTGTTTAGAGTCTCTCACTCCATGGATTCTTGCCACATCGGTGCCAGTGTCCGTTCATGCTTTGAAAGACAAGTCATCAATGGAAACAGGCCGTCCGAAGACAAGAACCATCTCCACATTCCTAAGGGCAAAAAATGTGCCAGCCTCTTCCGGGACCAAGCTTCCCCTGTTTGGAAACTTCCGCCCCCGCCTTGTGCGGGTTCTACTTGTATTGTTGGTGATTAATTGTCAGTTAATATAAGAGCCCATGTGTCTACATGATCCACTAAAATAGACTTATTGGCTGTTTATGGCTATTCAACATATAAATATACCTGATTGACCAATTGGGTACAGCTGCCTGAGGGGTGGCTGGACCTCTGACTTTGGCTTGAATGATTGCCTTGGCTGTTTGGATCATGCGAACCATGAAAATGATGAGGGGGTGGTGAATACTGGTGTTCGTTCACCACCAGGGTTTGTCTACAAATGGTGGTACCCAATGGTATAGATCACCATGATTGTTCTTAACTTAGTGTCTACTGATGCTTATAAACCTCAGTGGTGGCTCGCTTCGGCATGAGTGTACATAGATGTTGAGGGGGCAAATGAAGGTCCAAAAATCCATCCGGGTGTTTCCCACGTATAAGGGCAGCCTACGGCACTACCAATAATAACTATTCTTGCAGCATTAAGAATTCCGAGTACCCAAGGTCTAAGAAATAGCCATAGTTGTATATCCGCGTTGCACTAGTGGGTTTGTCCAAAAATCGTGTACCCAAGAACTTGCAGTAAACCTTGAAGCCTATCGAGGGGCTAGAGACCACCAAGTGACGCGGATCAACGATCGGTTTTGTTAGCAGCTGGTCTCCCATTACCATCATTCCAGCATCGTTTCACATCATTTAGCCAGCATCTAATCATCATTCAAGCATCATCCAACCAGCATTTCATCAGCAGTTTACCGTCCAAAACCATGTTGAAATGTGTTGTTTTTAGATGTCTCTTGCTGGTTGCTAGTGCTTCGTTATTTTTGTTCTTTTTTTGGCTGTGTTTGTTCGCCATTTTGCTGGCAAAAAAACAGCCAACAACCAGCAGGTGTTTCCTATTTTTTGAGGTGTCTTTTGCTGTTGGTTTGCTAGTGTTTTGCCGGTTTTTGCCGTTTTTTTGCAGTTTGTTTCGCTGTTGTTTCTAAGCTAGCGGGCACAGCCCTCGGATAGCTTCAAAGTCAAAAAAAAGGTCGCTGCTGTTTCCTAGCTGTTGTTTCCCAGATTTTGCTGGTTTGACATGGTTTAAAACCACTAAAGTTGCTGGTTGTTGTTATTCTTTCCAACTATTGATAATGCCATACCATTCCTATAATCAATAAAGTTGTTGTTGTTGTTGTTGTTGTTGTTGTTGTTGTTGTTGTTGTTGTTGTTGTTATTTCCAACTATGGGATAATGCCACTGAAAATAAACACCAACTATTATTATTTCCATACTATGGAATAATACCATGTCCTAATACCAATTGTCAATGGTTGTTGTTGTAATGCATCATCTAATGGTTGTTGTTGGTTGTTGTTATTATTTCCAACAGCTGGTTGTTGTTACTATTTCCATACCATTCCTAATGTTGCTGGTTTGACCAGCTCCAAATCCTCAGCCATTGAACCGCCGTTACCGCACACTGCAGACGAGGCTCCGTTCACTGAGATGCGGATGCCTCCGTTGCTCGTATCCTGCATGGATCCGTTGGTGGAAGCTGGTTAATGCTGGTTTATGATGGGAAAAATGATGGGAAAATGATGGGAAAATGCTGGTTTATGATGGTTAAAGCATGGTTAAAGCATGGTTAATCATGGTTATTAGTGGGTTGTTAGTGGAAAATTAGCTGGTTAAATGCTGGTTTATGATGGTTCATTAATGATGGTTGATATGGATGGTTGATGATCACGATGGTTTGAGGAAACAATGCTACTCGAATTCTTCATGGCGCAGACGGACATGTCATTCGTACACCGCAAAGAAGCGTCTAATGCGGACGTGTGGACCCCTGCCTATACTAGCGTGCAGCTACGTCCACACACATTTGCATCATTATATGTATATATAGATATGTATAATTACATGTATGTGAACATGTATGTAAGAAACATATGTAAGCTCACTGCTCCCCAGAGGGCAACACTCCTGAACTGCGATCAAAGTTCCCAAGGGGTTGGTCATGGCCGCAACCAAGCCGGCACATCCGATCATACATAGACTGATTTAATTGGCTTATTTGCCTCGCATCTGTCTGTTGAGGTTAGGCTTAAAGTTCTCTTCCGTTGATTCAATTCTGCTTACATCCTAACCTTGGGCGAATCTGTATCTTCTTGTTGCTGCCGCCATCTTTGCTGTTGCAACAATTGTGGTTGCTACGGATGTTGTTTTTCGGTTCTGATTGGCGTTGTTGTTTTGGTGGTTGTGTTTTTTTCCCATCATTGTTGTTCTGTTTCTACTTGGACTACAAGTCCCATGAATACGTCAAAAACTAACAACAGCAACAACAAACCACAACCCTAACCATCATGGACCAACAAACTAACAACCCTAACCAAATTAGTAACACTGGCCTCACCAGCACACAACAACCACCAAATGACACCTGCTATCCCCCCACCGTTCGATCGCCTCCGCCCCTTTGGGATCGACTTGCTGACCCGACACCAAGAGCACGAAGCTGGTAAGCCTCCACTTGCGACCATCGCGCAGCGGTTCTTGACGGCTCATGGGATACACTAGCAGCGGTGATGATTCGTTGAACCACCGTTGAGCCCAGGTTGAAGCCTAGAATGGTTGGTAAATGATGGTTAATGAAAGTTAATGAAAGTTAGTGATGGTGAATGATGGTTGGAAAATCGTTGAAAGTCAAGCACTCAGTAGAAATAGTCGGTGAATAATTGGTCAATGGTTGGTTCATGATGATTAACAAGGACGGTGAATCATGAAAAATGGTTAAATCCCTTGGTCAAGAATGGCTAGCTACGGATACTTAACTGATCATGGTGAAGAATCGTAAGCTAAAGATCATTAAACCCAATAACAGTTGGCTAATGACGGTGACTACAGCTTAAGCATGACCAATAATGATTTGAAGCGGTTGACCATGATGAAGAATGGTTGATGGTGCCTAAGAATGGCTGTCAAAAGTGACATTATCAATAGTGGTCAATGGTCAATGGCTATAATGATCAACTTACTATTGTTTATAATTCATGATTACCAATGGTATTTAGAATCATTAATGTTAATAACTTGCTAGTGTTAACTTATGTTAACTTACTAATGATTAACTTAGGATAGCAGTCATTACTATTGTTAACAAGTGATGGCAAATGGCGACCAGATCAATAACATGGCTCAGACCAGGTACCACCAGCGGCCAACCTGTGAATGTCCATCCTCTGATCGCCACAAGACGTCCCTGCACGCCTTAAAACCCAAACCGCCATGGCCATCGCCGTTCAAATGGCAGACGATCCGTTCGAAAACTGAGGCTTTCCGCTGTAGCGGCCAGCTGATGTCAGCTGTAGGTTTCGTGTGTGACTGGTTGGTTTGATGGCTTAAGATGGAGTTCGTGAACAACTTGTTTAACAACTACTGGTTGATCATTATGACAATACCCGCCAATCTGCGCAAAGTTTTAGGCGTGGCATGGGCTGTTGCATCCTGAATGGCATCATTTCGCAACTGAGATGAGCGGCCCGACGATCAGAGGCAGCCAGCAGTTCCCCAAGATGTCCAACGGAAGTGGGTGGCTTGTTTCCAACTGGAAATCCATATCATTTCCAGAAGCAACATGTGGATCCCAAAAATGCTGAAAAAACATCGAAATGATATGGATTTCCAACTGGAAGCAACATGTGGATTCCAAAAATGCTGAAAAAAACGTAGACATGCAACTCATGCAAGACAAAAACCATCCGTTTCTGAAACAGAAATTATGTCTAGGGGGTGTGCAAGCTGCGCTTCACGATGGATTCATCCGTGACCAAGCTCATGATGTCTGATCATTCGATGACATCAGAAATCACCGAAATGGTATTTTGATTAGGCGAAATTGCCTGCTCATATGATCTCATATGGTGATTTCTCAAAGTAGGGAGCCCCTACAAAGAGTTGGTTTATTACCATAAATGACTATTATATAATGGATGATTTGGGGTACCCCTGTTCTGAGAAACCACCATATGATTTCATCAAGCCGCTCGCCGGTTGGCCCATGGTACTAGTGAGGTGGTTGTGAACAAGAGTACCAGTGCGATAAAAAAATCACCCCATGTCAAGTTGGTCCAATATTGCATGGCTTACTAAGGACAGCAGGAGGTAAATAACGACTTTAGCTGGTCCCAAGTAGCTTGCTTCATGTTGATTCCTGGCTTCATGGCTACTCCAACTGGGATCACCTGGTGCTCAGAGTCCACAACCCTCAGGTGGATCCGGGGTGGTGACAACAGCATCCGTAGCCATCATGGAGTATCCGTCATGACTAGCATTTGGTGGTTTCTCTAAATAGAGGGCCCCCAAAATGGCTGGTTTATTACTATAAATGGCTCATATTGGATGATTTGGGGGTACCCCTATTTTGAGAAACACCCATTTGGTGAACGGCTCCATGGTAGCTCTTCGGAGAACGATCCCTGGGGTAGCGATGCTGAATCTCATCCCACAACTCATCCGGGTGACCCGAGCCAAGCACCAGCCAAAGGATGGTTCGAACGTATGAACCATAATGTTGACCCAGTTGATTAATTGAGGGGGGTACCATTGTAAAGGAAACCAAGGTTTTTAAGGGATACCCCCTATCAATCCACCAGGGGTTATTAATCCTAAGTCAACATTAGTTGCTAAGCACGGTTCAGAAATCGCATCCATGCTTCAGCATCCTGGATCCCCATGGCTCCCGCTAACGAACTGCC
This sequence comes from Symbiodinium kawagutii, assembly GCA_009767595.1. Lineage (NCBI taxonomy): Eukaryota > Dinophyceae > Suessiales > Symbiodiniaceae > Symbiodinium > Symbiodinium kawagutii. The sequence goes on along the minus strand of VSDK01020061.1, from coordinate 180,278 downwards.
AGCTCCATGATCAGCATCAAACATCATCAAACTTACCATCATCAACCATGGTAAACCATCATGAACCATGATAAACCAACCATTAACCATCACTCACCATCATCAACTATTATGTACCCTGTTCTTTGTTGTTTTCTCCTATAGTTCACCATCAAGTAGCCATTAGTAATTGGTAGATGTCCAGTTCGTCCTTAGTTAATCGATTGGTTCTTAGCGATTACTTATACCCTATCGCCCTATTGTTGATTATCTCTTGACCATTATTTAGCAATTCGCAACCATTAGCAAACCATGAACCGCAATTAATCAATCAATTAGCTTCCTAAGCTATAGTTATCAGTAACCATTTATTGGTTGATGATCATCATCCAACTTCTTCATGTCCAGTGGTGACTTCCCACCTTCCAACTTCCTCCATCGATGAACGTTCATGGGGTTCTCCAGTTCCTGCAGTTGGCGGGCCATGGCCTCTCCCAACATTCGCGGTCCCGGCGAAAACTTTCGGGACGTTGACCTGTGCTAGCTATGTTCATCTCACCACAAATCCCACGAAAAACATATCTTTTTTGTCATCAATAGGTTCTAGTGTCTAGACTTATCTTGATCAATGGGCTATCAACGGGTTGGTTTCAATGGCTTCGATGGCTTCAATCAACACGGCTGAAAGCCACAGCCGGTCACCAGGGACACCCAGCTCCAAGCAGTCCCAGCATTGGGTCCTTCATAACTGAGGGTTACTGGACATCCGCGGAGCCCAAAAGCTATTGATGGCTTATTGATGATCAGCAATGGTTAATACTAGGGGAATGATGTACCAACTATATGGCTTATTGATGATTAACAATGGATATTGATAGGTGAATGAGAAGCAATAGTGGATGTACCAACTATTTCATGGTTGGTTGATTCGTAAGCAAATAAACTGGATGACAACTGGGGGTCCCTTTTGGCTTTGGAAACCAGCAACTCAAATCACCAGATTTAGGCTATGGCGTCTATCCACCATTATCACTCATCATCACCCCTTATGGCTTTGATGGGGGTGCCTTTAAGGGTGCCTTAAGGCTATGGCTTGAAAAATGATGAGGCAAGCCTTGTAGCCATCAAGTATCAACACCTTCACCGACGCATGCAGCTGACGCGCTACGCTTAGCCTTGGTTCACCCTGGTCGATCTGGACGCTGCAGCTGTGAAGACATGACTGGTCCAAAATGATGGTGATTAATGAATAGTGATGAATCAAGATGGGATTAGTGATTAATGAATATGGGATCTGATTAAGAATAATAAGACAAAATGATTAATGAATCTCATTAATTAGATTAATTAGCTAATATCAATCACTAAACTTAAACTGAATATTATGATTAAATCACTATTCTTCGCTAAGAATAGTTAGTGGGATGGTAACCAACAATGCTGATTCCATGATGTTTCGCTATGGTTAATAATGGTTGACTATCAAACACGGTGGGCACCTGACAGGGATTGGTTCAAAAAGTGATGACCGTGTACCAAGAAAAATCAATTGTTTTCAGCACCGTTTGTGGAATCGTACATTTTCAATCTGCTAAACATGACACGTAAACATCAAATGCTTAGTCATATTGGCACAGTATTCATGTAAGTATATTATGATAATGTTTAATCCTAATATGGCATTAAGTAATCTATACTGTAATCTATTAAATACGGCACTGTTGGTAATATCACTTATCAAATAATGAATATGCATCAATGTATTGATGTCAATATACGATGGATAATTACTGTAGTGCCTTACTTTTATACTAAGAATTATCTATCTATAGCTATAACATATCTTAAATAAATATATATATATATACACATATGAAATATGTTTTAGCTATATAGTGCCTTACTTGTACGCTAACAATTATATCCTAAGATATATGTTGCTTGATAGTTTTAATGTCGCGCATTGATTCATACGAAAGTAAAAATAACATAAGAGATTAGCTTTTAATTAGTATATCATATCATATGATCATATAACATAAAATCAAATAATCATATGACATATTAGTTTTTATGATGTACAATAAACAAGCAATTAGGCATATATCATAAACATGTATATAAGAGATGTATACGCAAGCAAAAACATATAACTGCTTGTTGAATTTGTTTTGATTCATACGCGCAGCTTAAGCGTGGAGTCTGATTCCCAGCAGCAGTCCTCCGACAAGGCTTTCACCTGAGGTCTTGAGGCAAACGAGGCATGGGATGAAGGTACGCTTGGGCTGGTCATGCACACGGGATCCACCAGGGAATCATCCAATCTACGCTAAGGGTTCCCTGGTGGATGAATTCCCTGGTGAAGCTCATGGGGAGGATTCCCTGGTGGAACTACCAACCAGGGTTGATGAGTGTCCAGGTAATATTGGAATCTACCAGGGTTAAAGTTACAGAAGAATTACCTCAACCTTTGGGATGATCATACAAAATGCTGACACTGAGATATCGAAGGGTGATACCAATGGTGTTGGTAACAACTATGGTATCGCCAAGCGGTCAGTAGTATAACGATGGGAACAGCCATGATCCGTCATTCTAACGGCTGCTTACTGGGGATTCCTTGTGATGGATCAGGCTGATTGATCCCCCTCAAACGCCGCTACTAGAGGCACTAGTTTAATAGCACGATCAAACAAGGATTTCGGAAACGGTGTATGTCTTGATCAGTAACAAGTATCACTCACCAGTGTTTGTTATCGGCCAATATGAACAAAAAATGATCCCACCGTTAACCCCCATTTCAATCTCATCAAGCGTGTGTTTCCTGTTGGGGTTGTTGCTTATCCATCAAAAATCACAATTAGCCAGTATTCGCTATTGTGTGTAGTCGGCATTCACCATGACTACTCCATCATTCAACCATCAGTATTAAAGTTATCAAGCATCGTTGCTGATGATCATTTATAATCTACCAATCATCAAGGGTCAATAATCGTCATGATCAACTGCCGTCATCCATTTCACCCAGCAGGATAAACATCATGAATCCATCAACACTTTTTAAACATCATCAGGAATCATGAGCCAAAATCAACCATCAACATTCACCAGGTTCCCACTAACAAGCAAGTCATTCACGGGTTCCTCACCAAGTTAGTTGAACAACTATCATTGAACAATGGATCATTATCTCCATTCAACACATCAACATTCACCCACCAGCTCCTTCACGAAGTCATTCACAAGTTGACCAGTAGATGGCTTGATTCACCAGTTCCCAAACAGTTGATGATTTCATTCACCAAATCATTCACCAAATCATCAACCAAATCATTCACCAAGTCAGTAACCACATCTTTTTAACCAAATCTTTTTCACGAAATCATCGTCATTCACCAGGGTCCAATGGTTCCTAGTGGAGTTCAATGCTTCCAGTTGTGCTTGTCACCACGTCATTGAGCCCTTCCCAAGCCACACCTGCCTGCCCCAATGGCCGCGCCGCACCCCACGGAGGACGAGACACCTTGGTCCTCTCTTGCAGCAGTTCTCGCTGCAGCTGGAAGACCTACAGCAGGTGACTTCGAAAAAGTCATTTCGTGGGACCAGAATGATGATACTATTTTGAGAACATTATAGTAATTATATTTAATCATTTAATGATGATACTTATCTAAGTAATTATTATCATTATTATGGTTTAATCATCATTATGGTAATTACTTAGTTAATCATAATGATGATAATAATCACCTTATTAAACCATAATGATTATCTAAGTAATTATAATGGTAATCATTATGGTATTACTATAATGATGATTAGTGGTCATTTTATTCTGGTTTAATATCTAATTTAATAAACCATAATATCTAAATTTATCATCATACGATTAGTGGAGTTATATGATTAGTGGAGTTATAAAGATGCACTATAGTTAAATTTATCATCATTATACTTGTTTTTGTCATTCATTATACTCCAATGGATAGTACATGTTGATACCACTTCAGGTTTTGGTACATGATTAGCCATTGGTGATCACTAAGGTACTAGCATTAACCATTGGTATAATACATGCTTAAGAATGTAACACTCGGTACCACTATAATGATACTATTTTGAGAACTAGTATCAACGATTGGAGTATATTTAACCATTTAAAATACTAGTATTTTAATGGTGCTACTATTTTGAGATATATTTAACCATCTAAAATACTAGTATCAACCATTGGAGTATAATGAATACTTATTCATAAGCTACTATCAACGACAAGTGGTACACTATTTAACCATTGGTGATACTAATGATGATTTACCAATAATCATTTATTTGATACGAGTATTCATTATTGACCAATAATGATTTATGAACCATTTATGATAAATGAATACTAGTATGAACCATTTATGATAAATGATACTTGATGATTTACCTCGAATCACCCAATATAAACCATTTATGATAATGAACCAGCCATTTTTGGGGTCCCCCATTTTGAGAAACCACCACTTGGTACTACTTGGACCATTTCATCGCTCTCAATTGTGGTCCATGGTTAGTAGGGACTAATTCGCAACAATGTTTGATGATGGTTCATGATGGTAGATCTAGCTGTTAATTCAAATTTAATATTCTACTTGGCTGAGTATAAACTAGAGCACGGGAACTAGCATCTTAAATGTAGACTCCAACCACTTCAAGTGTGCCTTTTTGGCAGTTTGTCCTATTAATAAAACATTGGATGAGATCAAAATGTGCTCCTCTTTGTGTGGTACGCAGCTGCCGTCTCGCTGAACCCCTTGAGAATCGGTTGCACTAGGGAAACCTCCAGTCTTGGGGGACCACTGCTGGACCCACATCAACCAATCAACCTTAATCAACCAAAATCAACCAACCCACCCTAACCAACCAACCTTAACATACCTTGGTCAACCAACCAAGCAACCTCAACATACCTGAACCACCAACATCAACCAACATAACCACTGGCACCATGGCTTCACGGCACGCGACCTCTCGCTTCAGATCGTCGATGTTCAGCACCTGCCAAGCGATTTGCAGGTTTGCTTGGAACTACCCACACCAAGGAGATGTTAATGGATAGATACTGATATGAATGATGGTTATGAATGGATGTTAATAATTATTATGGCTTAGAATGGTTACCGGATATTAATGCCTATTATGGCTTATAATGATCAACTAATGATTGTTACAATTAATGCTGAATGTTTTCTGGTTAACACATGGTCAATAATAGTTGTTGATATGATATATGGATACGTTTGTGAACAATGGATATCAATGGTTACTAATATCAATGATGGTTGTTAATGGATATGAATGGTTATTGTGGTTTATGATCCTTAGTTAATTCATGATTATTGTTGATTAATGGTTCGTATTAAACATGTGTGTTAACCATCAGTATTAAGCATTGTAAATAGCGATTAATGATGGTAATTGATGGTTGGTAGCGGTTAGTAATGATGGTGCTTATTATTGATTATCAGCTACATACAGAATGGATGTGTCCAGAAATGATGGTACGCAATCATGGATAATGAAAGTTGATAAGACAATCACGATGTTTATTGATGATGCTCAATACCCATGGATCGTGGTAGTTAATTAACGATGATTCTTGGTTTACTGCCATGATTAATACCACAACTGGTATCATTATATCCATGATTAACTACTATTCAACCAAAGTAACTTGGTTGAGTATCTGTTGATAAATGGCTTAAAGCCAGTGCAAACCTGTGGTTGAAGACCATCATGCATAAAGATTCGCTCCAGTTCAACCATCATTACAGCCAACCCCTGAACCCAGAACGCACCAAACTCCTAAACACAAATCCACCACCACTTGCTGTTTCGCCTATTAAAAAGGTGTGATTTTGAGCGACGAGTTTGCCGAGGGGTCGCCATCGTTAAGCCCTGGTAACCAGCAACCTCCCGGCGCTAGGCACTGAACCGCGCGCCTGCTGCTTGCCAATGTGCAGCTCGCGCTTCAACTGCGCCACCTTGATGGAAAGGGCACGAGATTCCTGGAGCGCGGCCACCGTGAACCGATCGTTGCCAATGCCTGGGAAGTTTCATGTTGGATGGGGGGTGTGATGGTTTAATGATGGATAAAGGACCAAAGGATGCTGAAATAATAGTTTATAATGATGGTTAAAGGAGGTTCATCATGGTTATTAGTGGTTGTCAATCATGCTTCGTAATTGGGGGAATAACCAATCATAATAGGAGGGTAGCAAGCAACAATACAAAAAATCATCAACAATACTATAATTATTAAACCTCCAACAATAGGAATCAACAGTAGCAGGGATATATACCATGGTAACATACCATGATAATCCCATCAAAAGGGGTACCCCCAAATCATCCACTGACCATTTCCAGTACCAAACCAACCATCCATGGGGTCTCCAAACTGCCTTGAGAAACTCATCATGACTAGTTGCTGAACCATCCGTGGTTGATGATTGTCCCCTATTGATCCCCACTATTAAGCATTATTAAGCATAGTTAACCATCATCATTGCTTAATTGATCCCTACTATTAAGCATTATTAAGCGTAGTTATCCCCTATTTCCCCGTGGTTGGTGATAATCCCCTATAATAGCTAGGAAAATTCACCAACGCAGGCGGCCCAAGCTGCCATCACCACTCCTCCAGGCGCTGTTTGTAAGCCAACTCGCCGTTCTGCAGGGTGCGTTGCTGGATCCTGGCACGCCGCGCCGCGGTTGGGGCCGCCAACCAACCGGCAACGGTGGCCATGCCATGCCGATCCAACGACCGGGCGGTCCGTTTTTGTGGCGAGCTGTGACACTCACGAAATGGCTGTGGCGATTGGTTAAGATCACTCATTTACCATGGGAAACACATTGATAAAGAAGTACCACGTGTCACAAAAGCATCATAAACTCGAATAAAATGGTTCTGATGGAATTTCAATGGGGGTAACCACAATGAATGTGCGAAACCATCATAAATGGGTACCCCCCAAATTGGGTCATGGCTTACCACCTTCAGAAAGCCTTTCACAAGCTCTACCAGTGATGGCTTCGCAGAAGAGGTACGAATCACTGGCGCCAGCCGACGCCGGAGGACAGGTACGAAGCAGTTGATGGGTACAACCATAGCTCTTAATGACAGCCCACAGATTAACCAGGGTTGTGAATAAGCATTACTAATGGTCAACAATGGGTTAATAATGGTCAATGATGGTTGTTGACATTAATCTTAAGAACAGCCGTAACAAAGTTGCTTGGTAAAAGCTCTAACGAAGCCTATTCATGGTTAAATTGGTTAATAGCTGTGACAAACACAATAATACCTGTTCCATGGCTGCTTAATAGCTACGAGAATAGTTTTCATGGTTAAGTGCTCGCCATGCTTTGAATGATAAAAATATGATCTTTAAAAAATCATAGAAATAGTTATGCAAAAATGATGTTAAAAAATGAAGAAACAAATGCCTAAAAAGAACACCATACCATTGCAGTGAAAGCTATTAACGAAAAAAAATGCTAAAATGAACACAGAAACCTCTTAACGACCACTGAGTCCCCGACTTGATCTTCTCGTACTGCAGTGCTAGCTCATCGTTGCGATGAATCAGTTGCGTGCCCAACCTCGGGTCACAAGCGAAAATCATTTCGCTGGCTGGGAAGCCAAGGTCAATTGATGGTTGGTCAGGATTCCTTGTGATGGTTAAATGATGGTCAAATAGTGGTGAAATGATGGTTGAATGATGCTTGTGAATAAGGCTTAATGATGGAATACACATGGAAACCATTAAACACAAGAGTAGTGATTATGATTGAATTGAGCCTAGAACCTTTGAAAAAAACTGCCAAAAATGCATGCTTCTCAGACATAACATGGTATAACCATTTCTTGGTTGTTACCTTTAGGGGGTTCTACAAAGTTTCAGTACCTGCAGTACCTGCCTGAAATAAACAAAAATCAATTACTGGTGTTTGTGAAGCAACAAGAAGCTACAAGAGCTGGAACCTCATACGAGCATTGCAACAAACAAACCAATGGTCTTCATCAGGGAATACTTGGAAGTTGAAACAAACAACCACCAGCCCTTACACGCAGGCTGCATTGTTCATGGTGGGAACAGTTAGATCGTTCCAAGCAAGCAAGTATTGAATCCAGTGGTGGGTTCGTTTTGACAATTGATAGTGAATACAGCTTCATGATTGCTACCAACAGCTCATCATGTCTAGTGCTGGTTGACAATGGTTGTCAGTGGTGATGGCTGTGATGCTTCATGGTGGTCGATCATTGCCAATCATGTTTCTTTGGGGGTTGTGAGAAAACTACCATGTCGGTGCACTTATTTATGTATGATTGTACAGGGGTGCACCCACGCGCCGAATGTGGAACATGTTTCCCTCTTGGGCGTTGATACGCATCAAGCATTGATAGCTAGACACAACTGAAGCCCCATGAACCGTTGCTGTCCAGGCACCATGACTTGTTCAACCATAGCTTTGACCCTCACCGAAACCATTGCCAAGCATGGTTCACCATTATGCACCATCATGAACTCTTGCGAAGAATTCTTAACTCTTAGCAGGATCCTGAACCATATATCAAACATTACTATACTGGTATATGATATATATATATATATACAAGATCATTTTCTATGATCGTGATAGGATTTACCAACTTGGAGGGCGGAAGTTTTCCCCCCCACTGGACCAGGGCACCCATCACTGGACCAGCACAGCAACAAGTGCTGGGGCCTCCCACACATCGCGCTGGCTGATGGTCTCCTCGTACTTTTTCTTCTGTTCTGAGGCCAACCCGCAGTGAAATGCTACGCGATGTAAGGCCAGGAATCGAACCACAAGGGGATGTTGAAATGGTGTGCTGAGAAAAATGTCAGGTATTCCAAGCCGCCACTTGAGCTGCTGAGGTGTCAAAGAACTCATGGGAAACCCCTCAAACCCTGGATGAACAGATGTTCATGCTGACTTTGGAATCCAGCTGAGAGCAGTACAAAGTGCTCAATTGGACATTGGCAAAGCTCAACGAAATATCAAAGGTTTCTCGATTTGGGGCTTGAGGACCCGTGGTAGCGACCATTGAAGTTCATCGCACGCGACTTTGCAAGGGCAACATCTCACTGTATGTAGTATGTATGCAATGCAATGCAATGTAATGTAACGTAATGTAACCTAACCTAGCCTAACCTAACCTGATCTGATCTGATCTGGTCTAATCTAACCTAATCTAATCCAATCCAATCCAATCTAATCCAATCTAGTCAAATCTACCTATCCATCTATGCATGCTTAAATACATGCATATCATAGCTTGGTATCTACACTTGTACCTCTACGGAAATCTGCAAGAACTCGAGAGATCGTGAGATGTGACAAAACCTTTGAGGCTAACGGCGGGTGCCACTCAGCATGGACAGTCAAACGGTGTCCAAGTCCCAGACGACGACCGATTCCGTGCTCCCCGACGTTTTCTGCGATCCTCTTCCTCTTGGATCCTGCGATGCTATCGCTTGGACGATGATCAACTGGGCTTGGCTCTGAGGTGATCAAAGAATGACTGGTTGATTAAGCATAGTCATCAATCAACTGCTTGCGTTTGCTTTTCAATCAATTTCTTGATCAATCAAAATTGATAAGTTTGATTGATAAACCATCCGTGGTCTTCATGGCTTTTGGTAAAGCTATCGGGTAGACCCATGCCTTTTTTTATGGACAAAAATGACTGGTCAATATGCAAGCGCGTCAGAGGTCTGCCTGATGAGGGGGCTGATGACCAGCAATACCACTTATATAAAGTGATTATAACAGGATAAGATAACGTGACCATTTGTAACCCAATGAATAATGGTCTTTATATAACTTTTTCTGCAATAGCACTTTTAAATAACACAAATGAATTGCAGTAAAAAAACATGTATGAAGTGATTATGACGGGATATATGTGTAGATAATCTTGATTTTTCGCCCATTACTAACTAATACTCTACTAGTGGTTCACTAATATCCAATATAATTATTCAATTCATGGTCGTCATACTACCATAGATATTCCCAACATAATGAGTATATTGGTCTTATCGTTGCCTATTTTCTCCCACAATTCATCATTCAGCCATTTTTAACGATTTTTAACCACTATTAATCCCAACATGAGGATCAGTTGCATAGTGGAAGTATTCCTCATCAGGCGATGGTTCCCTTTGCCTCATCATCAGCGAGGCGCCACGAAATTGTTAAGACCCACGTGGTTGCCCTGACGATCCATCGTGAAGCACCGGCATCAATGGATATCAATGGTTGTCGTGGTGTATCATGGTTGACTAAGTATCATGGTTGATGAATAATTCGTATTGAACATTAAGTATTAAGCAGCAGTATCAACCATGATTAATAGTGTTTAACCATGGTTGATAATGTTGAATAATGGGCGTCAACCATCGGTATTAGCCGTAATTAACCATCACTAAGCACATTCACAGCTTCAAACCAACAATATGCATCGTGAACCACAGCCAATCATCACTAAACATGATTAAACCACCCACCCTTGACCCTCGTTCGTTACGACATGGCAACAAGATACTATAGACCATCATTAACGCTGAGTAACGGGCTCATCATTTCACTGAGACCTGTCCAGTAACGTGCTTTTGAAGTTGCTGAGTGTGCTGCTGTGCACAGTTGTTTTCTTGGCTCAAACTTTGATCAATCAGTTTGAGTAATGCTATCGTAGTGGTTTGTAAACAATTATCATTATGATGTGTTTTAATGTTTTTCCATCAATCTCCACTTTGATCGTTCACGCTGCTTTTTAATGTTTATTGGTGATTCACAAATAATGTGGGTCAATGAACCACCAAATGGTGATTTTCTCAAGTCAGAGGGGTCCCCCAGTTATCATCCAGTTCACCAACCGTTCATAGTAATAAAGCAACCGTCGCTTTGGCATTCCCGATGGCTTAAGAAACCACCCAATGAAACCATCGTGAACTAAATCATCATTAGCCATCGACTATCACTAAGCCATCTTGAACCATCTTAAACCATCATAAACCATCCAATATGAATCACCATGATGGTTCATCAAACACCATGTAGGTTATACACCGTCATTTTCCCCACCATCCTTGTATCCAGCTCCATCATGGCCGGCCTTGTTCTATACATGGCTGGCTGCTGGCAATGGCAATCATAACAAAGATTGGCTGGTTGCTGTTGATTGTTGAACGAAGATAAGAGAAAGACTTGGCTATTAGGGAGTTCAAAACATGAACTAACCCAAGATTAGGTAGTAAACCTATAAGATGATTATTGTGTGTTGCTGATAGGCATTTCAACATTATTGGTTAATCATGGTTGACACGGATCGATAATCATTGGTTGATAAAGTTTGATGATGCTAGTTCACAATCAATTAGTTCACTGGTTACAGATTCACTGGTGATGTTCACTGGTTACAGATTCATCGATGCTTAGGCATGACTGACTTAGTGATTGGGAGGACTGACTACTTAGGCATGCGAACGTTCACTGGTTATGACTCGACTTCTTAGTGATTGGGATAAACAAACACCATGAGCAGCTGAAGAATTGCTGATAAAGACTGACTATGGATCGATCACTCGCGTATCCTCAAGAGGCAATGGCTAGGAACGGCACTAGGGCTGGAAACAACTTGGATTTGAAACTACGACCAGCCAGGGAAACCTGTAGAAACAACCCACTATTGCTTGAAACGACCACCTGCCCCATAAACCAAAACCAGTCATAGGTTTGGCAGCAAAGTGGGGGTTGAGTGCAGGCCTTGATTCGAGCTTCTTGATTTCTGCCTGTCAGCGACCATGCCATGCCAAGCCCTTCTGTAAACCTTGGTGCATGAAGCACTATTCTGTTCATCAACCATGAGTGAATCGTATCATCCATGAACGACTGGTTCATCAGTAGTTGATCATGAAATACTGAGCCATTGGCGAGCCTTAGTTTGTCATGTGCGAAGAATGGCGAATTCATGATGAACTGCTGATGAACTAATAGATCATCCTCAATTCCTCAATACTTGTTGACTACGTCGATACGTTTTTGCCTAGATCCATCATTACACGTTGCCATGATTCGCTGGAAATCAGCACGTTGTCGCAGCTGAATGAATGTTGATATGGTGACCAACAATCAGTACCAATTAGTGGCTAACAATGAATACGTGATTGTTAGTCACAATCAATCTAGGAATAAGAACAGTGACGCCCAGGATTGGCTCATGGCTGATGAACAAAGGTATCTATCTTGAGTCGCTACAAGATTTCACAGCGGTAACACCGATCGTGATCAGTTGTTTCCCGAAAAACTAGATGGATGGGCAGCCGAGTTTATGGAGTGGCAATGGCGCTTTTATTCCGAAATCCCGTCAATCAAAGGAAGTTGAGTTCAGAAGTGCGAAACTTCCATCTTACCGAGATCTTTATATATCAATCACCATGTGGGTGTTTCCAAAAAATATAGGTGACCTCCCAAATCATCCTTTACAAACCATTGATAGTAATATACCAACCATTTTGGAGTGTCCCTATGGCTTGAGAAAGCACCACGTGGGTCGGATTTCTCTCACCTCTGCGAGCAGTTTTTAGAGCCGGGTCATGACTCACAGCCCTGCCATCAACAGCAGCGGTCACGGCGGTCGCTGATGACCCGCAGCACCCGGCATTGACCCCCTGTGTTTTCTGGATCACGAATTTTCGTAGCGTCATTCAAACATCATTGAACCACCATTTTGTTATCATTCAACCACCATTAAACCGCCATTTAACCGTCATTTGATCATCATTCAACAAGCTTTCAACCACCATTTCACCACCATTGAACCATGATTGAACCACCGTTGAACCATCACTCGACCATCATAGTTGAGCCCCAATCCACCGGCACCTGCTGGGTCTCCTTGTTGCTGTTCAGATTATTCTGACGTCGCTTCGCCCTGTGAGGACGACGGCGATCAACAGCCCATGGTGAATCCTGGTTGAATCAACCGTAAATACCATTGCTTTATGATGGATATGGCTGGCAAATGATGGTTGATATGGATTGTGATTATGTCTAATGATGGCGGAATCATGATGAATCGTGGTTCGTTGATGGTTAGTACCGGCTGATATGGTTGATAGATCCCATTGGTTCACGACGTGCAGTGATGATTAATGATGTCGAGTGATGGTTAGTGATGATGAATGATGGCTAAATTATCATGAAACGATGGTTAGTGATAGTTGATATGGAATTTATGCTTAATCAGTGACTGTTGGTGGTTTATGATAGTAGACATGGGTTAAAATTCTAACTATAATCCGTCTTAATAACGATGTAACGATGATCGAACCCACAAAAATGAGACTTTAATGATAGTTCACCATGACGCATGATGCTCGATTGTTATTGATGGTTGCAGTATTGATGGTTATTGATGATTCTTGATGGTTATGGATGGTCATTGATAATCATTGAGGGTGATTAATGGTTATTGATGATTAGCTTTATCACCAAATAAGCTGCAAATACAAGCACAACATAGCACTACAAATTAAGGTGCCATGGGGCCAAATGGCAAATTCAAAGGATTCAAAGGACTGTAGCAGCTCTGTTTTGCGTCGTTGTGCTTGTAGTGGCACTTTGCCGAACAATCCCAATATCTTATCAAAAATCAACTCAATAACAAAAGATTTTCCATAAGCTAAAGGTATATATATATATACACATCAGGCATCCTTCATGACATGTCCAAAGCTTACCTGATCAAAATTGAAAAATGATATCAAACCCGCCCGCGGTCTTCCACACTGCAGTCCCACGCACTTTTTGGGGCCTTACGTTCCAGCTGTGTATAACTCAGTTCCCAAAAGACCTGGTAGAATGAAAATGTGAATACCAACTGATCAAAAGGTAAGGTCAGGTCAATATATGGTGATTTCTCAACATAAGGGACCCTCCAAGGCATCCTTACAAACCTTTTGTAGTAATAAACCAACTATTTCTTGGGTCCCCTATGGCTTGAGAAACCACGACTTGCAGTATGGATCCTGCCAAACGTAACCACAGATTGCGCTTAGATCGTGAGAATTTGCAGTCGACTCCGGACAGCAACTGCAGCTCCTGCCTCTCAAGTTGATCTTTGTAGAATTCGCACCTCAGTGAGTGACGCCCTAAACTAAGTAGGGGGGTTCTCCACAAAACCTTATCTCAAGATACAAATGATCTCCACAAAACGTTTCTTAAAACCCTGAAACTAACTCGGGGGGTCATCACTATTGTCAGTTTGGGGGCAGCCTACGATGGAGCGATGGACTGCACCATATCCACCGAACCAACAGTAACGACGACAACAATGGCTACAGCCGCAACGACGCACTCGCAACAAGAATAGTATTATTACGCACAGGCGGACAGTCGAAAAGCAGCTCACTCGCAGCTAATCTATGCCAAGGCAACAAGAATAGTAAAAATGGTAGAGCCGCCAACTTACAGAACCATCATTCACCAACCGTCACCGACCATGCGCGGGAACGACCAGAACCGAGGCAACGACACAGAATCTCCAACAACAATGCTGCTGGCAAGCCAGGAAGCTGACACACACAACACATTAAGAAAAGGAGTTACACCTGACTCTCTTGAGGTTCAACCACTGAATGGATCAACAATTTCGCTGTCTATCAAAATATGAGACCTCCAAAATGGTTGTTTTACTACTATGAGTGACTGATATTGGATGATTTGGGGGACCCCTATTTTGAGAAACCACCTTATGTTTAGAACTGGCTCATAGTGGCTCGTAGTGGCTCATGGCGGCTACTAGTGACTGATTGTTGATAAAGGATCATGGAAATCCTGGATAATGTGGCCTGATGGTGAATGCATTTGGCTAATAGTGGCAAATCATAGATTAGTTCTCTGTAATCATGATTAGAATCATCTAATCTTTGACATAGAATAATCTTTGTTGACTTTAAATCATGAGAAGTGCACATTGCTAGGTTGACCATACTATGGTGCTTGATCAAGAACTGCTCATGGACTGCCGAACCACCCAGCCACCAGAGCTGGCTCTCCACAAGACAGCCGGATCCATGTTTGATGGTAAATCACCAGCGAAAACTGATGGTGCTTGACTTTTTCTGCTGGATCTTATTCAGCACTTCGGAAAATCTGACAAAAAAGTGCTAAAAGCCCAGTATCTGGGGAAATCTGCTGATGTTCTCATGGATTCATTTGCCCAATTCGCTCATCTTTGATGCTGATGAGAGATACCAATCTATGATCGCTCGACGGCTCACCAAGTTGCTCCTTCTGCATGCGGTTGTGCTGATGGTGCCCCTGTCAATGGTGCTGGCCAACCATGACCAGATGCACAGTTTCAAGCTTCCCCCTGAGTCGTCTGTGGGAACCGTCATGATGTGCCCTTGATATATCATTTGGTTTATCATTCTGGAAAAAATGGCAAGCATCTTCGGTTAGTTGTTCTGGTTGTTTAATGGTATGTGAGTAGCTTTGAAGGTATTCCTAGATGATCCATGTTCCAATACACATCCGTTCATCCGAAATGATATAGCTATATGTTGCCGGGGCTAAGAAATTCAGAGCTACCTAATGGCACCACCCACCAATTAGTTCTTTCCGAGCAATACGCAAATGTGTTTGTATCTGGTTGGTTGAGTCAGAACTGCATATAAATTGCTCGGCTACTAGCTAAGCACTTGTGTTGATGACTATGTATCATGTGTACTTGCCTAATTCTCAGCAGGTTGGAGCAAAAATTGGGATACCGATCAATGGTTGTCGAAGAATGATTCCTTCTGGTTGATCATACGTAGTGAATATGATGGAACGTGTTTAGTGATCCTGGTCTAATTGTGCTTGATTGTGTTTCACAATGGTGGAAGAATAGGACCCGGCAAAAGAGTTTCGGTGGCATCCCAAATGTGATCAGTGTAAACAAGGAATTGGTCAATAAGGTTAAGAACATGCGATCACCCAAAACCCTTCAGCTGCTGGATACACTGTAGCCATTCAGGGGTTCCACGTTTCACCAAGAGCAACCCACTTGGAGACAAAGGCGAGATATGCACAGATACTCTAATTGTGGCACACCGGTATATCCTGCTATCTATGCGTTGCTTATCACCATTTCTAGCTTGCTTAAGAAAACAACCAATCAAAGATTTAAATTACACCAGCATAGACCCCAGATAGCGGGCGCATTGCGCACAAGGACTTCCAGGGTGTGTACCATAAACCTGTGTTTTGGATTGCATGGTTTGTTTACAAAAATATATTCATAGATCTTAGGTTGTGTATTTGTTCACGCCCTGCACACTATTTTTCATAGATCGGAAAGACAAAGGGGAGACAAAGGGGAGACAAAGGCGAGACAAAGGCGAAACAAAGGGAGACAGGCATGAGCAGCGGCAGAGCAGCGGCAAACAAAGCGCAGAGCCACAAGGGAGACACAGCAAAGGCAGAGGGGAAACAAAGGGGAGACAAAGGGGAGACAAAGGGAGACAAAGGGAGACAAGCATGAGCAGCGGCAGAGCAGCGGCAAAGAAAGCGCCGATCCAGAGCCACAAGGGAGACAAAGGAAAGACAAAGGGGAGACAAAGGGAGACAAGCATGAGCAGCAGCAAAACAGCGGCAAGGAAAGCGCCGATCCAGAGCCACAAGGGAGACAAAGGGGAGACAAAGGGGAGACAAAGGGGAGACAAGCATGAGCAGCGGCAAAGCAGCGGCAAACAAAAACGCCGATTCGAGGCCCTACCATGGAGAAGTAAGAACCCCTTATAGCTTGTCAGCTATCCGGGGAAAAAAACTCCCTCAACCCCAGCAATTATGCTGGTCAAACGGATGTTCCCCCCAGGGTCAACACATAACATCTTCGGAAGCAACCAGTCTGGTGGTGGTTATGGTTGGGTGTTGTCCCCAATTACAGTACTGACCATGGTCACACAAACCATAGTGAATCATCACCACTACACACATATGGCTGTGGGTCAAAACCCTTAGTCCCCCTGCTTCCCCTATCATTAACCATTGTTTTCCCTATTATTATTGGTGGAAATCCCCCATGAAAGTTGGTTGGTTAACTGCTTGACCCAGCTCGCCATATCTTGAAAAATAGAGCGCCAACCGAAGGCCAAAACCAAAGAAGATCTAGGGACGGCCAGGCCCATCCCAGCATCACCCGCTACGGTTGTTTCCGCTGGGTCATTTGGACTCACCATGCACGGTGCCATGTTCGCGCAACGAGTTCCGCACCTCTTATCATTTGTTTTTAGCCTCTACTATGATTAATGCTGGTTTCTGGTTAGTATCTACCTGTTGGTTTCATCTATGTTCATTACTTTAGGGGGGGTTACACTAATCAGAAACCGACATTAATTGAGACTATCGTCCACTGCAAGTAGGGACCCCCTACTTAGCTAAGTTGGTTTATAACTAGGGCGAAGTACGGCACCTACTAGTATAGTTGAAGTTCAATGGCTAACCAACTTGTAACGTTTGGGGGCCCCACCTGGTATTAGCCATGATGACTCCCGGCCAGCAGTCGGGAACTGCAGCGCACCCTCTTGAGCCGTTCTTCCTTCTCTTTGATCTCCTGGCCACAAGGTACCAGCGTGACGATGGAGGATACGGCCATACATGTGCCATGTCCATGGCTAGCAAGTGGTGACATGAAGCCATGATTACACGGGTTGCAACCTACCTCATAGGGTTACTTAGTATGGTTTCCCAACAAATATGGGGTGAGGAAACACCTATGGTTGCCCTGCCTCCAGAGCTAGTTGCATCTTCCCTCTGGTAAACCAACATGGCAATGGGGGATCCACCATTTATAGCTGGCTTCCCGGTGTTTCCTATAAATCAATGGTGATTTCCCATCGCCATGTTAGCTTACCAAAGGCTTGTTGCTTGGTTTTCCGCTTCAAACAAAAAAACTCAACCTCTGGCTTTTTGATAGATCAGGGTTTGATGATCATTTTAATGGGAAACCAAGGCTTTTGGATGCTTTTGGGGGATACCACCTATTAATCAACCAGGGGGCTATGAAGCCTGGGTTACCATTATGATGAATCCTGGGTTGGCATTACCTGCTATTACCGTTGCAGCCAGCGGATCGGTTCTCCTCTTTCAGCTGTTCAATCTGGTGCGACATGATCTTGAACTTCCGCTTCATCTCCGCAATCTCATCCTGACAACACAGAAAGTTGCGGGGTCCGGCTGTGCTCAAGTTTTACGTATGAACAAATATCCAAGTACACAAATGCACATATCATACGTGTGTGTATGTATGTATATATGTGTATCGACATGCTACAGACCTACCAACAGCTCCTGAAACCAGCAAGGTCCAATATCAAACAAACCATGGTATCAATATCAAACCAAATTGGTAGTACTTGATTGTGGTCTCAAAAACAGTTTGCATTTCTGCTGAACAATGCCACACCACTTATTGAAAACCATACCATCCGAATCCAATAACCAACTCAAATGAATCTACATCAACTTTCAAAATCTGTCAACCCCTATTCTTCACCAACCATTAACCCAGCTATTGCTGATTCACCAGCTATTAACCACCTATTACAAACCATTAACCAACCATTAACCAACCATTCACCAACCATTAACCACTATTAACCAGCTGTAATGGTTTGTTAATGGTGACCATTCACCACCAGTAACCACTATTAACCACCTATTACAGTTGGACCTATTACAAACCATTAACCAGCTATTAACCAGCTATTGGGATTATTAAGCACTATTAACCACCTAGTACAGTTGGACCTATTACAAACAGTACAAACCATTAACCAGCTATTAACCAGCTATTGGGATTATTAAGCACTATTAACCACCTATTACAGTTGGACCTATTACAAACAGTACAAACCATTAACCAGCTATTAACCAGCTATTGGGATTATTAACCACTATTAACCACCCATTATTTTCATTAACCAACCATTAGCCTAACCACTAACCATTAACCAACTATTCTTCACCAACCATTTACCAACCATTTCACCGACCATTAAGCAGCTACTATCCCCACAGAACCACCGTCCAACTGTGTGCGGCCCTGGAGTCCGTCCTGAGACTCCACCAACTTCTTAGAGTACAAGTTGCGATCCGTTCGCACGGCCTGGCCGTCGTGGCCAGCAACAGTCCCGCGCCGCTACGCGGTTCCACCCGTGCCCACCGCTACGCATCGCGAAAATGGGGAGATTTCATGAGGATTCAGAATGGAGAAATGACCAAGTGGCGGCATTTGCTGGCTAATCCACGCTTCATTAGTGGCTGATGAGACAAATATAATAACAATAGAAGGGGAAAAGGTTCCATGTTAGACCAACTCGTTGAGCATTTCTTCTTGTTTCGTGTCTCCAGTGTAATCACTTGAGAAAAGTGAAGGATGCAGGGAACCATCCCACGACGCGTTCACGGATTGTCGCGACACTTGAAGAGGGACCCCAGAAAAACGTGCGTTTCCCAAGCCTACAAATGAGCTTTGGAAAATGTTCTTCTCCCAGCCTATTGTAGTGGTTGCTTGACAGGAAATTCCCAGTGAGCTTGAGATTCATGTCATCAATCGTTATTGATCTACATTGCTGCTGGTTTAGGCCCATGATAAGATGTGTCACACAATGTGCTTCAACACTATCAATCAATGGATCCCAGGGAGATGCATCTAGGTGCCTAGCATCTCGACAAACATCGATGTTAAGTCTTCTGAATTTGAGGATGAATGACCAGGACTGCTTGTTCATCATCAGCATTTCTGGACAGATCCATGTTGATCTACGCAACAATATGTTGTCACCCATTTTCCATCGGTATGGCCTATGTTTATTGGCCATTCTTGAACAATGTGAACCATCAGTTGCCATCACTGGTGGTCACTTGTGATCATGTTTGGTTCATCAGCCATGTCCATCCCTTGCTGAACGCCGTCCAGCACACCAACTGGTATCCCACAAGATCATCGCGTTCCATCAATCATCACTACATGCATTTCCGCAGTACTATTCACATCGCCATATCCAGCCACTATGACCTATCAGCCATCATTGACCATCATTGGCCTATTGTTAATCATCATCCACCTGCATTAACCATTACTTAACCATCACATTTCCGATCACTGCACCATCTCATCATAAGTTAACCATCAATTACTCATGAGGTACCCACCATTGCACCCCAAGGACCAACCAGCCAACCAGCTCACAAACTAGCCAACCACAACAACAACAACAACAACAACAACAGTACCCACCATTGCACCCCAAGGACCAACCAGCCCACCACCCCAAAAAACACCCAACCACAACAACAACAACAACAACAACAACAACAACAACAACAACAACAACAACAACAACAACAACAACAGGTAGCAACAAAAACAACAGCAGTAGCAACAAAAAGCAACGACCGGCCACAACAGACAACCACACACAACATCACACAACAACACAACCAAGGAGGGCGCTGCCCACAACACGATGCACATCGCTTTGACCTCGTAGAGTTGTTTCTGCTGTGCAAGTTTCGCTTTCACCTCGCGTCATCGATGGGAATCGCTGGGCCAAGCGCAGTTCACGAGGCTTGAAATTCTCAATGACTCAAATGTCAAGTTGGGGCAAGCAGTTCATCAACTTTCATGGGGAGAATCACCAACAATGTATATAAAACAAATGGTTAATGATGGGGGAACCAGGGGTACAGGGCGAACTGACCCATAGCCAAATGATGTTTTTGTTAAACAAAGGCATCTCTTGGCGAATGAAACTGCAATAGGTGGGATTCTGGCCGATAGAAATACGTGTTCAGGCAACTTGGTACTGCAACTAGTGGGTGGTCCGTTCATGGCACTGGAAAATCCTCCATTTATTCAGCTGATGAAACACGGGTGTCCCAGACAGTGTCCAGACAAAAAAGAAAGCTTCGGCGATACCGCGATCAATCGGCGGTCAAGATATTGGAATGATCTCATTTTCTGGTTGGTGATTTGGACACCCTGACAAAACATTAATTGGTTTCAGCTAATCATGAACCAGGGATGAAAATGAGAGCGGTCAATGGATTATTAGGTCCTAGGGTAGCCAGTCGGTGGTGTATCAGGAACGCACAGGTGGTTGCTTGGTGTTGCCAGGTCATAACTTAGCGAGTCCAACCCGCCCAAGAACCAAGAACCAAGAAGCTGCTGGAACAATCAACAAGATGATTAACTAGAAGCCATTAATAGCTGATAACTGATCTAGATGATTCACTAATGATGATCAACAAGTTGATTGACAATCAACAAGATGATTAGTAGCTGATCTGAAAAGATCATCATTATGTCAACAAGCTGATAAGTGTTCACCATTGATCATGACTTAGACTCAAGAGTATTAAGCATGTAGTGGCTGGCTAAGCATGGGTAGGTTCATTGTGATTAAGGATCATGAGCTATATTAGCTATTAAGAATCATAATATGATCATAAACAGACTTGACCACTTCAAAATCACTTCCAATTTCTCATTGTTGCTAATGAGAACCCACCATCGTCAACAGCCATTGATCAACGCTGACCATTGAGAAGAGAGCACCATTTCATATCAACCATTCACTATTAGTCTTCACCATTGCCCTCTGGTATACCAACTTGGAATGACGGATTTTTTTGCAGGGAACACTTGGGGAAACACATCGTCTTAGGCAACGATTCCAGGGAAACAAATCCAGTCATTTCCCTAAATTTACCACCCGCTTGTTCACTTAGGGAAACACATCGTCTTAGGCATGGGCATCTGCGAAGTTCTTCCGAAGTTCGGAAATTTTGTTGTCTCGATTCTTCAGTTCCTGCGCGGCTGCGCCCGTGGCGCAGCCCTTCGCTTGGGCGACGGTTGTTGACTGCCACAGAAGCAGCCGACTGGTCGATACTGGTGACCATGGACCTGAAGATGATGCGGAATAGTCATTGACCCTTCATGAAAATATATAGCCATCGGCTGAGATTCTGTCAGAACGGATTTCAATAAACAATGATTAAACCACCAGGCTGAACCAATATCCAACCACTGACCGACATCAGTTTCCCCAATGGAAACAAATCCATTTTGGTGGTTCAACCTGGACGTGACGAATCAACACTCACCACAAGTGACAAAACCTGTGATACCAAACCACCAAATCACAAGAAGTCTAAAGCAAAAATGAATCATCCCATCACAAGAGCTAACCAAATCTGCAACTTCTGTGGCTCACAAACCATCAAATACGAACCCAACTTCGCCAGCGAAACAGCTAGGACCCAACCCAGGCCCCCGGGAGCACACGCCTCCACGGCAGACATGTACTTGCTGTTCGCAAGGGAGCACCTGGGCCATGGTCAACCATGTCCTCAGCTGGTCATGGATCATTTGACGAGCTACCAGATTTGGAAGCTTTTTCGTAGCTGAATATGGGGAATGTCTTGTAGTGATGGCTTCACCAAAACTGCTTTCTTCATCATATGTTACCGAAAAATTGTTGATCGGTCTTCAAATCATTTCTTCAAACGGAAATGATCAAAAATCTTCAATCCCCCTATCCCAAGCAAATATCCAAAAATCAACCTTCCCTATCCCAAGCAACTATCCAAACATCAGTGACTTAGATCCTTAACATGCTATAGGAACCCCAACATTCCTTGAATCGCCCCCTCAGATCCCCTGCGCAGATCCACTGACAGCAGCGCCCTGCCCCAACTGGGGCGCTGGCTCGAGGCCATATTTCTCGCGGGTCTTGTCCAGCTTGTACGCCTGGTTTCCGTTGAAAGCTGGGATCCGTGGATTCTGCAGGGGTAGTGATGGTGAAGGACGGTTAACTAGTGGTTCACTACCAGAATGGTTAACTAATGCTTAACTAGTGAACTGCTAGTGGATTCATGTAGTTCACCATCAGTAGTTCACTAGTGGTGTTTAAGAAATGGTTAACTACTGATGGTGAAGAATGGTTAACTAATGCTTAACAAATGGTGTTTAAGAAATGGTTAGCTACTGATGGTGAATAGTAGTTGACAAATGATTACCACGTGGCTAACTGATGTTTAAGTAATGATGGGTAAGTAATGATTACCTAATCTATATCACGTAATGATTACCTAATCGTTCGCTGGTTGGTCAATGATGGTTAAATAATGGCCTGTTGTCAGGAAACCCGTGATTGGGGGGAAATCACCGAGGAAACACTGTTTTGGTCAATCAATTGATGGTCGTTGCTGATCAATCACGACGGGCAATCCGGTGCTACTCAGGATTCATGGTGGTTAATGAGAATGCAAAAGCGCTTAAAATAACGAAGAATGCAAAAAAAGGGTCATGATGACGAAGATCATGACCATGGTGATGATGATGATGATGATGATGATGATGATGATGATGATGATGATGATGATGATGATGATGATGGTTATGGTTATGGTTATGATGATGATGATGATGATGATGATGATGATGATCATGAGATGGTGGTGATGATGATGATGACGACGACCACCACCACGACCACGACGACCACGACGACGAAGACGAAGACGAAGACGAAGACGAAGACGATGACGATGACGATGACAATGATGATGATGATGATGATGATGATGATGATGATGATGATGGTGATGATGATGATGATGATGATGATGATGATGATGATGATGATGATGATGATGATGATGATGATTAATGGTGGCTGGCGATCACGATTGCATGGATGGCTGATTATCCCAATAGCTGGGGGGTGTTGACTGTCGTAGTTTACGGGCAACTGTCTGCCCGGTTGCCGGTAAAAATTATCCCCCATCTACTACTAACTACTATATGCTTGAATCAAAGCCAGCCTACCACTATTACCAAGCTTGTAATCATTATTCATCATCGTTTACCTCATCATCGTTTTATAATCATCAGTACCAGAGCCATACTTAGTTGCTGATAGTCCTTCTCAACTAGTCCAAATTAGCCAACCAGCATGAGCCAGCATCAGCCAGCATCAGCCAGCATCAGCCAAGCAAGCAAGAGCTGACATCAGTTGCCGCAGCCTTCTTGATTGCATCCTGGACATCCAGCTTGATCTTATCCACATCTCTCTCCAGCTGTTGCGCCTCTTCCTTGGGCCCAACAGCGCTGTCCATGAGAAATCCGGGTCCCCGTTCACCATCCATTTGGTACATGGATTTGATTGGGGCATTTTTGCTGTCATTTGTTGACTCCATTTATTCATGATCCTGGGAAGACGGTTGACCACCGGTATGAATCACCATTGTGATCAACCACTCTGATAACCACTAGTGTTCAGTGTTGTGAACCATCATGCCACCTGTACTGACTCACTAGTAACCATGATTAACCAATACCAACCATTAATAACCCTCATTGACCATAGTAATTGACCATATATGCCACCAGTAATTACCGACCATTCGCAACCCATAATGTTACTGTAACTACCATCGGCATTTCTCAACAGGAAATTCCACTGGCTCGCCGAGCATCCGCGTGGCTCTTCACCTTCTTCGCTTGCTCTTTGCTTCGATCATCGCAGCCTCTGGCGTGAAGAAATCACATGGAGACAGCTACGCCAACGGACCTCATACGTGTATATATACATAGGGTGTCAAAATGTTTGTTCCCAGAAAGCGTCCTTTGCGTGATTTCCATGGGGGCCCGTTGCTTACAGCAATCATTTTGGAAACGACATGAATGACATATTTACATACACATCCTAACATAAACATATAAAGTTTTAAATCTACGTATTTACACAATATGTTTAGATCCTCTATATGGGTTTTGACGTGTAAAACGAGCTCCATATACGCCCAGAGTTTCAAGCAGGGGTCGCTTGGCACAGTCGTTGACGCACCGCTGCAACGCCAATCCCCACGGCAGGTCATGATGCCACTAGCGGGGATTCTGTGCCGCGGCAGGTTGACATCTAGGAGGTGCACGGCATTGCAAGATGAGGCGTAGCAGGGTGTCAGGATGCCACTCAAATGATACCCAAAAATGACAACCATTGTATCCTGATATGATTTCATGTTTATATCGGGAGCCACTCCAAAAATGAAAAATCATCTCCAATGATATCCAATGATGTGAAGTAAAATGAGACTCCTGAAATGATGATACCCAGAAAAATGTACCTAAAAATGATACCCAAAATGATGATACTGAAAAAGTGTAGGGCAAAACTCTGTACCCCTGGTGTACCGTCATCAACTCACCACTGTATTCCAGCTATTGGCCACTTCAAAATCACGACGTGGCTAATCCTAATCCTAATCCGTGCAATCCGCGTTTTGGAGGGTAATCCTTCTAATCCGCAATCCCCCGGTGGATTACGACTAATTTGGGGGTTATTCCTGTCTCGCCCAAAGACGACAAGACATTCCGAGCCGAAACATTTCTTCCGGTTCGGTTACGCGGATTAATCCCCGAACGTGCAACAAACGCTCGGACCACAGCTTTCGAAGGTTATTTCCGGGCATACTGAAGAAGGGATTCTTCGTGTGAGAACTATTGAAACAAGGCCTCCACGGACTCCACCTGAAAAGCCTGCAGGAAAAGCAATAAGTGGGGAACCTACAAGCCAAGCAAATAACCCCCAAACATGCAACAGAGGCTCGGACTACAGCTTTCGGGGGTTATGTCCGGGTATGCTGAAGAAGGGATTCTTCGCGCGAGAACTATTGAGACAAGGCCGCCACGGACTCCACCTGAAACAATCGCAGGGGAAGCAGTAAGTGGGGAACCTACAAGCCAGGTAAATAAACCCCTAAACGTGCAACAGAGGCTCGGACTACAGCTTTCGGGGGTTATGTCCGGGTATGCTGAAGAAGGGATTCTTCGCGCGAGAACTATTGAGACAAGGCCGCCACGGACTCCACCTGAAACAATCGCAGGGGAAGCAGTAAGTGGGGAACCTACAAGCCAGGTAAATAAACCCCTAAACGTGCAACAGAGGCTCGGACTACAGCTTTCGGGGGTTATTTCCGGGTATATACTGGAGAAGGGATCTTTCTTTTGAGAACTATTGAGACAAGGCCGCCACGGACTCCACCTGAAAAATCCGCAGAGGAAGCAATAAGTGGGGAACCCTGCAAAGCTAGTAAACCCAAAACATGTATCCTAGACTGGGACTTCGGCTTTCGGGGTTTAATTCATGGACCTTAGTTAAAGGAACCCCTTTGATACTGTGATTTTCAACTCCTTGTCTTACCCACCACCCAAACGACCAAGCGAGAAACCTTAAACCAAAAACGCTTTCTGGCCTCATGTTTTCACGGAAGTGGGGTAAGAAACGTGAAAAACAAACCCCAATCATGCCCAAACAGCAGCTACCTGGAAAGCTTTAATCCGCAATCCCCCAAGCGGAGGCAATCGGTAAACCCCCTAATCCGCAATCCGGTGGGGGATTAGGATTGGCGGTGAACAGCCCAGGGCTATTGTTGTTGGTTACTACACCCCATATGGTAGTTGGTATGTTGGTATGTTACATCCCCCATGTTCTTGCTGGTTATCATCCCCTGGTATCAACCATCAAAATTAATTCACCATTATCAACGATGAAATATCAACCATTGTTGACCATTGTTAACCAATATCAACCGTTATTATCCCAATTATCAGCCGTTGTTTTGAATCTTGACCCAACCATCATTAATCGCTAGTTGTTTTGAATCTTCACCTAGTTATCCATAACCATCATTAACCATCGTCCATCACTGGTTATGAGTTATGATCCCCGAGGTTGACCATATTGACCCACGACCATCATAAATCACTACTGTCAACGATTGACCATCACTAATCCCCTGGTTATAATCATAAAACAATTTTCCTTGACCATCAGAAACCACCATTTTCTATCATTTTCCCACCATTTTCCATCATTTTCCCATCATTTTCCACCATTTTCCCACCATATTTCATGATTTTCCTACCCAACTTGTTGCTTGGTGAATCTCAACCCATCCCCACACCTCCTGCACCCCCTCAGAATCACCCAGGTCGTCGAGTAGCGGATCAGTGACCGGTTCAGCGACTCCCGGTCCCGGAGGATGTCTGTGATTGTCTGCGGTGCAGCACAACGGGAGTGGCTGGGGAATGGATGAGATCTCTTCACCATCTTTGGGAATGGTGGACTGACAATGGTTAGGTTTTTGGTTCATATAGTTTTATGCCTATTCATAATGGTTAGGGATAGGTGATTCACCATCTGGGTGTTACTCAAGCCATAGGGGTACCCCCAAATCATCTAGTTATTAAGCATTTAGAATAGGAAACCAACCATTTTTTCAGGGTTCCCTATTTTGAGAAACGACCATCTTTTGGGAATGGTTGACTGACAACAGGCTAGTTCACCAGAGAGTAATCAGTATCAACAAATACTAATAACTCTCAAGGCTTATGACCATCAGCCGTGGCCCAAACAGTTGGTTAGGGATAGGTTTTTTGGTTCATATAGGTTTTATGTCTATTCATCTCTAAAATATGTTGTTTATTCAATTTGTATATTTACTGGTAGAAAATAGATATGTACATACTGGTATGTACAAGAGCTGATGTTCAAAATGGTTGATCTTTAGAATGGTTTTGATAGATAAGAATGGTGATTAACCATGAAATATGATTCTCAACTGGTGATCACAATCGTTGATGAACAACTGAATGACAAATGGAATATTTCCTGTGCTTGATCAACAATGGTTAGTGGTATGTAAGCTGCAGTCAACCATTGTTAATGAATAACGGTCACAAAAATAAGCTGGCGAATCAAACGGTTGATTGTGGTTGTGTTGATAAGCGAGCGACAGCAAACAATCAACTGCTAGGATATGTTTGGCAAGTTTCCTAAGCTGAAACAGCGGGTCAAACAGCATATCGTAGGCGAAGATGGATGGTTGAAACTTTGAGACCTGTAAATAATGGAGTAAACCAACTGGAAACCGGTGCAATTGATAATTTCCACAGCAATAGTCGTGTCGATATGTATGCAACCAGGAGAGGTGTTCATCCAACTGGTCAAATACTTGGACCTTGATAATTCAGTTGGCTTATTTATAGCCATAAACTTCAAGCTTCCGGTACTGTTGGACCAATAAATCTCTGCAATGAATTGACCCCTACTGGCGAGTCGCAACCACGTTGAGCTGCATGGCCGATTATGGCAAAGACAGGCCACTTCTGTTGTTAACCAGACTCAATCATAAAGCTTGGTCCCTTATCAATCATTATGCTTGGTCACAAATTTAGTTGATCCATAAGCATTGATTCACTAACCACTGACAACCAGAGTTCACAATTGGTCACCTATCAACAAATTTTGCTTCATCCATAACCATTGATTGACTAACCACGGATAACCATATTTCACAAAAATCGTGATGACTATCCACCAATGATTTCCCCCACTTCCGACTCAACTCTTTCACCAAGCATTTCTCCATATCCATATGGTTGTGGGTCAATATTAGCCAACCAACTAATCAAAATAGTAACCAACAATTTCATAGGGAAAAGAATGGTCAATGATAGGGGAACCAGGGGAACAGGATTCATATGATTCACCCGCCTTGCTATCTGACTCGGCTTGCTTTTTCAGCATGTCGATCTGAGGTGGCGCATCGCGTTGATGGGGGGCCATGAGGACTGCAGGGCACACTGCCCCCCTTTCTGAAAGGACGGTGAATGAAGGCTAGGTGATGGTGAATGATAGCTCATAGTGATGGCTGATGATGGCTTCTGATGATGAAAGGTTGGCGCATAATGGCTAAGAATGATTGCTGATTGTAGTTGTTTCCTGATGGTTTTCGATGAGGGTTGATGATGGATAGCAGCGAATCACAATGACAATGCATACCGGTTCGTGATGATAGATCTGCAAATCATTACTCAAGGATACTATGGGTCTAGCTGCCACAAGTGTTTGGATGTTTTCTTAACTTATGCCCTCTCAACTGGATATATGTGTTGCAATCGCTCAGGGTCATGTTGTAAATCAAAAGCTACAAAAATACGGCTTGGTCCAAAAAAATGGTGTACAGAAATCGCGGCCATTTGCCCTACTAATCATGGTTCATAACTCAAAAGCTTGATAGCTTTGTCCAAAATTGGTGTAGAAATAGCAGTCAGTTTCCCTCTTGACAATGGTTGGTATGGGTGAGTGGATGTTAGTGGCCACTTTCCCTCCTAATAATGGTCAATATTGGTTGGCTGAGGGCTACCGCCATGGATCGCTGATCAAAAGTGACTCCAAGAGTGGCGGAACAAAAGGGGGTCAGCTGGGGATGAGTCACATATCCACTACGAATCATTATTCCAAGGTGGGCCCCCCTAGTTATAAGTTGGTTCATAAGCCGTTTAAGTTGGTTATATCTACCATAACCAGTACTTACTTACCCTAGTTATGAACCAACTTAGCTAACTAAGGGGGCCCACCTTGTAGCTACTGAATCTACCATTAGGGGGGCCCAAACTCGCTTGAGAAACTCAATGAAACTACCATCTAGCTGGTATATCCCCTGAAACTCATGGTTAGTGTCCCCTATTATTCCCCCTCATTAATGGGTACCATTATTAATTAGCCATCCCTCCTTAACATCTGACTATTATTCATAACCATAGGTAAAACATAGTTAACCCCATATTATTAACATTACTGGGTACCATCTTATTAATTAACCATGAGTTCAACATGGTTAAGCCCATGACATCCTTAAACTTAATCTCACTGGCCATGAGTTCACCATCCAACGTCACCAGGAGCTCCTGGCCGGGCAGGGCGCCCCGCCCTTAACGGTGCTCGCGCGCCTCGCGAATCAAGTTCTCGGTCTCCGTCTTCAAGACGCCCTGAGACCCGTGCCACGGTCCGGTGAAAGTGTGATGTGACCGGGTGAGAAGGATAGGAATGGTTGGTGATGGTCAGTGATGATGGTTAGTGGTGGATGATGGTTAGTGAAAAAACAAGAATAGATGGTTGATGATGATGGTTAATGATCCAAAGATCATGGTTGATGATGGTTAGTGCTGCTAAAAATGGTGGCAACAAATGGCTGATGACTATAGTGATGATGGCTAATGGTGATGGTTGGTGACGGACAATGATGGTTCGTGATGGTTGATGATGGATAATGATGGGTGATGATGGTCATGAATGGCTATCGAAAGCCAGATCTCAGATCTGGGAAGCTGATTTAGCTATCACGACTAGTGGTGTTAAATAGCTAGTAAGCCCATCGCACGCTACCACTTGATGGAAATACCCGGAGCGATGACAGCGATGATGCTAATTGCTGATACGGAATAGCTGGTTGTTGTTGATATTAACTACTAAACTACTAGTCTTGTACTTGAAGAACGTAGATGGTAATCCAGAAGCATGCCACAACAAACCCATTGTTCACTTCGTACTTATAGCCATTAACATGGCAGGTTGACAATGAGCTATTGACTCAAACAACCATCAACAAAGGAGCCTGAAAAAATCTTATAGCCATTACTTGGCTGTGGCTCAAAACCCTGTACCCCTGGTTCCCCATCATTAACCATCGTTTTACCTTTTATTACTGGTTATTATCCCCCATTGTTGGTTGGTTAACTGCTTGACCCAGCTCGCCACTTATAGCCATTGACCTAAACTACTAGCCATATATAGCTGGTATATCCCCTATTATTGTTGGTTGTTATCTCCTACTATTAACCATTATAACCATTACTTATAGCCATTGACCTAAACTACTTGCAGCTAAGTTGCTTGCTTGCTGGCTCAGTTCCACAGCTGCTTATTTTCACCGGGGCTGACTAGCTGCAACAGCTGAACACGTTTGGCATACGGAACCGCTGGGTTCCTCGTCACAGCGGCACCATCTCCCGTTACCGGTACAAACATCGCGGTACCTCTTTTATCGTTTCTGTCTCATTGCAAACAATGAATTTCCCATCAACTAAGCCAGTAATGGACTTCAAACTGTTGATAATCCTTCATAACCGCTAGTCATCGAATATGAACCATTAAATAGCCATCGGGAACCATCAACTATCCAATATTGACCAGGAAATAAGCATATCAATCATCCATTAAGCATCCACTATACAACCATCCAAATGATCCTCCATGATACCTTCCGAGTGACAACCTTGGCACCGAAAAAAACCGCCGGGCCCCGGGGCCCGCCTTGGCCAAGTTCATCTCGTGTCTGGCTTCATCATCCAAGGCCTAGCGACAGGAAACATGGCAGTCCCATGGTGATCGGAAGCAGCTACGAAATGGCTATGGGTCAATACTAATCAAGCAACCAATGGAGATTTCCACCAACAATAGTAGGGAATATTAACCAACCAATCATGGGGGATAATAACTAACAAACTATAGGGAAAACAATGGTTAATAGTGGGGGAACCAAGGGTACAGGGTTTTGACCCACTGCCAAATCACCAGCAAACATCAGCACTGGTGGAGATCGTCGCGATGAACCCTTCAAAGGCATCGTCAACCAGCTATAATCGGAGGGGGGTCTTAAGATTGGGAACCACAAAAATGCATGGCTTCATGTCCATGAATGCTTAATGACTTGCAGGATAACTTAAGGCTACCCCTATGACTTGAGACCCATCCAGTTGATGACCATTTTTGTTGCTTATTTTCTCCTATGAAACCACAATATAAACCTCATTCATCGTGATTAACCGTTTGATAGCTGGCTAGAATGGTTAAACCTCAGATCACTCATCCACCCACCAACTTACCGCCTGCGAACCATCAATTAACCATAGATTAAGCATAGATCAACCATAGATTAACCATAGATTCCTATGCTTCACAACTGACCCCCACACCACCCACCGGGTCTCCGTTGCGCCCCGCACCGCAAGGCTCGCCACGCCACCCCGTGGCGTCGCGCACCGGGCGCGCCTTGCGGCGCTTCAAAACGTCCAGCGCTTTCTTGGTCTTGTCGCGCTCCGCGCTGCAGGTGCGGATCTCCTATGCGGGGAACGGATAAAAGCCAACACCCAAGCCTCAGGGCTAGTGATGATGGTCAGTTATAGTGGTTAAAGAATGGTAAAATGATGATTAAATAGTGGTTGACCAATGGTTAAATAGTGGTGAATAATGGTTAAATAGTGGTTGACCAATGGTTAAATAGTGGTGAATAATGGTTAAATAGTGGTTGACCAATGGTTAAATAGTGGTGAATAATGGTTAAATAGTGGTTGACCAATGGTTAAATAGTGGTGAATAATGGTTAAATAGTGGTTGACCAATGGTTAAATAGTGGTGAATAATGGTTAAATAGTGGTGAATAATGGTTAAATATAGTGGTTTAACCTAATCATTAAGGAGTTAATACAGCGAAGGTACTGCATAAGAATCTCTTGTAGAAGAATTTGAGGGGTGCGGATTTGTTTCCGCTCCTGTTGGGCCTGAATATAATTTGCTTCTGCGGTTACGAATTTGAGGGACCCTTGCGGTGGCAGGTAAATTCTTAGCAACCATGTTTTGGGGTATCTATGAAGCCAAAAACCAAGACAATTTTTTTGACAAAAATTTCTCGCTAGACAACCAAGAGGCAAACAAAAATTGAAAAACATGTTATTAATTTCCCGCGCGGGGGGGTGAGCCTACGACTTTTCGGTTGAAAACCGCCCTTTTTGCCAACTGCGCCGAGCAAGCCCGGCCTGGCTGGCCAAAGGCCAGCTTTTAAAACATCTCCGCCAACATGCATGTTGCCCCCCGGGCCCGCGAAACAAAAAAAACTTTTCGGGCCTCGAATTGTTTTTTTTGTCTAGCGGGCCCGCCTGCCTAGTTTGGAGACCCCTGCATTCTTTTCAGAGCCTGTGTTTTGAAGCCGGTTTCAACCAATTTTCCAACCGTGAAACAAAAATAACTTTTCAGGCTCCGAAAAATTGTTTTTGTCTTGCGGACCCGCAAGCCCAGTGTTGAGCCACCGGCACTCTTTTCAAGGACCGGAAAATGTTGTGAGAGCGGCTTCTTGCAAGTTTGCAATGTAAAATCAAATCTGAGGAAAGCCAAGGGCGTAAAAAATCATCCGGTTTTCTATCACAAGAATAAATGGGATACATACTTAAGAAACTGCTAAGAAATTGAGGGACCCTCGGACCGGGAACGTGGAAAATCTTGAGCAAACTAAATTAAGAATTTGAGGGACCCTGGACCACAGATTTGGGATTCTTATCCAGGACTTCCACTGTAGTGGTTGATTATGGTTGATAATGGTTAAATATTGGTTAATAATGGTTAATTATAGTGTAGTACATAATGATTAATAATTGCTATAATGGTTAATTCTGTTGGAATAGTGATAATGGTTAAATAGTGGTTAAATAATGGTTAGATAATGGTAAAATGATGGTAAAATGATGGTTAAGTATTGGTATTTCCCATTTCCTGAACGAATAGTGGTGGGTAGTAGTGGTTTCTAATGGCTAATAATTTACAAATAATGGCTACACAACGGTTAATCATGATTAATTTTTGGATAATTATGGATAAATGATGGTGAATTGAAACCACCAAGCCAATGTTTATGGAAATTAGCTACCCGATGGAGTTTAACCCACCTTTTTACTTTCCCAGGCTTGACTCTTACTCAGGCATCATCAGAGAAGAATCGAGAGTGACTGTAAGAATCAACCCCAACACCAACCAACAACGGGTTTATTTTCTTGGAACTCTGGGTATATCATCATGAGGGTACTCCAAGGGACAATCCAAAAGTTGTAGTAACGGTTCATAAGTGTCCTATGTCATCATTATCAAAGGATATTCATCATCCTTATAAGCGTTACCATCATTAACAACCACCATATCATCATCGCATGGTCAACCAGCATCCGTAACCAAGATGAGTAATCATGATCATGCTGGTTCACCCATCATTAACCCTGGTTTTCCCTTTGATTTGCTTGGTCATTGGAAGCCATTATTGATGGTTAATATGGCAGTGGGTCAAAATCCCGTACCCCTGGTTCCCCTATCATTAACCATTGATTTCCCTATTAATACTGGTCATTCTCCCTACAAAATTGGATGGTCAATATTGACCCATAGCCATATATAGCTGGTGTATCCCCTATCATTGTTGGTTGTTATCTCCTACTATTAACCATTATAACCAGCTATGAAATTGGTTGGTGAACTGCTTGACCCAGCTCGCCACATGGTCAACCAACCAACCAACCCACCCACCCACCGTTCCCCGTGAACGGAACTCCAACCGCTTGGAGCGATGTCCCGCAACTACCGTGGTTCGATGGCGGCGGAAGCGTCCTCGTGTTTCTCCTTCAGCTCTTTGTCTAACTTATGGTTCTCCTGGGGCCAGCGTTGCCATGGTGCTTGGGGAATCACGTGATGATTGAGAATGGGTATTAAAAAATGGATAACAATGATGGTTCGTGGTAGTTAATTGCGGTTGTTGACTCATAATGCTGGCTGATGATTGATAACAATTGTTAATGACTGGTTCATGATGGTTCGTGATGGTTGATGATGGTTGATGGTCGATGGTTGATGATGATTGCTCTCCAGTAATCTAATATGGCAACCAGAAGAATCAACAGCTGAGGTAAACCAGTTCTCCAAAAGATGGTGGAGGTTTTGCAGCGTCAGGCAAATCTAGAGGGATTCACCAAGCATCATGTGGTTATGGTTTCCGGTGGGGTATCTCTTTTGGCTCTTCCCATATGTGTTCTAATCATTATGAATTGTGGTTGGAAAACATAGGTTTTTTCTTAGGGCAGCGAAAAACCAGTGATTTCATACGGCTTTTCCCATTGCCTCAAAAAAACCGTGATCACTGACATGTGAGGACGACTGCTTCAGAGGGGCCATCTGTCACGGAACTACCCTGGAGTGGTGCTGAAAAACCGGACCCGCAGCTAAATGACTTCATCTGGTCGATAAAGCTTACTTATCATAAGATTCTCAGATCAATGGTCCATAAGATGCTTAGTCATGGTTATTTAGTCAATGCTTAGGCTAATCAACTCATTGAATTGCAAACTTATTGATCAACACGACTTCCTCATGCTTAGTAGTGGTTAACATGATCAATGTTGATCCAGAAATCACGAACCTGGTTGATCACCTCCAAATTGAGCTGTAACCAGAATAACACAAATCAAGAGCTTCATTGTGGCACGAAAGCATGGTATTAAGAAAACTTCAGCATAGTGAAATTTCACCAAGCACTGAACACTACCCATCTATTCCATGAATTCATCTACCTATCGGATCATAGCATTACATGTCTGCACATGAGCGTGTGTAAAATGGTAGCTCTTTCGTCACCCTATTTATAATGATCATTTTGGGTTGGACAATGCCACGTGGTGGTTTCTTACAATAGGTCTTGCCCCCAATCATCCTGGCTAATAATCATTCGTAGTTGTAAACCATCCATGATAGTTGGTATATCTACTATTGTTGCTTCTAATCCCCTATGATAAACCAGTGGTAACCATAAATAAACCATTAAGTAACCATCGTTCACAAAAAAAAAGCACTACTTTTGTTTGCTTTCGCATGGCTTCAGCAACCACTATATCTATCCGCAAGTGCGAGGTAGTGCGGCGCCCCCAACACCGCGGAAGACCGGTAGCTCGACCTCGATCAATCTCTTCTTGGCATCGCTACTTTCCTGGAAAAAAGGGGCTGACAAGATCATGGGCGTGGTGATTGATAGACGTCAACATGTCCGTGGAATGGTTGATGATGCTGATTAAATATTGATAAATATTTGATTGATATGATTAATAAGCTAATTCTCTATCCAACCATGATTGTTCAACAGTTTGGTAATGGTCACTATGATGGTCAATGATGGTTTGCTGATGATGGCTAAAGGTGGTGGATGGTGGTCAAACGATGGTTCATAACGGTTAAATGATGGTAAATGCTGCTTCGTTCTGGTTGCACTAAGGATGCCTAAATGATGGAGAATGACCCAGGCAATACCGCTGCACTGTATAAAGTGGAACCTGGTCCTTCACCAGGCTGCATCACGAAAACCATGACTAACCATGACTAACCATCAAACAACCATCAAATAACCATAGCTGAACCATCAAGTAACCATTGATTTGCTTTCATTCACCAATGTTAACAGCCTGGTCGATACTCGGTCACCAATCACTTGGTATGGAGCATTCTTTGGTACTTGCAAGTGCCTAGTCAAGACCACGACTGTCCAGTGATCACAGCTTACCCTGGCCCAAAGATCGTAATCCTGTCATTACACCTGCCGACTTTGCTTTATGGTTTGGGAATTGATTGACTTGTTGCCATCATCCTTACCATCTTCGTCATGTGAGCGATTGCCATCGTCGAATTGTCACCACTAGAATGACAAAGACCAGGCTGGGTACGTTCAGTTCTTGAGTGACGAGGGCAAAAGTCATGATGCCATTGACTTGCTCTTGCTGGTTGGCAATCCCCAATAACGGGGCCATGAGTGTACAGTAAGGGCTACTCCAAATAGTGTATTGGTAAGTAATGTTACGCACAGACCCCGTGGTTTGCCCTCCGCCACGGCTGTCTGTGCGTGTTGAACATTGCTCGAAGAATCAGTGAGAAACACTGGCTATACGCAGTGATTTAGGGTTTAGGGTTTTAGGGTTTAGGTTTTAGGGTTTAGGGTTTTAAGGTTTTAGGGTTTAGGGTTTTAGGGTTTAGGGTTTTAGGGTTTTAGGGTTTAGGGCTAGGGTTTCTTGATTCTCAGAGTTTCAAAACAACGGGCCTGCGCAGGGTTTTGAACAGTTGACAAGACTCACGTCTGGACAGGTCTTGTGGTCACGGGCAAACCATAGGGTCTTGCCGTAATGTTAGTATCCCTTAGTTTCTACCCCCCTTACTCAGGGCCATCAGACATTATCCGTTGGCTTGCTGTAGGGTAAAACAATTATGAGCATGCTCAGCCGTTCTTTACCATTATTAACCATCAATTCGGCATCATCAACCATCAATGAACATGGTTAACCATTGTTAATCATCAACAATTATTAATCATCAACCATAATTGCTAGCGTTCTTAACCGGTTACGTGACAAACTGAACTTGCTCTCTTGCTAAACTGGGGTACAATGGGCACATGACTGGATTGACACCTCGCCCAATCATGCGTCATCAGATGATGACGATGGATGCGGTCAAAACATATATTTCTTCGTTAGAAGGTTCCAAGTCGCTTTTTCAACCACTGGATAACATTCACCCGTTGCAGTCCATATTCATTCCTGAGATGTTTGAAGAGATTTCTCCAGCTCATCGCTTTGCAGCTTACCAACGACTGAAAAAGTATCAGAAAGCTTGATGACGTGATCTTCTTCTCCAACGTAATTAGGGTCGTGCATGCTGTGTTAGTTACGTTTCATTGTCCCCGCCACCGGGCTATGAGATTAAGCGAACCCATGTCCGCTTAGCAGCCGAGGATCAATATTAACCACTATTACCAATTACCACTATTAACCACTATTAACAACCATCAATCCCCATCGTTGTGGGGCCATCAGTCGCCATTCTCAGCTGCCTTGCCCCCTTGGTGGCACCCCCGTGGAGGGCGCGCTTTCAGCGCTCCTGTTTCTGGCGCTTCAACTCGCCGATGCGCTGTTGCCACGTGGCCTCCCGCGACGCAGGCGTGGTCGAATCGAGTTGTGCTGATGGATGGTTGAAATGATGCTTGGCTCAGGTGGGTTGATGATGCTTTAATGATGGTTGATGATGGCTAAATGATGGCTCAATGATGGTTGATGATGGCTAATGGTTCGGGTCAATGATGGTGAAATGATGGTTGAAACGATGGTTGGCTCAATTGGGTCAATGATGGTTGTCACTCTCCCGGCTAGAAATGATGGTCAAGAAGTGGTTAACCATAGTTTGAAATGGTTACAGTGGTTCATGATGGTTCATGATGGTGAGTGATGGTTGATGAAGGTTAGTCATGGTTAATGAAGGTTAGTACCGCTGGTGAATGCTGATTAATGAAGATGAATGATAGTCAATGATGGTTAATACTGCTGGTCAATGATGCTTACTGATGGTTTATGATAGTTAATGATGGTTGATGATGAATCATGATTGTTGATGATCGTTAAATGGTCTTCAATACTGGTTGATGATGGTAAAGAAAGGCTGATGAATTATAATTAATTTGGATTCTGATAAATGACGATTCATAGCTGTGGCCAAAGATGATCAATGATTCATGATTCATGATGGATAATGATGATCACTGATTGTTAATGATCGTAAATGATGGATGGTTATATAATGATGGTGATTGGTGGTGTTAATAATGGGTATGGCCAATAGTGATGGTTCATACTGACGGTTGATGATGGTAAATTAAATGATTATTGTTGATGATTGGTGCATAATTTTGATAGTGGTGAAGAATAATTGATAAAGATTGGTTCCAATGATGGTTCAATGATGGTTGACGATGGATGACAGTTGAATTTTGGTCAAGTGATCGTGAAATGACGATTGGTGGCTAGATGGTAGTTATGAGTCAACCATGATCAACCATCATAATGATTGGTAGTTGACAGTTGATGCGGTATGCTTCACAGTGGGTTGGTTGATGCACTCGCTTATGGTTGATGGTGGCTATTTAAGCTGAAATCGGGGAGTAGTAATATGGCAGTGGGTCAAAACCTGGTACCCCTGGTTCCCCTATCACTAACCATTGTTTTCCCTATGAAATTGTTGGTTATCATCCCCTATCATTGGTTGGTTTATATTGACCCATAGCTATATGGGATCAACCATTAGGCCATGAGGGCCATTGCAAAGGAACCAAAGGAACCCCCATGCAGGCCGAGTTCACATGGCCAATCGCCGCGCATCTGTCATCAATATCAGCCACTACTCACCATTCTCAACATTCACATGGTGATTAATTGAATGGTGATTAATTATGATTATGGCGATCAATGGTGATTCAGTGATTAATTCCGTGCGAATCATCTTTGAAACATCATTAGCCGGTCTAAACCATCTTCGACCACCATCAACGGTCAATCAGCCACCACTACAAACCGTCACCAACCACCACTAGTAATCATTTAACCGCCATAAAGAATTGACTAAGTGAGCCACGGTCATTGATAGTGCACCAACGCTATCATGTGGCTTCCCTGCCAAATCGATAGTTTCATTGCAAGCACTGGCAGGCGGTTGGGGATCATGCTCACTTTCGAAGTACACAAGTGATATACCCTCTGGTGAACTAACTTGGAAGCTCAAAATCACCTTTTTTCCTAGGAAAAAAAAACACATGATGGATTTTCCACCCACCCAGGTTAGGGACTTCCAGAGAGTTCATCAACCTGGAAGTAGCTGTAACCTATTCATCATTGATCACTACAACCATGGCCATTCATATAATCATCATATGTCATATAACCATCATATAATCATACAACCATCACAAGTCATATAATCATCATATAATCATCATTTAACCATCATATATCCATCATATAGCCATCACATAACCATCATATGTCATACATCCGTCACTATAACCATAGCCATCCATCACTATAACCACGGCCATTCATCCCTGTAACCATTCTCAATGACGAATGACCAGCTGACCGTAACGGAGCAACACCCTGCGTCCCTGACCTCCACGGTGCGCAGATGCTCGATCTGCTGTTTCTGCATGTTGAGCCTTGGCGCAACCGTTGGGGATTTGGTGGCGTTAAGAGGGTAATGCGGTGGCTAACAGTGGTGGTTAGTTGATGGTTTATGATGGTTAATGATGGTTTCTGATAGTTCGTGGTTAACTATAGTTTAAGAGGGTTAGTTGATGGTTCGTTGATGGTTTATGATGGTTGATAAATCTTCTGCTAACAATGGCTGCTGATAGCGGCATTAGCTTGTCAACGATGGTTAAGTCAGTCTTGATGCTGTTTCATGATGGTTGAATGATGTAACTTGTGAGAGGCTGAGCCATAAAACATCAGCTGAATGCCTAACCCATCATGTTTAACGCCAGCGATTCCCAGTGAACTGGGGTCAGCCAGGGCTTCAACAGTCGTCCCCACAATGGAACCCTACTTCCTGGGAGTTGTTCAACCGCAGATTCAAGGCTGACTGGGAGTGGTAAACGTTTTTAGTACAACGGCTGCCTTTTTTCCTGCAACCATGGTGATTCAAGAAAAACTGTCTGCCCATGTTTGTTGGTTCGCCATTCAATGTCTCAGTATCGTGAACCAGCTGCTAGGACCCAAGGTAAGTGTAATTAGTAGAACTGTTGGGGTCGATGTTGGCCTTGGTGTTCGTTGAGGAGAATCACAACAGCTTGTAATCACTGATCAATTCTCGGATACCGATCATGTTCATAGTCAATAGCCATCACTTATCAATCACCAAGTCATGAACTAATGCATGATTCATAGTTGACCAATATGTGGGGCCGCAAAAATCCAAAACGAGCAATGGGATTGTGGACGATTCACCTTCGCTCGCAGCTCGTTCCTCTCTGGTAGATCGTATTCAAAGGTCAACCCAGCTCTGGGATTTGTAGATGCTGGCATCAATCCGTTCGAATTCACTTTGTCATCTATCAGTCATCCTTAATCGTTGGATATTGATGGGCCTTGTTGGTTAACCATCATGATGAGCCACATGTTAACCAGTGTTGACCAGCTAGTGACTGGTCATCAACCCTTGTTACCCATTGCTACAGGAACCGGCGATGAAGCATCGACATGGCTGTGGGTCAAAACCCTGTACCTTTGGTTCCCCTATCATTAACCGTTGTCTTCCCTGTAGTTTTATTGGTTATTATCCCCCCCGTTTGATCATTATTGAGGGTCAAGATTGACCATTATTATCCCCCCTGGTTCCCCCACTATTAATCATGGGCGTTTCCTTATGAAATTGAAAATTTGGTTATAGAAGTGGCCAGCTGGTTGACCATGAAATTGATTTTCCTTCACTATTAATCATGGTTTTCCTATGTTTTCCTTATGAAATTGTTGCTTATTGTCCCAATGATTGGTGGTTTCCCTTATTATTATTGTTGGATCCCTGTCTGTATTCCCAGAGAAGGCCGTACTCACCATTTTATAGAAAATAAACCGGCGATTTGCTGGCTAGAAGGCCCCAGCCATTCTTATAGAATGGAATTGTGTGCAATGAGGTGTGCCCCACCTCTGCTATAGAATGGAAATGCAGCAGACTGATCCATCAGTGCCCAAACCAACAACAGTTGGCTCTATAGAATGAATTCTGCTTTTTGCCATGTCTACATACCAGAAAAACAAAGGGTAAAAACACAATTCTGATCTAAGATGTTGATTTAGGATAAGTCATTTTATAGTAAATCTAAATGGGTTTGTTGGTTCCATTGGTCCCAAATCATCTTGGATGTGAATTCTCATTCTATAGAGGTTGCAGCCTTGAGATGCCTTGAGGAAACACCATATCATCCATATCACCATCCAGAATCATCCAGCTCATTGAAAGACGCGTTTTTTTCCCTCCTGGTGCGCAAATCTCTGCAGGTGTATCCTGTTTCCTAGATTCTCCAGATCATTTCTGGAAATCACATGGCCCCAAAAGGACCGGAGCAAGCCAAATTTGACTGAATATGTTTGCCTCATAATATTTCATTATGCTTCACCAACATTCCAACAAAGTCAAACAAATTTCATCAAATTTCATCAAACATTTCAACTCTCTCTCACGTTTGCCTGCTGCAGTCCTACGAAATCCTACCTCCTTCAAATTCCTCTGGCAAATGGACTGCACAATGCTTTCCATTGTTCCGAGTCACAATTTGCCAAGACCACCTAAACTTGACATGGGTTCCCCAGATTTTGAGCTACAAGATGCTACAGGCATCAACAGGTCCGATTCTGTCCCGATCAAGTCCGTCCGATCCCTAGAGCGCTGCAGTATCCGCAGCACTCCACGGATAGCAGGTATTAATGTCCCGAATCAAGCGCATCCATGGCTTGCGATCACCTTTCACCAAGCTGTCTCTCAGAGAATTCATTTGAGAATGAAGTTGGTTTCCCCAAGCTGCAGCATGCAGCCTCCGGTACCTCAGGGTAGTACTGGATGTCCACAAACAAAAATGATCAAAAATGCAGCAATGTGCAGCTATGCGCAGCTATGCGCAGCTCATGTTGAACTAAATACGTTTTAATTCTAATGGATTTTCATGGCTGTTGATGGCTGTTGAATGTTTGAATGCATCAAAGCAGCTCCACTTTGAAGTAGTCGAAGGCGCGCGCAGTGATGTGTGACCATGGGACGCCAAGCAACTGTGGGTTCTTGATGCGGCAAAGCCCAGTCTCCGAGAAGAGCAGGTTGGTCGGGTTGAGACTGTTGTCAAGATCAAAGAGCTTCTTCACTTCTTGCACAATCAACTTGCCCCCAGCAGGCTGGGCACGCTGGGATCTCACCAGAACTCTTTTTCTTGGAAGTTGATGTCACGAGCTTGGAATATTTCACCTTTGCAATCTTTGCAATCTTCTGCTTCTTCTTCTTCTCATGTTTTGACTTTTTCTTCGACTTTCTCGCAGTCATCCCATCTGCTTCACCCTCCATTGGTTGATCAGCCTGTTGACCCTGCTGTTCATGATCATCTTGCTTTGCATTCTTTGCGTTCTCTGCTCCCTTCCGCTTCTTCCTGCCTTGACGGGGAAGATAAAGATCTCTTTGCAGTACATTCCCCGTAATTTCCTCATTCTGCGGCCACCAGGTAGGTATAGAATCCATGTCAGCCACAACTTCCATGGATGCTTCGCTCAGCAAGGCTCTACCTTCGTCGGCGGAATTCACAAACTTCTCAAACTCCAAGACAGCAACGATTGAAGGTGTCCGCACGATCCAGCAACT
The DNA here is from genome assembly GCA_009767595.1 of Symbiodinium kawagutii. Lineage (NCBI taxonomy): Eukaryota > Dinophyceae > Suessiales > Symbiodiniaceae > Symbiodinium > Symbiodinium kawagutii. The sequence continues at coordinate 137,304 of VSDK01020061.1, read as the reverse complement.
TGAAATGGCATTGCAGGAAAATTCCTTCCAGTTCTTCAACTGCTTCATGTGGACAATGCGCAGCGCCAAGCAATGCGCCATGGAAATTGGAGCTGTTGCAAGCTTGCACTTCTTCCCATGCCTCCAGGGACCAGAACAATTCAAATTTTTCAAACATCTCCAAACATCTCCAAAACATTCCAAAACTGAAGTTCTAAAACAAATGGAATCCGAAGGACCTAGCCCAAATATAGCTGGAATTTCCCAGATATTTCTAAAAACATTTTAAAACAAAATCCAAATCAGCACCATTCAGCACCTTTGTTCACCGATCTTCAACATTCAGGCCTCCACACAGAAGTAACCAGGCCGACCACAGCCGTACGAACCCAGCCACCCCGCGTTCTCTTTGGCACGACTGCAACGACAATGTTTCCAGACCTAATGCAGAAAAACCACCTCAAAACTACACGAGCAACACTTGCCAAAGAAAATCCCAAACATTCCCAAAGTCTACTCCAAAAGCATCTGAATTGTCAAAAAATAAATAAACAAAACCCAGCCGCTCAATTTTGTCTGGGACTTCCAGCTTCGGCGCATCGTCTGGAATGCTCTGGCGGGTAAGCTCAAACCATTTCTGAAGACGGCCCGTCCTTTGCCTGAAGTCCTCAGAACTCTCCTCCTCACGCGCTTCCCTTAAGCATCTTTCATTCCATCTCAGTGGAAGGAGGACACCAAACACAAAATATCACAAAAGATAAAACAAATTCACAAAATATGAAACGTTTTTGAAAAAATGAACAAGTTTCCCTTGACATCTAGAAAATCAGAGTCTACTGCAACCACTTGCACGATAGTCTCTAGAAAATGACAACCTAGCAGGCACAAACAACCAAAGCACAAACAACCACCAGCCAGAGCCTCTATAAAATCAAAACATATCAAAACATATCAAAACCATTCAAAGACACAGCCATCCACAACCACTATAAAATGAAAACATATGAAAACATATGAAAACAACTTATACCCTTGAAGGCCAAAGGGATCCAGGAATATCCAGGATACGTCAAGGAAATGCCAGGAACATCACTATAAAATGAAAACACATGAAAACACCTTAGACCCCCTGAAGCCCAAATGCATCCAAGATACATCAAAAAAAGCCAGAGAACATTAGGGGGTTCCTTCCCACAACCATTTTCCACAATATCTGAATGAGTTTTAATAAAGGTTTTAAAAAGGAAAAATCAGCACCAAAAATCACCAAAACATCTTGGTATTTTTGAAATAAATTGTATGAAGGCTTGCAAATGAAAGGGAAACATGGGGAAACCACCAGCCAAAGCCACTATAAAATCAAAACATATCAAAACCCCAATCCTCAGGTAGGAAACCAAACAGACTTGCCACAGGAACCCACCCACCACAGCCACATACATCCACTATAAAATCAAAACACATGAAAACACCTGAAACCACTGAAGCCCAAAGGCACCCAGGATATATCATGGGAACATGATGGTATATTAGGGCTTCCTTCCCACAGTCATTTTCCACAATATTTGAATAGGTTTTAATAAAGGTTTTAAAAAGGAAAAATCAGCACCAAAAACCACCAAAACATCTTGATATTTTTGAAATAAATTGTATGAAGGCTTGCAAATGAAAGGGAAACATGGGGAAACCACCAGCCAAAGCCACTATAAAATCAAAACATATCAATACATTTCAATACACATGAATACATATCATATGTTTTAAAATATGTCAACATATTAAACATATTTAAAATATTTTTCAAAAAATGTTTAAAATATTCTAAAATTATTTCAACATATTGTTTAAATTTGTTTAAATTCATTAGGAATCATTTTGACATACTAGGACAATCTAGGACATTTAAATACCTCTAGGATCCTCTAGGATCATTTGGGACAGTTTAAGATATTTTAGGACTATATAATGGGAAACATAGGGGAACCAGCAACCTGATTGACTATAAAATCAGACTCCTAAGATCTCCTAAGATCTCCTAACAAATTGAACCATCCTGAATCAATTTGATTCACATTTGAATCACACTGAATCAATGGCGAGCTGCTGATGCCAGTTAAGGCCAACACTGGCTTTTCTACAAGATCTTGCGTTCTTGATGAACTTCTTGTCGCATCCTCCATGGTAGTGCCGTATGTGCATGGAGAGCCGCCACAGGCTATCCCACAATCGATCCCCTGCCATAGCATGAGGCGCCCCAAACAAAGCATCATGCAAAGTTCTGGGTTGGAGGGCAGGGTCAGACTCCTCTTTGCGGTCAGGGAAAACAAAAGGCTTCAGAGGACTCTCTGGCTGAGATGAAAGACATTCTTTCAAGCTGTCAGCATCAGGAACTTTGCGGAGATCAAAATCCACAGGGTCACTCTCCTCAAGCTCCAATTCTTTTTCATCCATCTGAGCCTCGTTCTGGATCTCCGTCAACACCCCATTGCAAAATCCATTGCCCTCCTCATGATCATCATCACCGAGCTCATGTTCATGAAGGTCATCCTCGTCAGGACTTGCAGGACCAACGGCGAAGTTTCCATCCTCACACCATTGACAATACAAAAGATCAAGAGACTCTTCAGTGACCGCACTGCAAGCACTGACGAGTGAGATAGCAGCCTTGAAGGCTCTGCGGCTGCATGCCATGAACTCCTCGTTTGTCAATGGAGGATCATGTTTCAGAGTTGGAGGGGACGATGAGTCTCCAGATTTTTTCGCAGTCCTCAACATCTCCCGGGCGCAGGCCTTCCAGTAACCCCGACTGGAAAGCTGGGCTGTTGACGATTGAACTCTGAGGCGCCCAAAGAACTCTTCAATACTGATCTCCGTCATGCGCAGCGTTCCGCTGCCAAAAAGATCACCCGCTTCATCTTTGGAACATGCGATCATGATGGTCGAGAGGGCCACCAGCTGAATGTTTTCAGCTGTTTGAGGTGCAAGGAACAAAGCTCCCTTAGGAAGTCCTTGCTGGGCTGTTTTCTTTTCTGCCACCAAGCGGAAAAGATCCACTAGCAAGAACCCTTCCATGGCCGCTTGACAGCGGTCCCGAAGTGGTAAGCTCTTGTGCATTGTTGGTCCCTCATGCTGGCAAACGAATTGTGGGCAAAAAACAAAAACAAATCTCCTACATTCTCCTCATCTTGGAATATCAATGAATGATCTACATAGATCTACAATATTCTACAATGTTCTACAATGATCTACATTGATTTACAACGATTTACATAAGTCAATCGTAGCCAAAACATGCCGAAACAATTAGCCCCAAAATGCCCCAAACTTGATTGAAACAAGTGCCGAATATTGCCAAATATTGCTTAATTGTGCCTAGCGTCTGTCGTTAAGGCCACTGTCAAGTTCAGCAACAAGAACCCACGCAAGCTCCATGGAATGACTGCAGGCTTCGTAGCAATGTCCTCCGAAAACAATAGGAATATCCAGGAACTACAGTCAGCACTACAACCTTTACATGACCCCAATTGAACAAAACATAACACAACATCAGAGACCATCAAAGTTCATCAAGATTCACAAAGAACATCTGCCCTAGATAAGCCACGCGTCAATGTCTTCGAGCAAGTAATAGGGGTTGAACAATGTTGCATTGAGAACATCGGACATGGGTTCCGCTCGAGCAAACGCAGAGCTTGGAAGCCCAAACTGCCGGGCACCTGAGGTGTCAACGAAATATTGGCCCATGTGGATATTGCGCCCTGGGGAGCAAATTTGGCCAGCCACATTCTTGGTGCTGTGGCCTCAATGGGCTGGATTTGCTGTCGCTGAACAGCCCATCCCAAACAAGGGTGAAGCATGGTGAAGCCCTGTGAAACAAAAACAAAGCATGAAGAAGCATCAAACCTGATCAAAATCCATCAGAATATATCAAAATTATTCAAAATTGTTGTTCTGAAGCCATCCCAAGCCACTATAAAATCAAAACATATCAAAACCATTCAAAACAGGTAGGAAACTAAGCAGACTTGCCACATCTTGCCACAGGGAACCCAGGAAATCCCAGGAACCCATCCACCACAGCCACATACAATCACTATAAAATGAAAACACCTGAAACCACTGAAGCCCAAAGGCACCCAGGATATATCATGGGAATATGATGGATTATGATGGTATATTAGGGCTTGCTTCCCACAGCCATTTTCCACAATATTTGAATAGGTTTTAATAAAGGTTTTAAAAAGGAAAAATCAGCACCAAAAATCACCCAAACATCTTGGTATTTTTGAAATGAATTAAATGAAGGCTTGCAGATGAAAGGAAAACATGGGGGAACCAACAGCCAAAGCCACTATAAAATCAAAACATATCAAAACCCTAATCCTCAGGTAGGAAACTAAGCAGACTTGCCACAGGAACCCACCCACCACAGCCACATACATCCACTATAAAATCAAAACACATGAAAACACCTGAAACCACTGAAGCCCAAAGGCACCCAGGATATATCATGGGAACATGATGGAATATTAGGGCTTCCTTCCCACAACCATTTTCCACAATATTTGAATAGGTTTTAATAAAGGTTCTAAAAAGGAAAAAAACAGCACCAAAAATCACCAAAACATCTTGATCTTATTTGAATTTATTTGATATTTTTGAAATAAATTGTATGAAGGCTTGCAAATGAAAGGGAAACATGGGGAAACCACCAGCCAAAGCCACTATAAAATCAAAACATACTCAAAACATCTCAAAACATCTCAAAACATCTCAAAACATCTCAAAACCCCACTCCTGATGTAGGAAACCAAACAAATATGCCACAAAGGACCCAGGAATTCACCCACCACAGCCACATACAACCACTATAAAATGAAAACACATGAAACCACTGAAGCCCAAAGGGATCCAGGAATATCCAGGATATATCATGGGGATATCATGGAATATTAGGGCTTCCTTCCCACAACCATTTTCCACAATATTTGAATAGGTTTTAATAAAGGTTTTAAAAAGGAAAAATCAGCACCAAACATCACCCAAACATCTTGGTATTTTTGAAATAAATTGTATGAAGGCTTGCAAATGAAAGGGAAACATGGGGAAACCACCAGCCAAAGCCACTATAAAATCAAAACATACTCAAAACATCTCAAAACATCTCAAAACCCCACTCCTGATGTAGGAAACCAAACAAATATGCCACAAAGGACCCAGGAACCCACCCACCATAGCCATCCACAACCACTATAAAATGGTATAGTGGCAGCTGCCAAGATGCAAGCACCGGGCAAGGCCCAGACCGCTGAATCACCATGCCAGCAAATTTTGCATGGAAGGCGAGGGAGTGCATGATCAGGCAGCTCAGTCCATCTGGCTTCGCAAAAGAAGGGCATCTCCTTCAAATCTTCCATCCTCAGAGAAGAATCGAACTGGCCCATCAAAGCTTTGCGAAAGAAAGCATGGGAGTTGTGTGCGTCGAACGTGACGGCCTTCACCACTTTGGCTGCTGATGAAAGCAGTTTGGCCACCACATTCAGCATTTCCTCAGCTGAAGCAGGGTACAGGGGCGGGGGGTTATAACATTGCAGGACGACGAAGGAGACTTGAACATGGACCAAAAATGACCCGATTGTACCAAGCATATCCAAGCATTATCAAGCCAATATCAAATCAGAAATTCTGTGAAATACTGTCAAATTTTCATCCAAGGCACGATCTGACCCTTCTTGGTGTGCGTCATGTCTTGCTGAGTGCTTCTGCTCAAGGTCATTGGCATGGATGCCAGGGAATAACACTCTTTGCTCTTGCCCATAGGATTCCAGCAAAGACATTCGAGCATCAGCCCTGCAGGTTTTTTGCGCAAAGCATCCGGAGGAAGGTTCTCGAAATCCAAAAATGAATCTCCACTGTCATTGCAAGCACTCCAACCTGCACCAACGACGCCAGCCTTTCCTTTGACTCGTCCCTGTACCAGCATCTTCTGCAAGTATGTGTGGTCCAGTGCAACGACCAAACGTCTGATTGGATCAGACGGTCCTCTTGGAAACCTTTTGTCAATGAGATCAACGTTCTCCAATAGCTGGCATTCGTCCTTGAGCGCCAGGCACGGGTTTGGTAATCCATGCTTTGGCAAATCGTCACAGCAAATCCTTGGACGTGTTGCATTTTGACCAAGGCTTTTTGCGAGGTTGGCATTGCCGCCTTGAAGCGCAAGCCCCATAGATGCATCCTCACACAGTCTCAGCTCTGTCTCTGTGCACTTCGCTGTCCGCCCTCTGTGTGATGTGATTCCCCGGCGGCGTTTCTCCAGGGTCTTCAAGCATTGTACCAGCAAGCCCTGGCAGAAGGAATTCTCGTCCAGGTGTCCTTGAACCACCTCCTGCGCAATCTTCAGATTGATTTGCTCCATTTCCTCAAAGCAAAATGGACCCAACATGACCCCACAATATCCCCAAAAGATAGCAGAAGAATCCACCTGATCCCTACCTGTCCCTACTTTGCTTAATCCTAATCTTTATAAAATGGAATGTAGCCAGGTCATCACAAATAAATATCACTATAGAATCAAGCTGCTCCCCCTATGATATTCATAGACTGTAACTATCACCAAAACATCCCATTACAATCCATTACAGCCCAAAAGATTATCATAGATTATCAATGATTATCATAGATTATCATAAGATTATCATAAGATTATCATAAGATTATCAAAGAATATCATAAGATTATCATAGATTATCAATATTTATCAAAGAGCAGTACTGGATATTAGTGGATAGTATTGGAACGTACTGGATAGCACTGGTCCCTACATGTCCATACACTGCTCATCACTGCTCAGCAATGCTCAGCATTCTCAAGATATCTCAAGAATATTCAAGAATTCTCAAGATATCTCAAGTGTGTTCATCTTTGTTCTCTATAAAATGGAACCTTGCCACATCCCCATACCAGTGTTCACCTATAAAATCAAAAAATATCAAACATTAATATAAAAAACGATCCAAAGAATTCAAAAATATGAAAGGCAACCAAGGAATTCCAAGCATATCCAAGCATCATTGAGTGCACTCCCGGAAAGCACGACCGCAAAGCGAGACCAAAGAACCTTCATCTTTGAGTCGATTGCCGAGGCATGAACCTTTATGCAAGGCGTCACTGTCATATCAAAGAAAAGCTGCAGCATAACCGTTCTCTCTGCGCCCGCGATGGTCATAAATGAGTTGGACACAAATTTCTGAAGTTCGGCCAAACTCAGGTTGGTAATTCTTGCCCAAGTGTTGGACCGCTTTCCAAACGCAGTGTTTGACACTTCGAGCTTGTACTCCTCAGCCTCATCATTGGTCTGAAACAGAGCACGGTTGAGGTACATCGCAGCATAATACTTCTTGGCAAAACGCATCACGTGGGCTTGCACTGCATTGGCCCTGCCTAAACTTTCACATTTTGCACACATAGCCCAGGGAGATCTGGTCTGTCCTTCGCACTTTTCATGTCTCACAGTCCATGTGCTGCCGTTCAAGTGGCAATTGTACGAATGCTTGAGCTGGGGACCACGGACGAAATGAGCCCAAAGTTTGAACTCCTCCTCAAGGAAGCACAACGTGCCAGGACCAGATCTGGTTGAGTCAACCAGGTACCCAGTGCAATCAACAGCCTCTCCAGGATTATTGGGCCGGGCGCACAATACCGAAGGTGCATTTGCAAGAGTTAAGTTGCGCTTGTGGGTGTCATTCCCCACGTGCTGCAGCAGAAAGCGCTTCACACTGTTGATCTTGGGTTCCACCAAGGTGTTTGTCTTGCCGTTGGGATTCCCCTTAGTTCGACAAATAGTGCAATGATAGCCAAAGATCGGCTGCTCAACCAATTGAATGATGGGGGCAAATTTGCGAACAAATTGCACACATTGTTGATACTCTGACGCAGCCGCATCATCTTGGCCATCTTGTGCAGGGCCACCTTCAGCATCTCCAGCATCTCCAGCATTGTTGGGAACCTGAGGTTCCTGGGGATCTTGATCCCCTCCATCTTCAGCTTCACCCATAGCCTCTTTCAAGATGTCATCCAGTGAGCTGGGGCCCCAGGCAATCTGACTGACAATCTGCTGGCAAATCTTACATTTGGGCTCCTTGTTTTCCATCAGCAAGACCTTGAACTTCACATATCCCCCATCAGCACACACAGCAGCCTTGGAGAAATGACATGAGCGTCTGTGGGCTTGCTGGAAGTCTTGATACGTTACACCACGTTGGGATAGCCAGGTGGCCAATGTCTTTGTTGCCTTCTCCCGTGCGCTGTAAATTTTCGTTTTGCAACTGCGAGGATGCTTCTTCCTCTTTCTTGAGCAGAAAGGATTTTGGTCTTCGTCAGACATGACAAGCTCATCGGTCTGCTCATCAGGTTGAACATTTGCTTCCTTCTTCGTGAGAACTACTGGAATCTTCGAAAGCTCCCTGGCAGCCAAATCTTCCAAGTCTGGAACAGGTGCCTCAAACATAGTAGGTGTCTTGCTTGGACCTGGTCGCTTCAAAGTAGGCAAATCTTTTGATCCAGAAGATGCATGGCTAGGCGCAGGACGTGCATCACCAATTCGCCTGAACTTCTTCTCAACTGGCGGCGGTGTGGACAAGTCTTGAGCTTCCGCAGGCTTGTCATCCTTGCCATTGTTGCCACCGTCTGTTCTTGGAGGCGTAGATGGATCTCCACGACCGCGAAGCATTTCAGCACACATTGCGCTGAAAATGCGCTGCCAGAAATCCTGGTATTTCACCTCACGCCAATACTCAGAAAAATGCCTTCGGAGGATTCTCTGCTCACTCAAGGACTTGGCAGGCTCTGCAATTTGGCAATAGTCCAAGCCATACAACAACGCACGGATGCTCCAAATCAGGCAGTTCCCATCGCATGGGACAAGGTAGATTGCCATGTCGAGCTTGAAGCACAGGGTCCTCAACCTGATAAGGTTGGTCAACCTCAGAGGGCACAGGCAGAATCCACCCAGCCAGCTGTCTTGACCTCTAAAGAATCAAGTTTTACTTGCAACATCCAAAATATATCAAAATAATTCAAAATATCACAAACCGTTACAAAGACATGGGGAAACCATCACCCAGAACCACTATAAAATCAAAACAAATCAAAACCATCCCACTCCTACAGTGGAAAACCAGCCACAGGGACCCAGAAACCCATCCACCAGGGACATCCAGATCCACTATAAAATGAAAACACATGCAACCCTTGAAGCCCAAAGGGTTCCAGGATCTTCAATGATCTTCATATATTCCAAGATACATGAAAGAAATCAAGGAAATATAGGGGGAGTTCCTTCCCACAGCCATTTTCCACAATATCTGAATAGGTTTTAATAAAGGTTTTAAAAAAGAAAAAACAACACCTAAAATCATCAAAACATCCAACCATAGCAAAACCACCAGCCTGAACCACTATAAAATCAAAACATACCCAAACCAGCCACATTCTCCCACATTTTGCCACAGGGAACCCAGAAACCCATCCACTAGGGACATCCAGATCCACTATAAAATGAAAACACCTGCAACCCTTGAAGCCCAAAGGGTTCCAGGATCTTCAATGATCTTCATGTATTCCAAGATACATGAAAGAAATCAAGGAAATATAGGGGGAGTTCCTTCCCACAGCCATTTTCCACAATATCTGAATAGGTTTTAATAAAGGTTTTAAAAAAGAAAAAACAACACCTAAAATCATCAAAACATCTTCTTACTTTTGGTTAAGGCTTCCAGATCCACTATAAAATGAAAACACATGCAACCCTTGAAGCCCAAAGGGTTCCAGGATCTTCAATGATCTTCATATATTCCAAGATACATGAAAGAAATCAAGGAAATATAGGGGGAGTTCCTTCCCACAGCCCTTTTCCACAATATCTGAATAGGTTTTAATAAAGGTTTTAAACAAGAAAAAACCACACCTAAAATCATCAAAACATCTTCTTACTTTTGGTTAAGGCTTCCAGATCCACTATAAAATGAAAACACATGCAACCCTTGAAGCCCAAAGGGTTCCAGGATCTTCAATGATCTTCATATATTCCAAGATACATGAAAGAAATCAAGGAAATATAGGGGGAGTTCCTTCCCACAGCCATTTTCCACAATATCTGAATAGGTTTTAATAAAGGTTTTAAACAAGAAAAAACCACACCTAAAATCATCAAAACATCCCCTTACTTTTGGTTAAGGCTTCTAAATTCAAGGGAACCATAGCAAAACCACCAGCCTGAACCACTATAAAATCAAAACATATCAAAACCAGCCACAGTTTGCCACATTTTGCCACAAGGAACCCAGAAACCCATCCACCAGGGCCATCCAGATCCACTATAAAATGAAACCTTAAACCCTTGAATCCCAAGGGTTCTTGGATGTTCTAGGAGTTTGCAGGAATTCAGCAGGGGATTTCACGGGGATCTTTCCCACAGCCATTTCTAGGAACCCATCCACCAGAGCCATCCATAAGCACCATAAATTGAAAACCCAAAGCCATCCAAAGCCTTAATTGGCATGCAAGAAACTCTTCAATGTTCTGCTGCAAGTACTGTAACTTCGAAGCAAGCAGGACGTTGTCATTGTCATCAGCTTTCATTGAATCAGAAACTTGTTTGCACTCATCTTGAAGTTCAACAATTCGCACCCTGTCACTTTCAATGGCCTTCGTAGTCAACTTCTCATAAAGTTCAGGCGGGGTTTGTTCTTTGAAGAAAGCCGGGACCCAATGATTCCGCATGGCATTGGGATCAAACAAGGCATTCACCCCAACCAGGCACCAGCTGTCAGCACTCTTTCGGTCAATGTGGAAATCCCAAAGACGATCACGGATTGAGGGGATCATGCCCCTCAAATATTCCTTCACACTGATGATGCTCAGCTCATCCTCCGGCATGTCCAAGATAAGGGCCAAATGCTTCCCATGCTTCTCAGCAATGAGCGCAGCATCAGGAAGATCCATGAAGTAACCACGTTTAGAGACCTTATCTGCATACTTCTCAATCAAGTAGACATAGTTTCTTGAAACAAGGTCTCCTCCTGAGGTCACTATAGAAGACTCATGAAAGCTTTACCGTAGTCAGCAAGTCCCGATGACATCCAACAAATTCCAACAATATCTGACAATTCCAAGCAAAATCTGCAAACACGGTTGGTATCGGTTGGAAATGTCTGGAATCTAAAACTGTTTCAACAAATTAAAACAATTTTGGGATATTTTGGGATATTTTGGGTATTTGTTGGTCATCTTGTCATTGGTCTTGTTGATCTTGTCCTGTTGATTCCTGTTGTCTGGATTTGTCTGGTATGTCTGGTATTGTCTGGTCATGTCTTGCTACCCATGGTCCTGCATTCTTCGGCGTTTTTGGGCTAGATGGCATGGGCGCCCCTGGAGGCGGCGCATTGTCGAATCTGTTGACCATGTGATCGAAATAAGCACTCTGTTGATCGAGTCTGTCAAAATTATTGGGTCGCGCTCGCTTCTCAGGAGTCAAATCTCCTGCGTCGCAAGTGTTGCAAAAGATCTAGAAATCTAGAGGTCGAACATCATAGGGAATGACAGGGGGTTCTCTCTATAGATCCCTATAGAATGAAACATACCAGGCATTGCACCAAGCTGATCCTTTATAAAATGAGATTCTGGCAACAAGATGCAACAAGACTCATTCTTTCCACATGCTTGCATCTGCTTCTCAAAGCTTCCCACTCACCCTTTCCCATCAGTTCCTCCTGCTTGGTTCTTGATCTTCTTTAGATCCGGTATATTGATCCCTACCTCAGGAGAGAGGAGACATGAAAAGGGCTGAAGGGCCCTCAAATTCAGTCAGCCAATACCTGGCATCTCCCAACCACTATAGATCCACTATAAAATGAAACCACCTTCAACCCTTGAACATCCTTGAACCCCAAAGGCTACACCAAAATACACCAAAGATATCCAAAGAATTCCAAAGATCATCAAGGAATATCAAGGAAATATTAAGGGGATTCAAGGGGTTCCTTCCCACAGCCATTTTCCACAATATCTGAATAGGTTTTAATAAAGGTTTTAAAAAGGAAAAAACAACACCAAAAATCATCAAAACATCCTCTTACTTTTGGTTAAGGCTTCTAAATTCAAGGGAACCATAGCAAAACCACCAGCCTGAACCACTATAAAATCAAAACATATCAAAACCTTCCACAATATCTGAATAGGTTTTAATAAAGGTTTTAAAAAGGAAAAGTCAACACCAAAAATCACCAAAACATCCTCTTACTCTTTCATAAAGCTAAATTCAAGGGAACCATGGGGAAACCACCAGCCTGAACCACTATAAAATCAAAACATATCAAAACCAGCCACATTTGGCCACATTTTGCCACAAGGAACCCAGAAACCCATCCACCAGGGCCATCCAGATCCACTATAAAATGAAAACACCTTAAACATCCTTAAACCATTGAAGCCAAGATACATCAAGGAAACAAGGAAACATTAGGGGTTCCTTCCCACAGCCATTTTCCACAATATTTGAATAGGTTTTAATAAAGGTTTTAAAAAGGAAAAATCAACACCAAAAATCACCAAAACATCCTCTTACTCTTTCATAAAGCTAAATTCAAGGGAACCATGGGGAAACCACCAGCCTGAACCACTATAAAATCAAAACATATCAAAACCAGCCACATTTTGCCACATTTTGCCACAAGGAACCCAGAAACCCATCCACCAGGGCCATCCAGATCCACTATAAAATGAAAACACCTTAAACATCCTTAAACATCCTTAAACCATTGAAGCCAAGATACATCAAGGAAACAAGGAAACATTAGGGGTTCCTTCCCACAGCCATTTTCCACAATATTTGAATAGGTTTTAATAAAGGTTTTAAAAAGGAAAAATCAACACCAAAAATCATCAAAACATCCTCTTACTTTTGGTTAAGGCTTCTAAATTCAAGGGAACCATGGCAAAAACACCAGCCTGAACCACTATAAAATCAAAACCCTGGGATAAAGAAGGCAATCAAACACATTGACCAAAGAGATGCAAGGCTTTGCAAAATATTGCAAAATGGTGTAGCAGCAGCCATCCCGAGGAAGCAACACACGGTCAAACAAGCATTACCAAACAATCAAACAAAAAATATAAGTCCCGATCAGGTCCACCAACTGCAGCCATCCTCAACACACACCTGGGATGCGCTGGGATCTCCTGAGAAGCCAGGTGATGCCAAGTGTCTCTTTCTTGGTTTGGTTCTTTTTTGACGGGCTTTAAAGCAGCCTGAGACCGGGAGTGGCAAGGCCATTGGTTACTTCTCAGCCTTTGTAAATCTTTATGTATCTTTGTACTGTCACTGTATATCCTTATCATCATTCTTTATCATTTGATATCATGTGTTTATGTTTGTTTGCTATTGTTATCTATTGTTTACTTATTTTTAGCTACAGCAAATGCAAGGCTATGCAGGGGAATGCAGGGGAATGCAGGGGAATGCAGGGGAAATGTAAACACTGATCATTCCACCCCACTATAAAATGGAAATGTGTCAGAATAAAAGCCATGGAAACTCACTATACAATCGAAACATATATACATATCAAGACAATTCAAAAGATTGGCCCAAAAACCTCCAACATCCCCTAGCCATCTGCAACCATTATCACATATTATCAAATCAAAACAAACCATATCCAAATCCCAAATCCCTGAAGGCATCTGGGCACAAGGTAGTACAAGAATGCAACACAATGCAACTATAAAATCAAAAGATGGCGAAAGATAGGACCAGCATGGACCAGCAAACCAATCCCGCCAGCATTCCACAAATATCAACAAAATTCCACAATTTCATCAAATGTTCCATGATATCCATGATCTTTCAATCGTTACCTAATATACCGATCAAATCCAATCAATACCAGCCCTTTCCAGCCCATCAAACTCAGAATGATCAAATATGTTGGGTTGGCAGCCACTCTTTTCTCACACGCTTCTCGACAAGGCTGCTTGAATCTGCAACACGATGCTAGAACACGCTAGATCTGTATTAGTCTTCGTGAGGCTGCTTCTGAAAATGGCTCAAGCAGTGCAAACAAATGTGGTGCTCACTCAGCTGGTGCTTTCCACACGTGCTTCTCAGATGATACTTTCCTTTGCTCGCACTGAGATACACTGGCCCAAATGGCCCAAAGAAACCGTTTGAAGAAGATGATGATGAAGATGAATGCTTCTCGGTTTTGGCCTGATCCTTCTGGATCTGATTCAGCAGTGGATGCGGTGGGTGATGATGATGGACAACAGCACCCCTTGAAACCACACAATAGACCAGGATGCTTCCCAGGCTAAAGCCCATAGCAAAGGACACCAGCATAGCAAAGAGGAAAGCTTCCATTGCGCTGACGGGAACAAAAACGATCTGAAATCTCAAATGTATTTCAACGTATTCCAACGTCTTGATTGAGCCTATATCCCTTCGAAATGGCGATGGACGGCAACGATCAGACCAGGCGCTTGTGCGTACAAGGCCCAAAACCCCGCATGCACCCATGTTGCGTGTGACATCACGTGACTCTAATTGACGACTAGGCTATACTAGGCTATACATGGCTTTAATATACGTGCCCCACACAGAAAGGCTGCCCCTGAAACTTCCATCAGATCCAATGAGGCTCCAGGCTGTTTGCGACTTCAATTTTTTCGACATCCTTTCTTCCTGGGGATCCTGAGGTGGCATGCTGCAAGGAGTCCAGAACAAGCCAGAAAATGATTACAAAAAGATTGCCAAAGGAGATCCCATTCCCAACATTGCTCAATCATGCTCAATCATGCTTAATCATGCTTAATCACTATAAAATCAAAACATGTCAGCACCACTCAGTAGCATTCCAAACAATTCCAAACATGTGAAATCTTTGAATCCAAGATGGACATGAATGGACCACCGACCTCAATCAGCCAAGTCCATCTCCCAACTCTCCATCCAATCCCCATCCATCCCCATCCAGCCCCACCCAATCTCCATCAACATCCATTAACTATAAAATCAAAACATATCAAAACTTTGGGAGAAAAATGAACCACAAAATCCATCACACACATTTAGCAAAATGAGCTCTCCCACCAGGATGCTTCCTGATGCTACAGGTAGCTACAGCCATTCTGTTCTCTATAAAATGAATCCTGGCTTTAGGCCGACATTATGGATTCCCAATGTCCCACTATAGAATCAAACTTTGAAGAATCTGATGGATAACAAGAAGCAAGCTGCACCCCTTTGAAAGCCTATTGATACCAAGTGTCCCTTTTTTGGCCTGGTTCTTCTTTGACGCGCATTACAGCATCCTGAGACCGGGAATGGCAAGGCCATTGGCAAGCATGATATAGATTGATATAGCATGATTCCCTTGTCCCTTATGAGTCAAACATAGTCAAACAATGTCAAACATAATCAAGCTGAGCAACCCATCTGGCTTTCATTTGATCAAGTTGTTGGTCCAGGCTGGGCTGTTCCTGGCAGGCAGCTGGTGGAGATTGCACAGTATGCAAAAATCATCATAGAAAATCAAAAACTATATATGTCATAACAATTCATAACATGTCATAACTACATCATTTAGTTCCAACGATCTCATCCCTTTCCCTAGGTGTCTCTGGGTGATTCTGGGTGGAAGTTTGGCCTCAGTAGCGTCTTCAACGTCAGACGGCGGTTGTGTAGGGGCTGGAAGCGGTGGAGCTTGTTTTGGCAGAGCCTAAGACAGCATCGGCATGCAACGGCATCGAAACTCAGGCCCCTGAAAACCCATGAAAATCCATGAAAGAGAGTTTAGCATAGTTTGGCCAAGAAATTTGAAAACATCAACAAACCCAGTCATTGAGGCATAGTGAGGCTGGGAGACCTCCTCGGGATTGTGATCTTCTCGCTCTGTTCGGTTCGCTTCTACAGCTGCTGCCGCAACAGCCTCTGGATCAGGCTGGCTCTCCAGAGGCTTTTTGGCAGGAACTTCCTCACCGGCAGCTGCTTGGGTGTTCCAACTGAACCTGTTGGATGGACATAATAGTGAGGCATGAACAGAATTAGATAGAATTAGCATATATATATATATGCATCTATATGAGAATTATTTAGCAATATTTAGCATTTATTAGTACATTTTGCACAGGAAACCTATCAAATCTATTCAAATCTTATCAATATCCATCAAACACAGCCACAAACAAACACAAATAACATCAAAATACATCAAATAACTACAAACAGCACCCCATCAGCCCACTGTAAAATCAAAACATATCACAACAGCCACTACAAATCACTATAGGATCAGAATGAAGCAGAACATCTACGAACATCTCAAAACAATTCAAACATCCCCTTGCAACCCCTTGCATGAGACAAGTTTCCTGTTGGTCAGGAGCAGCTGCAGCATCCTTCAAGTGGCTCTCCCCATGATCCTAAGAAGCTACAGGCATACCCAAGTCCACATCAACCACAGCCACACAAAGCCCCACATAGCCACAAAATGCCACAAAATGACTCAAAAATATACACAATGTATCATAATGTATTCATATGTATTCAACATTCACAAACAGCATCAAACTTCCACATGCATCCACTATAGAATCAACACATGTCAATTCATGTCACAACAGCCACTATAGAATCAGAATGAAGCAAAACATCAAAGAATTCAAAGAACATCTATAAACATCTCAAAACAATTCAAACATCCCCTTGCATGAGACAAGATTCCTCTTGGGCAGGAACAGTTGCAGCATCCTTCAAGTCGCTCTCCCCATGATCCTAAGAAGCTACAGGCATCCCCAAGTCCACATCAACCACAGCCACACAAAGCCCCACATAGTCACAAAATGCCACAAAATGATACAAAAAAACACGATGTATCAAAATGCATCAAAATGCCAAAACATTCACAAACAGCATTAAACTTCCACATGCATCCACTATAGAATCGAAACATATCAATACATGTCACAACAGTCACTATAGAATCAGAATGAAGCAGAACATCAAAGAACATCTATAAACATCTCAAAACAATTCAAAAATCCCCTTGCATGAAACAAGATTCCTCTTGGGCAGGAACAGTTGCAGCATCCTTCAAGTCGCTCTCCCCGCGATCCTGAGAGGCTGTAGGCATTTGCAAGCCCACTCATCAACCCTGAATAAACCTGGTCAATCCAAATCACATTACATCACACCCAGCTGCTGTAAATTTCAGAACATCTCCCTCCATCCCCGTGCATGGGACAAGTTTCCTCTTGGTAAGGAGCAGCTGCATCTTCCTCCTGGTTCTCGGCATCCTCCAAGTGGTCATCCCCACGATCCTGAGAGGCTGTAGGCATTTGCAAGTCCACCCATCAACCCTGGGTAACCCTGGCCAATCCCAATCACATTACATCACACCCAGCTGCTGTAAATTTCAGAACATCTCCCCTGCATCCCCCTGCATGAGACAAGCTTCCTCTTGGGCAGGAACAGTTTCAGCATCCTCCAAGTGGTCATCCCCACGATCCTGAGAGGCTGTAGGCGTTTGCAAGTCCACCCATCAACCCCGAGTAAACCTGGTCAATCCAAATCACATTACATCACACCCAGCTGCTGTAAATTTCAGAACATCTCCCAGCATCCCCCTTCATGAGACAAGTTTCCTCTTCGGCAGGAGCAGCTGCAGCATCCTCCTGGTTCTCGGTGTCCCCCACAGGGCCATCCACATGATCCTGAGAGGCTCCAGGCATCTCCAAGCATTTGATTACATCACATCCAACCTCTATAAAATCGAAACATTTCAGAACATCTCAAAACCTTCAACTTCAGATAACCAACAACCATCAACAACACTCAACAACCATCAACAACCACTATAGAATCAAAACATGCCAAAACAACAGCAGCATAATTCAAACATCTTCCCTGCATCCCCCTGCATGAGACAAGTTTCCTCTTCGGCAGGAGCAGCTGCAGCATCCTCCTGGTTCTCGGTGTCCCCCACATGTGGATCCTGAGAGGCTCCAGGCATCTCCAGGCATTTGATTACATCACATCCAACCTCTATAAAATCAAAACATTTCAGAACATCTCAAAACCTTCAACTTCAGATAACTTGAGTATACTTAAGTACTACTTAGTCTCCAGCTGAATCAACACAAGAAAATACAAAAAAACAATAAAAAAACATATAAAAACATTAAGAAACCCATCGACATCCTGACATCCATCCAACAACCATCAACAACACTCAACAACCATCAACAACCACTATAGAATCAGAACATGCCAAAACAACAGCAGCACAATTCAAACATCTTCCCTGCATCCCCCTGCATGAGACAAGTTTCCTCTTCGGCAGGAGCAGCTGCAGCATCCTCCTGGTTCTCGGTGTCCCCCACATGTGGATCCTGAGAGGCTCCAGGCATCTCCAGGCATTTGATTACATCACATCCAACCTCTATAAAATCAAAACATTTCAGAACATCTCAAAACCTTCAACTTCAGATAACCAACAACCATCAACAACACTCAACAACCATCAACAACCACTATAGAATCAGAACATGCCAAAACAACAGCAGCACAATTCAAACATCTTCCCTGCATCCCCCTGCATGAGACAAGTTTCCTCTGCGGCAGGAGCAGCTGCAGCATCCTCCTCCTGGTCCGCGGCATTTTCCTCAGAAGCTGCAAGCCCAGCAGATCACAGAATTCACAAAGCATCACGGAACTATTCACCGGCAGCACCACAGGCATTCCAAAAAAATCAATCTAGCTGGCTCCGGTCATTTTTCTCTAGCGTCAACACCACTGAGGCATCCAAGGTATTCCAAGATCGTTCAGGGGATCCGGAGAAATCACTTGGAAATGCTGCAGCTGCACCTTGCTTGTAAAGGCAGTTGCACTGATTGGAGTCATTTGGACTTCAATCTATGGAACGAAAAGAAGCAAAACGCTAAAACGAAAGCTAACATGGCCCGGGCATGGCTGGGACTACAATTGGAAATGAGGGGCTGCAATCAATCTCAACGCTGTCCATGTTGCTTGCTGCCATCCTCTAGGTACTGCTTTTCCCATGCTGCAAATATTCCCTGGCAGAATCTAGCTGGATAATGGGCAGTGGATTTCAAATCCGGCCCACCTTGCCATCCAATGGAACCATCTGGTCGCTCCACCTTCTTGTAATAGCACTTAGGATTCTTGCGAAGGGCATTCTTGCGCTCGAACCTTGCCTGAGTATCTGGCAAAAGGCTGGCCATCGAATATGAAAGAAATTCAAAGAACAATTCCCAGACCGCCCCCATTCTTCACGATCTTCGCTCACACTTCCACCCTCTTCCAACATCTTCAACCCAGCCCAATCGTTTGGCACCCTTTGGATCCCTTTGGACAAGAATCTTTGTAAAAGAGACGCTTCTCTTTCGTCAGGGTGCGTTTCAAAGAAGACATGTGCCTGCAGAATTGCCGCCGGTGTGGAAGCAAGTAAGTGGCATTAAGCTTCGGCAGGGGTTGATTCTATTATTGTTCAATCCACCCTTTAAAATCTTTGAAATCCATCACATTCCATCACCATATGTAACAAAATAGAATGGCTTCCATGGGACCCGTATGCAACCCAGGAACTTGATGGTCGACAATATGTGCCGGGGCTTATGAAGGTCTGCTCCGAAAAAGCACAGCCAAGTCAGTGTCACTGACCTAGGTAAGCGCCACCCGAGCTGCCTGGGCACTATGAAACAGAACATAGGCTGCTGGCCACAAGAAGTCACTATAAAATCAAAACCTTAACCCTAAGGTAGCAAACCATCCAGAATTGCCACATTTTGCCACAAGGAACCCAGAAATCCATCCACCAGGGCCATCCAGATCCACTATAAAATGAAAACACCTTAAACATCCTTAAACCATTGAAGCCAAGATACATCAAGGAAACAAGGAAACATTAGGGGTTCATAGGGGTTCCTTCCCACAGCCAACTTCCACAATATCTGAATAGGTTTTAATAAAGGTTTTAAAAAGGAAAAAACAACACCAAAAATCACCAAAACATCTTCTTACTCTTTCATAAAGCTTCTAAATTCAAGGGAACCATGGGGAAACCACCGACCAGAACCACTATAAAATCAAAACATATCAAAAACATTCAAAAACATTCAAGAACATTCAAAACATTCAACAACCATTCAAAAAACATCAAAAAACAATATAAAACCCTTACCCCACAGGGAACCCAGAAACCCATCCACCAGGGCCATCCAGATCCACTATAAAATGAAAACACCTGCAACCCTTGAAGCCCAAAGGGTTCCAGGATATTCCAGGATACATCAAGGATCATCAAAGAAATCAAGGAAATATGAAGGGGTTCCTTCCCACAGCCAGTTTCCACAATATTTGAATAGGTTTTAATAAAGGTTTTAAAAAGGAAAAGTCAACACCAAAAATCACAAAAACATCCTCTTACTCTTTCATAAAGCTAAATTCAAGGGAACCATGGGGAAACCACCAGCCTGAACCACTATAAAATCAAAACATATCAAAACCAGCCACATTTTGCCACATTTTGCCACAAGGAACCCAGAAACCCATCCACCAGGGCCATCCAGATCCACTATAAAATGAAAACACCTTAAACATCCTTAAACCATTGAAGCCAAGATACATCAAGGAAACAAGGAAACATTAGGGGTTCCTTCCCACAGCCATTTTCCACAATATTTGAATAGGTTTTAATAAAGGTTTTAAAAAGGAAAAATCAACACCAAAAATCACCAAAACATCCTCTTACTCTTTCATAAAGCTAAATTCAAGGGAACCATGGGGAAACCACCAGCCTGAACCACTATAAAATCAAAACATATCAAAATTATTCAAAAACATTCAAGAACCATGTAAAAAACCATCCAAAACATTCCAAAACCATACAAAACCCCTATCCTGAGGTAGGAAACGGCTTAGTGAGAAACATGGGGACAGAGCAACCAGAACTCCTATAAAATCAAAACTCCATGTGTTGGTGCAAGGAACCAGGAACCCATCAACCAAAGCCATCCACAGCCACTATCCATCCACCGAGCAACATTTGAGCTGCCTTCTTGATGGCCCTCAGGAAAGGAAGCTTGAATCCCCACGATTGCGCAGGTTGTTCCAGAGCAATGTGAATGCCCCGCTTCATCTCCAACAATATGCGCAAGCATGTCCCCTCAGGTATTCTCAGCCAGACATTGGCATGGCAGACTCCAACGAGAACTGTCAATTTTCTACACTATATATCACTATATCATACTATATCAAAATTATTCAAAAATATCCAAAATATATCAAAAATGATTCAAAAATGTCTGAAAAAGGAATAGAAAAATGTAAAGGAAATACGTCGCAAAGAAACCATGTTTTTCCAGATGGTGTTGGCAAGGCGAACGGAAAAAAAATGCTCATTCCCAAAAGGGGAAAGCTCGGATCGTCCATGCACCGATGAACTTGCGCCCACGAAGAGTGAGCATGGTGGTGCTCCAAATAAACACCCACCAGCCACCAACCTCAGACGAACGCTTACAGAAACAAACATTTGGCATCGCCATGCACCTTCAGCTTTGCATTTTTTCTTGTCATGGCAAGGCACGATAAACACATGCTCAGGAGAAGATAGAATCCAGACGAAGTTACCAGGTCCATTTCAGGGAAAATTTTGATGTCAAACGCTCGGGCTTCGTATCCTCTCGCACGAAATTTCTTCCTAAGTGAAAAAAAACCAACACAGGCACACCATGGCACACCCAATGTCCGAGAACCAAGAAATGAGGCTGCAATGCCACAATGCAAGCAAGCCTCGCAATTCCCTGAGAAGCGCTGAAAAGATCAACAAAATGCACGTTTCTCACTCCTGTCCATGCTTTGGCCCAAGCAAGAAGCTCATTGTAGTGAGCATCAGCATCGAACCACCTCACCCCACTGATCCCCACTGCCAGCTCACCCACTCAACAAATTCAATTGTGCTCCTCTAAAAAATCAGACACAGCCCTTGCACAAACAGCAGGGCACCACTATATAATAAAAAGATATCATTAGAAGTCAATAAACATCAAAACAAATCCTCCACAGCATCAAGATCTTTAGAGAATCTGAAAGCTTGGTGAGACAATATGAGACCAGGGCTTGGAAATTCTATTTTATAGTGTATGTTGTGTCATGGTAACATCAATTCCTATATTCTATAGTGACTGGTTTGCCATGGTATTCAATGATACTTAGGAAATTTCAGGGATATTGAGGGTATCAACATGCCCAACACTTCCATACATCATCATACATCCATACTACATCCTCATAATTCCTCATGCACCCTGATATACCCTGATACTAATGCGCGAAGTGGCTGGCCCTCTTCGACTGAGCAAGTCGTGTCTGCTTGAAGATCTGGTAGTCCACACATCCCCATAGAGCAAAGGCATGCTGAGGTCAGAATCCAGCGCAAAACCCACATTGCGCTCTGGGATACTCTGACCGTCCAACTTCCAAGCTCCGGCGGGCCAAGGTTAAGCCAAAATGCTGTTGTGATCAAGAGCTTTGCGCAATAATCTGCCATGGTCATCCATGGTCTGCAAAATCCGTTGGAACCCAACCCTGCAGCAATTCCCAGATTGGTTTCAAATTCCAATCATCCAATCATCCAATCATCCACATTCCCATTAACACCATATCAATCCATATCATACCATATCACTCTCATCCGCTCATTGTTCCTGGCGCTTCCTGGCTAAATCCATCCCAGGCTCTAATGGGTTGGGGATGTCAGAAATGCGGGTAGTGCTCATCCACGTGGAGGTTGTCCTCGGCAGAAGGCTTCTGCAACTGAATCCAAATAACACCTGGTTTCTGCAAGTCTCCAATAATATTCTATGATATTCATTGATATTCTATGCCAGGATTGGTGGATATTGGTGGGCTGTTAGACTGAGCTCATATGCTTCCCACCCTCCCTGCAAGATGGACAAGAATCTGATGCCAATACCAACGATGATGCTTTGCAACAGGACATCTGCAACCTGGGCGGTCCATGTGGCGGACATATCTGGACACATGTGGCAGAATGTGGCAGACATATCTGGACTGATTTGGAGATGACTAGTTTCCAAATGTTTCCAAATGCATTTGGGAACTACGATGCAGGATGTAAAGAGTTGAAAATCATATAAAATCATGATGTTTGAAATTTTCTGAGTATGTTTGATGCAACTAAGGCACTCCACAATCCGCGCCAAGATTCCCAGAGAGGTGGTTCCAAATCGCCAGCACAGTTCCGGATGCCCTGAGTCTAGAACAGTTATAAATGCTGCGGTTGGGCAACGGGGGCTTGACCGATCCCGGTAACTCAAGCAGTGTGTTTTTTTCATTGCAAGGAAGCTGTGGGGCAATGCAAGCCTAGACACACAATGGCGTGGCCTTCCGGGTGGCAACGGAGGCTCCATAGCGTGCACGCAATGCAGTTGCAAAGATTTGCGCACTTTCACTAGAAGCAAGGAGCAACAAATGCCAGAACCATCCCAAAATTTCCAAAACATTCCAAAACTGATCCCATCCAATTTTTTCCATTGCACTTTCCAAATATTTCCAGATCCTGTTCATTGAACATGTCTGAACCTGTTGATCCTGTCTGATTCAGCGGATGGAAGCGGCTTTTGTGAACACTTGGTCGGCACATGTTGACACAGCATGGGCATGCATGGGCCATTTGATCAAAGCCACTATAAAATCAAAACCTCAACATTTAGCCACTATAAAATCAACACCTCAACATTTTAGTGAACTTGCCAACTTGTTTTCTATAAAATGCCTAGCCACTATAAAATGGAAATCCAGCCACAGGGATGCCCAAGATGTTCCAAGATAGCTGTCCAAAATTGTCTTTTATAGAATGAAACTCTGACTTATTGATTCATACAAGATCCAAAAAAGACACGTCAAAACCTGATCATTCCCATCCAGCTGCCTCAGAAACCTGCCATTTTATAGAGATTTATAGCCTGCCTGCAAAGGAAAAATTCCATAAAATTGCAGCACGTGCTCACCATTCTATAGTGGAAATTCCAACCAGGATATTGTTGGTTATTGTCCCCCATTAGTTGGTTGGTGAACTGCGGCTGACCCGGTCGCTCGCCACATCGACATCCCCTCAGTCGCCCCGGCTGCATTTCGCTGTCGTGTTTGACCTCTTCCTGCTGCTTGATCTCTGCCTCGCACGCTGCGAAAGCGACGGGCGAAGCGGGCAACCGAGGCGGCAACGCCCGGTGCTAGTGCTAGGTCTACCATCGCGTTTTATCATGGACTACCAATGGTTAGTTCTGCCATAGTGAAACAAATGCTTAGTCAATGGTTCATCATGGTTGACAACTTGTGGTTGATCTATGCCTTATAACCTGCAATGATTGAGACTTCGCAGCTCGTGAAACAACTTGTCAAAGCTCTACGAACTGCATCATTGACGATGGCGAACTATGATCAACGTTGATTGGCCCATGGGGATCCACTGACCAGTACCATCCATTATAGTTGGTACATCCACTACTGCTTACAATCCCTCTATTATCAACCATTCTTAACCATTTACAAACCAACCATTTTTGGGGAGTTCCCCAAGTCTAAGAAACCACCATCTTGTAGTTGTTAAATCATTGTTTTTGGTGATTATCCCCTATTATTAGTCATTATCAACCATTGTGAGCCAATATTTTGAGGAACCCGTACTTTGAGAAACCATTATATAGTTCGTATATCCCCATATATTTGATGCTTACTATCCCCTATTATCAAACATCATGAAAGGTGATGACCCATTTCACGAAACCTTTCGTTAACGATTATTAAACACTATGCTTAGTGATGATCCATTTATATTGACCATTTACAGCAATAAAACAACCGTGATAGTTGATACATCCACTATCATTGCGAAAAATTATGCCCTTGCTAAGAACCATTCTGAGGCACCAACTAACCATTCATTTTTGGGGCCATGGCTTCGTCGAAGCACATGACTTCCCCTCCCGGGGGCGCCTTGACTTGTCGCAGCACACGGTCTCTTGCCTCCATGGTTTGACGCAGCCTTGGTGGCCAGCGCGGGGCCAAGCACCGCGGTGTGAAAAATGGGGTGAGAACAGGTGAACACAAGGTAGTTTGTGCTTAGATGATGTTTAAATGATGGTAAATAATAGTTGGTTTATGGTCAACTGGTGATTAATGATGGCAAATTGATGGTTGAATGTTGTTCAAAGATGGTAAATCATGGTAAATCATGGCTAATGATGGTTCATTGACGATGAAACGATCGTAAAAGGTTGGTTAGTAGTAGTTAATGATAGCAGTACAGAATGATGAAGTCGGAAGTAATAGTGACAGGCTAGGGATAGTGAATGTGAGCAGCAGCCAATCATTAACCAAGCATCGTAAACCATCATCAACCATTAACCATCATTTTAATCAGGGCCGTCATTAATTAATCGTTATTAAGCATTCTTCACCATCATTGGCCACCCCACCATTAACCATCATCAAGCATCATTTCGAGCCGCTAACCATCATTGACCGTCAGCCTTTCCAGCATCACTCGTGCCAACAGCTGAACAAAGGAAAGCGCAGCAGCATCACTTTGGGCGCTATACCAATTTGGAGGGGCTCGACATGATGTCATCCGACAGGTCGAAAATTGGCAGGTTGGATCATGTGGCTTTATTCTGGCTATCATTGACCATGATTACTTAGGGCCATCAGGATGAGTAATGGTTGATGATGGCTAATGATTGGGTTATTTGGATCGACATGAAGGTGCTGTCAACTCTTGGACATGATACACTCGATGATAAGCAGCCGGAAGAGTGGTTCAACATACACCCAGTTGTGTAGGATTACAACAATCCGTGTGCCCATCGCATGCAGGTTGCCCCACTGCCATGTGGTCACAACCCTGCTAGTGGCTCCAGATCTAGTTGATTAGTTCTCCCCTCATCACGGGTGACCTTGTGATTTCACTACTATCAAGCATCACGAATCATCAGTAAGCACCAACAACCAGTATAAGCACTCTCAATTCACCAGTGTTCACCATCAACAAACATCTTTTACCATCATCAACCATCACTATGGAGTGTCGATCAATCATCACCAATGATTGTCAACCGTGATTATTTAGGCACAACCATGATTTCATCATCATCATCATCATCATCATCATCATCATCATCATCATCATCAATAGTCATTATTTTCCCTAGTATTGACGGTTATCATCCCCAACAGCTAACCATTGATAGACCATTCATCATTTGCCATTCTTCATCATCGTTGACCAGTATAAACCATCACCAGCCAACATTTCATCATCACCAATTCACACACGCTCCGAGTTCCCCCACTCTATGAGTTCACTTTCCAGCCGATCCCGCCGCCGCGTCTCTCGTTCTTCCTCCGTCCTGGTCGCGGGATCAGATGTCGCGGGAAGATTGTTGCGTTGATCATGGTTTAGGGTTGAACCGATGGTTAACCTGAATGGTTAGTGATGGTTAAATGATGGCTAAATGTTGGTTGAATGATGCTTGAATGATAGTTAAAGGATGGTTCAAGGATGGTTGATTGATCAGCATCCGTTGAGCAGCATCCCTATCTCCCCATAGTTCAATCATAGCCATGGATGATGCCGTGGTCATGGATACATCGGACCGCGACAAACACGACACGCAGGAATCTCATCAAATAAGTTCTCAGATACAGATTGCATGGGAACTACTACATATGATTCCATTACCCTGATTGGTTGGGAGCCTGATTACCCTTGGTCGTTACACAATTTCTTACCACTCAGAAATCACTTCCTACCATGTCGTGATAAGCGAGTCAAAGGAATCACCCACACAGTTGGATGCAACAGTTTCCTTTCCCATAGAGACACCATTCACCCGCTACAGGGGTTTCTCAAAATAGGGAACTACAAAATGGTACTACAAAATGATTCATGTCAAGGATGATTTGGGTCCCCCTATCTTGAGAAACACCCAGTTGAACTGAGAGAATGATAGAAATTCAACCGATCACCGCCGACCAGATGAATAAGATACTGAGACAGAATAGGCTAATGAATGGTCAATGATGGTTAATCAGCTGAAATGGTAGATCACAGTCATTGACCGTTAAATGGTCAGCCATCATTGATACTACCGAGATGAAAACTAGCATGAGTAAAACAATATTCATGGTAGAATCAGTTAATTGATGGTAATCATGATAATGCCAATTATTAATTGTTTAACAAAATCAATTTTAAAAATACTAATAAAACATCAATTGATTAGCAATAATGAATAATGTGGCAACTACAATTGATGATCATACTTGCTCAATCCCCGTTGGAATGATGGTGAATCAATTCAATGATAGTGCCTAACAATTATGTTTGATCATGGAGAACGTCAGTGATTCCTAGAATGGGCGCAAAATCTCAAAGCGCTGACGATCTTGGGATTGGGAACCCATCAGCGTACACTGAGCTGCTTCATGATGCCTAATACTGGTTGGCGACGACAATTGGTAGTGCTTGCAGATGGTAAAATGCTTGGTAGTTTCTATGTCTTCAACCACACAAACATAAGCAGACTATCCAAATTGTACATACTGTGTAAAAGGTGCATTCCATGCCTATGTGTATATACTGTACTATGATTGCTGATGATGGTCAATGATCGTAGAAAATTGACTATCATGAAATCACCAGTTGAAAATCAGTTAAGAAACAACTTTATTACCAGTAAATCACAACTCTATTCCCAGTAAGTGACAAGTTTTATTAACGCACATTGTCACATTGGTGCTGATTGGTAGTAAAGTTGTTACTTATTGCTCCGTTGCTGGTTAAAAGTTAACACATACGGTCGTACGCTTGGCCATTTTGCTTACGCACCACAGAGCTCCGCAGCCTCTTTGCATTCAGCATATCCTTCACATCGGCGATTTCCACCTGGCGTTTTGTGGTCAAGAAACGGGTCAAGACCCCCAGCCCTTCCCAGTCACGGCGGCGTGTTTTCAATATGCGAAGCACCAGACTTTCTGCAGAGGCTACACCATCTTTGGACAAAGCCCAAAAATTCGGTCCAGAGTCCTTGGGTCACAGATCCCGATGGGATCAGCATGCGGATTTTGGATCGCTTTTCCATGGGATCTTTCTGCGCCTCACTTTGAACCTTCTCAGACTCGTATCTTTGAGCCGTCTCCGTCAGAACCTGAGCTGAAGCAAGCTTGCTGTGTGATGTGATCCACATCAAGGTCGAGGGGTGATGATCATGGCGGCTTCATGATACTTAGGAAGCATAGTTACTTCATGATAGGTGATTAATGATGGTACGATAGGTGATTAATGATGGTACACCATGGTTCATAATGAATGCTGATTGATAATGCTCAATAAGCAATGAATTTCTAATCAGTAGCTCAATCATGATTGATCAATGAATTGTAGTTGAAGGGCTGATAAACTGGTTCACAATGCGATTTCTTTGTTTATACACCACTTAATCAACTACAATGTTGTTTAACCCTACGTTAGTTGGTGGAGTTATTCCCCGTGATTCACCTTTATAAACCACCAAACTGGCCTCAGAAACCGGCACATAGCCAAATCATTCTCCATTAATAGTAATGAACCAACCAGCTTTGGGGTTGCCTATGGCTTAGGAAACCCGCATATCCCACTACATATCAACTCCAACGAGGGACGGTGCGCAGGGTCCCACCTCTGGACCAACCTGGGCTCTGGACGATGTTGTCGTGGGTCAGGGAGGCCACCTGGTGGACGGCGGTGGACAGCTAAGCAGCAAACGTTTCCAAGTGGATTTTATGCAGCTAGCAACTACTCTTGCAGGGGTATGATGATGATGATGATGATGATGATGATGATGATGATGATGAGGAGGAGGAGGAGAAGGAGGATGATGAGGATGATTGCTACTGCGGTTTGGGGCTAGTACCAGCACTAGATGATGATAATGATGGTGGCGGTTGTGATCGGCTTATTGTGATGACGGCCTGTGATGACGACAACAATCCCATTCTGTTCCCCTTGCCTGGTTGTTCAGGTATACTGGTATACTCTACAGGTCTCCCTTACATGCAGATCAACACTGGGCTGTACATCGCCTACTATCAGTAGACCTCTTGCGGACTATTGTTTCTAGTACCCGAAACGATAAACAGCTCTATAATTTGTCACTTGCCAGCATTGCGAACCCCTTTCATCTGTCACCATCAACCATCATCAAATCATTAGTTTACTATCAACCTGTGTTACTATCAGTGTGATACTAACAACCGGTCAGACAACCATTGCAACTGATAGTAAGTGTTACAGTCCGCAATCATTGTCAAACAGTACCACACAATCAACTGCTCGCATTTGGAGACTTGTCATCCATACGGATTTCCTGCTTGCCGCCCAGAGCCATCATCACCTTTTGTCAGCAGGGCAACCAGGTTTGGGGAACAACCACATCTTGATTAAGAAAAGACTTATCAGACTCATCATGCTGCAAATCATTGAGGATTAAGATGAGAATGAAAATGACGCTCATCCCCACCAGGTTCATTGACAAACCCCCTTTCCATCATTGCAACCAGGGGGTATTCATTGAACTCCAGCAGCTCTGCACGAGTTTTCCAAAACAAAACGCGGGGGTTTCACTATCTTCTGTAGCTATACCAGCTTGGCGACGAGCAATGCTTCGCATCACCCACAAGCTGGGCACACGGCGGCACGACGTGTCGCAAGACAACGCCATGACTGGAGCACTGGGACAAATAGGGACTTCGCCAACAGAAATGGTGGTTTCTCAAGCCATAGGGACCCCCTCAAATGGTTGGTTTATTACTATAGATGGTTGGTATTGGATGCAAAATTCGAAAAGGGTATGGATTTGCTTCCTGATTTTTTTCTGTCTGGATTTGGCTTTACATTGACATATATTGACCAGCATTTGTATCTGGTTGGATGTTGTCAGTGGCCTTCCAGCAGCAATGACTGAGCAACAGTTACATTCTTAGAGAGCTGGGATAATCAATGGAATTCACACAACCATGATCAGTACGAACAGAAATTATCATACGGTTGTGGGTCCAAACCCTGTTACCCCTAGCTACCCCTGGTGTAACCATTGTTTTAACCATTTTTATTGGGTATTATCGCCTTAAAATTGATGGTAAACTGTTTGACCCACAACCATGTAGCTGGTTGGGACAATCAATGCTACTCATCAATATCTCATGATCACTGAACAGTCAGAAGGTGTAGAGATGTCTGCAACGCCTTCAACCTTTTGAGTATCTTTGGGCCTTATCGTGCATGGGATATCGCTTTAGACATCAACAAGGGTGTGGGGACGTTTGAAGCCAGGTGGACAAACGATGGACGAAGGGGTGTCTGTAATAATCGCTCGTTTTGTGCCTGTCAACTCTCGGCCTATTACTGGAAGAGTTTATTTCAAAAGCCTATTTCAAAGAATCCCGAGCTTGCGAATTGCAAAAACCATAGATGGGTAGTGAAAAATGTGCATCCTTTTCATTCACCCAACACGTTGCGTTTTTTTCAAAACTGTGCTTGAAGAAAATACTTGGAGCAATTCTTTTCACAATTTGTGGATGGTGCTCGTCAATTGTGCCCGTGGCTGCATTGATCTACTATATGACCTACATGCCTTACAACTTGTGGGAAGGCAGCCGCTGTAAAAACCGACTGGCCTAGTAACTAGTTGGGCATTCGAAAAGCAATCGCCTGCAAATTCTGCAGGTTCTTTCCGCAAAAGCTCATCCTCTTTTTGAGTAAAGCTGCAGCTTCAAACATCAAACCATCGAACCGCAAGCTGGCGTAAGTCTGGCATGCCAAGGGGTGCGGGGAAAAATTGCACCCTATCAGCTCTTGTATCCACCGGACCCACCATTTTTCCTTGGATGGTATGACTTCAGCACGTCCACCACGCCAGGATCTGCCAGGGTGGAGGTATCACCCAAATCCTGCAGCCGAGTGGCTGGTGGTGGTCACAGTTCATGACAGGGATGATAGTTCTTCTAACGTCACATCCCATCCTAATGTTCATATCGCTTACCGTTGGTTAATGGTTATAAGATATCTGCTGAGTGGTTAATCTTACGGCCAGCACTTGTGCTATGCCCCGACGTCCGTCGGGACGCATCGTCGGGGGCTCATTTTTCGTGGCCCTGCCAGTGTTTTAGAGACCTCCCATGACAAGTACAACATGTTACGTCGGTCCCCCAACTCTAGAGTTGAGGGACGGAGTTCGTGGCAGGCTGCGGGAAACTGGCTGTCCTGGAACGCTCTTTTTTTGCTGGCTCGTGCTAGTACACTGTGTGCAGTACTAATACAACATATAGTTTCCCGGGGGTGGGAAATTTGATGACCCTCATCATCCTATAGTAGCGGGTTCCTAAAACTTCCCCTTATGAAACTTCTAATACAACATATAGTTTTCCGGGGGTGGGAAATTTGATGTCCCTCATCATCCTATAGTAGCGGGTTCTTATAACTTCCCCTTATGAAACTTCTAAAGATTCTAATACAACATATAACACATAGTTTTCCGGGGGTGGGAAATGTGATGACCCTCATCATCCTATAGTAGCGGGTTCCCTATACCTTCCCCTTATGAAATTTCTAATACAACATATAATTTTCAGGGGGTAGGAAATTTGATGACCTTCATCATCCTATAGTAGCGGGTTCCTATAACTTCCCCTTATGAAACTTCTAATACAACATATAGTTTTCCGGGGGTGAGAAATTTGATGACCCTCATCATCCTATAGTAGCGGGTTCCTATAACTTCCCCTTACGA
The DNA here is from genome assembly GCA_009767595.1 of Symbiodinium kawagutii. Taxonomy (NCBI): domain Eukaryota; class Dinophyceae; order Suessiales; family Symbiodiniaceae; genus Symbiodinium; species Symbiodinium kawagutii. The sequence continues at coordinate 105,405 of VSDK01020061.1, read as the reverse complement.
AATTTCGAATACAACATATAATTTTCAGGGGGTGGGAAATTTGATGACCTTCATCATCCTATAGAAGCGGGTTCCCTATACCTTCCCCTTATGAAACTTCTAATACAACATATAGTTTTCCGGGGGTG
>VSDK01020061.1:54844-103775 GCA_009767595.1 Symbiodinium kawagutii | reverse complement strand
CCCCGCCCCCCACCCTGCCCCCCCCCCCGCCACCCACCCTGACCCCACCACGCCCCCAGCTCTTCCCCTTAGCATCTCCTGGGTCTCGTAGTCCGGCAGCGCCAACTTCCGCAGCACGCGGCGCATGATTTTGCCGCTGCGCGTCTTGGGCAGCCCGGGAGCCCAGTGGATCTCGTCCGGCGCGGCGAAGGCACCGATGACCTCGCGCACCTTCGCAGTGAGGGGGGCGCGCCACGCCACGGGCAGCTGCCAGGGCACGCCGGGAACGCAGGGCAAAAAACGACCGTGGGAAGGTTGAAGTCTTAGCAAATAGCCTCTAGTTGATCCTGGGAGTTGATTTTTGGAACACTTCAAATACTGCTTTTGTTGTTGTTGTTGTTGTTGTTGTTGTTGTTGTTGTTGTTGCTGTTGCGTTTCTGGGTCCAAAGTACCTACCGAGGAGTTTTCAAATACAGTGCAGATGGGTAGCTGTTTTCTTTGTGGGAAAGATCCATGGAGACAAAATATTTTACTGATTGATTCAGTTTGTCATCGATTCTTTGACCGATGCTTGTGGTATGATTTCTCTCCGCTTTGCAGGCATCGTTTGATGATGACGTTCCTTACTGCTCCACATCTTCGGTATGGTTGTGACGTCGAGCAAAGCATCCATCAATCGTTTCATGGTTCTGAGTTTCAGAGGTGGGGAGAGGATGTGGTGCTGCGCTTGGGGTATCACTCAGTTGCCAAGCCACGAAGTGATAATCATGCACAGTTGGCCACTTTCCCCTTGCTTGAAAACGCGTTGCAAGTTGCAGCAAATTCATCCTTGGCCATGAAGTCATTAATTCCTAGGGATATTGACCACTAACATTGTCAGACCATAAACATCATGATTGAACTATGCACATGTACAGTCATTACGTCATTACTCGTGCTGGTTAATAATCACATAAGTTTCTAGACTTGAAACTAAATCAATGATTTGCTGTCAATACAATTACGATGATTGTGACAATGGAAATTAGTCATTATTGAGTTGTTCTGATCATGTGGATTGTCCAAGAATTGATGGCATTCATCATTATTTGAGGCTTCAACTTAGACTATTAATCACTATTGACTTGATCAAAACTAGTCATTACCCATTCTCGAGGTGTAAGTTGTCATGTCTATAGTCATTGATTCTCGTTCATGTCCATAGTCATTCTTGTTTGATCATAACCAGCATCATAACACTCATTGATCAGTTCACTACTTCAATTTACTAGCCATTGAGCAGTCATTGGTCCAATTTTACCAAACTTCAGAACCAATTCATTTAGCCAGAACCAGAGTCATTGGTCAAAACTACTCATGGACTAGGTTGGTAACCATCATTAACCATCATTAACCATCATTAATTCACCATATTAAACCAATAAACAACTATCATTAACCATCATTAAACAACAACCATGGTGCCCCATGGTTGGGTTCCAACCATGTGCACCACCCCAGGCTTGCCACAGCACGGAGCCAGGCGCCTGCTTCTTGAGCTCCGCCTTCAGACCGTCGTCGTAGGCCTCGCCTTCGTTCAGCGTGACGTAGCACCAGATGCCTTCGCCTCGGGGAACCGCGAAAGGTCCGTGAAAATTGGGCCACGATAGGGGGTTTATATGGGGGTTATAGCCCTACAGTGGTTTCATGATGGAGGTTTATAGCGGTTTTCTGGGGGACTAATATTGATCAATCATGGGGGGAACGTTCAACAATGAGGGGTTATGGTTGACAATGATCAAGGCTAGGTTCGAAGAATTGAGAATGATACTATGTAAATCATCATTTGACCATGGAATGGTCGCTGGTAGTGGTGAAATTTTGTTGACGAACCATATAGCAATTAACTTACCGTCATACAGTGATTCACCATCATATCATGAATGGGATGTCGTGGGCGTCATCCAACCGTCATTTCACCATAAACGGGAGGGTGCCCCAAGCAACGAGCAGAGTTCCGATGATTTTGAAAAGGCGTACATCATCATTTCTTGGGGGTGCTATCAGATTCCCAAACCATCAGCCAGTTTGTGATCGTTCAGTTGCTTATGCTCCGCCGGCAGTGGTGATTGTCCATATGCAATCGTCACTAATCATCAATAACCATCCCTTGACCATGGTCAATTATCATCCTCATCAAGCTTCATCGAGCACTACTTAACCATCACATTTACTATCACTGCACCATAATTTCATCATCCTTGACCCATCAAACCGAAAAAATGATTCTACCATCATTCCAATTAACCCCCACATTCCTTCGCCATCATTCTACCATTCTTCTACCACATCATCCATCCCCAGCTACCAAGTCGCCCTTCACCTCGTGGGGGAAACCCACCACTGCAGCTTCAGCCACCTGGCAAAGCCATGCAGATCACCGGGGTCGTTAAGGCTTCTTCACTGGTGGTGAGTTGTGACGATGGCGGTGAAGGTGGTGAAATGATGGTGAAATGGGGCTGAATGATGGGTTCATAGGTGCTGAATGATGGGTTAATAGGTGGTTGGATGAGATGGTGAAATGATGGTTGTTGATGAGTGTTGATGATGATTAGTAGGTGGTTGAATGAGATGGATAGTGATGTTTCACAGTGGGTGGCTAGAGTTGACCGCGTGTGATGATGGCTGTGTGTTGGTGGTTGCTATTTGCTGGATTTTAGCCAATAATGGTTCTAAGTTCAGAACATTATGCCTGATCATTGTAATGTTGGACCTTGCTTAGCGATGGTGAATCGCGGGTAATATCAGTTAGCAACGGTCTGGCTTCATGGTGTGGACGCCACCTGCTGATTTCAGGGTTCATCTGGGAAACTTGCTGACCTGGTCAAGCCCCACATGCCAACTGGCAACCAATGCCCTGGCAGTCTACTTCAGGTGCCAACTATCATGGCAGAAGAAAAACAAAGACGCAAACCGAAAGAGTTGGATCGTGGAGAATTTCGACATGAAACATCATGAAATCATCCGCGGATAAAGTATAAATCATAGTAATTGGCCATAATTCCCCCATGCTCCTGCCATATCCAGGCCGTTGGCAACCCACGGCCACCACGGCAGCAACGGGGCCGTTGCGCCACATGTGGCGCTCTCCCAGCGCACGGAGCTCTCCGCGCGCAGCGGGGCCTTGGCATGCGCCACCAGGGCCGACTCGACCTCTGCAGTGCCGATGCGGTGCCCGCTGACGTTGATCACGTCGTCCATGCGACCCGTCAACCAGTAGAAACCGTCCTGAAACGCGACGCTGGCGAGGCAGACCAGTCGGGGCTGCTGATGAGTGGCTGGTTTCTGGAAGGACCACTGGAAGGACGACTTGGTGTTTTCATGAGATGCTAATGATGGTGGTAGGGACGTGGTTCATGATGGCTGGTGATGGCTGATGATAGCTGATGGCTGATGGGCTCTAACTTGATGATGACCCCTGGTGAGCAGTTGCTACCGGTTCTTTGATGGCCATCAACCTGCACTCATAACCGCTAACCATCATTGACCATCATGAAACGTTAGGAAAACCACCACTAACCACCACTAACCACCACTCACCACCACTAACCACCACTAACCACCACTCACCACCACTAACCACCACTAACCACCACTAGCATCCGATGCGGCACTTTCACCACCAGCCCGCAGTCCAGCCCTCGGTCCTTGTCCCGCTTGCAGCCATCTCCAGTGAAGTAGTAGCCATTGAACTGTGAGAAATAGGTCTCCTGATGGTTACCCAGGTACCAAAAGCAGGCTGAAGATCTCAACAACCACTGGGTGGTTGAACAGTAGCTGGATGGTTCATGGTTGGTTCATGGTTGGTGGTCGCTGATGGCACGTTCTGAGTAGCTATTCTGGCCGAGACTTGTAGAGGTCATGACCAACCATGAGCCATCGTTGGTTGCATGGGATAAGGCGACAAACCAGGCCGGGCCAACTTGGAAACAGGAGTGACAACATGGCAAGAGTCGGTTCTGGGCTATGGCCTGTCGTCATGTGTTGGTCAGAATCTGATTGGTAGGATATTCAGCAAACAACCAGCTATGGAGGTACAGGATATAATCCAGAATCATTGCATGCCAAATATTCATGGGATATGGGTTTATCCAGAAATTGTGGTACCATGAACAATTATTGTTGCGGCTGTTTGATTGCCCTTGTGAAGCGCTATTGAAAGTGATGGATCGCATTTTTTGCCGTGACTCACCATCACCAACTGCCAACCGCTGATCCAACCAGAGTGCGACCTCCTCCAATCAAACCCAACCAACCTCATCCAATCAAACCCAACCCAACCAAACCCAACCTCATCCAATCAAACCCAACTTCCCCAACCAACCCAACCAAACCCAACCTCACCACCCCTTCTTATGACATCCCCATGGTCCCCAACCCCCAAGCCCCAACCCATCACTGACTCCGCTCCTCGAAGCGTGCATGGTCACCGTAGACGGTGCGCATCATGCTGGGCACCGGTCGCTTCAGCACCAAGCGTCCGCTGCATTCCCCAGACAGCTCCTGATGCACAGCACGGGGAAGGCAATGATCCGGTGGAGAGTTGGGTTAGTGATCAAGCTTCATCTTAGGTTGGGTTAGAGAGTAGGGTTATGGTTAAATGACTAGTGATTAGTCTTATTAGGTCAAATCATGATGACTAGCAATGATTCATGGTGGTTGGGTGAGGGGAAAGTCCGCTCAGTCTTATGGTTTGGCAATAATGACTTGTAGAATAGCGGGTGAGGAGTGGCTCAACCAAAATCATCCAACACCCACCCAGGTTAACTGGGAAACCAACCAACCATGGTCAACATTGGACCCTGCCACAGGGCTCCCCCCGAGGTACCCTAGAGGTTAGAAATGGTTGATTATGGTTTATGCTTCATGGTTGATGATGGCTTATGATTGTTGATGAAATGATGAAATGGTTGATTATATGGCTTATGATCGTTGATGATGGCTTGTGATTGTTGATTATATGCTTCATGGTTGATGATGAATGATGGTAAATCCTTGTTGTTGATGATATGATGCTTAATAACGGTGAATCATAACATATCTGATGGTCCATTGCTACCTTATGTAACAATGTTCTGTAGCAATGGTTGTTGTTGGTGAAATGATGCTTATCCACGGGTTGCTATGTAACATATCTACTTGGTGCCATTGGGACCCGCGGGTTGGTGCCTGGGGATCAACAATGAATCGGTCATTGGTTGGTAGTAGTGGGAGATCAGTTCGTCCACTTGTCAACTGGGTCATGATCAACCACTATTGGCCCGATCCGATTTTTTTCCGCTATCAACCCAATCACTGATGGGGTCCCTAATCATTGATGGGGTCCCTACGCGGTCCCCCCCCCTCTCATCAGCCGACGCTCTCCTTTCCATTCTCGTCCAAGATGGCTGGCTCCACTCCGAAGAATGGCAAGCTGGCGGAACCTGGCGCCGACGTTTACCAGACCAAAAAGGGCAAGGAAAAGCTCGATGGGCTTCATCGTGGTTGGGACAATGGTTGGTCAATGCTAATGCTGGCTCATGGTCGGGAAATGGTTGGTTGGAAATAATCGATGGTTGGAAAGTAGTTGGCAAGCCATGGTTGGGAATAGCTGGTCAATGGTTGATAGTTGGGAAATGGTTTGGTAAAAAAGTGTGAATAGTTGGTAAATTTGCTGTAGTTCATCAATAGGTGGGAAATGGTTGGTTTCAAGCAGTTGGTAAATTTCCTCTGGTTGGCTTGCCAGCATGGTTTATCCGAAGTAAGAGTTGGGAAGAAATAGTTGGCAAGCTATGGTTGGTTGGAAACAATAGTTAATGGTTTGGGATTGTTGGCAAATAATTTCTAAAACCATTGGTTGGTTGGAACAAAAGCTGATTCATACTTAGGAATGAATAGCATTTTTTTGCTGGAAAGAATCATAGCTAGGGTATGAAAATCGGTTTATAGCTGGTGAGTTGTCGTCGTTTCATACTTTGGGATATAGAAGGGAAATGACAAGCTTAAAGAGTCATTGAGCTAGTCCTGGGGCCGAGCAAAACAGTGAGGGTGGAAGTTGACTTTTGAACATCGACCAGGGTTCGATGGCGCCTCAAAAAGACGGTGTCTGAGGATTGTCACCGCGACAAATCGCGGCAGGTCACAAAGACCTTTGAATCCTAACATAACACAATGGTAAGAATGTAAACCAGCCAGTACTGTATCAGATAAGAACTCACCATCATCAATAGTAGGCAGCAACCTTCCCAGCAAGTTGCTCCTTGGTCGCTCACCGACGGAGCTATGGATATGTGACTCGGCAGCTGCCATGGGTGGCAGTACCACCAGTTGTGGATGGTGTATCCCTATGAATCACTCACCCATGTCGACCAAGCACCAGCGATTTGTGGAAAATTGGAGGTGGCTTGTTGGCAGATCTTTCATTGCCAATATCACAGTGCTACATGGCTATCCTATCATGGAGTACTAAAGATTGAGCATGGATGAGCATGGTTCCATTTCCCACCAGCAACGCTGGCCTGGCTTGCAGACCATTGCGCCCACCAGTGGAGTAATGAGGTGACTCCCGGTCTCCGTTTGCCAGTAGGTGTCGGCAATAGCACAGCGGCTACCACCTGTTGAAGAGTGTGCACTTGGGTATCTCTGATCTCCAAACCAAGAGGCTTCTCTTTGCTTCCCAACAAATGTGAAATCACGAACAGTTTGACCTTGACGTGAGAATAGATAGTTGAGAACAACAACAGCGCAATCCATTCTCCACGAAAGGATCATGCTACAAGGGACAGGACAAACGGATCATTCAGCTGATGGGTGGCACCAGCAGCGGCATGGAACTAGGTCTTGGAAGACTCGGGGCAGCAGTCTACCCCTGGCTGCTGGGATATCCCAACCCCATTTTTTGGCTCCCTAGCATACCCTGCAGCTCCTCGCATTTAATGGTAAAGGTTAACTTAGAGGTTTTTCCGAATGGTGGTTTCTCAGAATAGGGAGCCCAAGACATGGTTGGTTTATTACTAGTGACAACTACTATTGGATGATTTCGAGTTACCCCCATTTTAAGAAACCACCAAATGGATTTGTCAAACAGGAGGAAGCTCCGGCAAGGGGATGAGTCCACGAAACCCACCAGGGCTTGGCGCCACCTTGGCAGCTTGGTACAGAACGGCCACAGCAGTCTCTATGGTGTCAGCCCTTTTGCTGGGCAATAGAAATCCAAGGATCAAGGTTGGGAGAGATGCCTCGAACTGAATTAACCCCTTAGAATTGATTGTAGGATTCATGAAAGCAAGAGCTTTTGTGCGATGATAAGTTCAGGTGCAACAGTCAAATCTCAACATATAGCTGCCTTCACCCAGTAGAAACGTCCCTTTTCCATTGATGAAGCTCCACCAGGAAAAACTGACTCCACCTCTACACACGGAATGGGTTCTGCCTATGTTGACATGGCTGGTACCCCAAGTCACTCCCCCTCCCCCCACCACAAGCCGCGCCCTTCCGCACCTACCACGCGGTAGTACCATCTCCAAGCTTCGGGATTGATGGGTTCACCCACCGTGCCCAAAAGCCTAGCGCTGCTGCGGTAAAAACCATGGAGATGCTGAGAAGCATCACATGGTGGTTAGGGGACCCCCAAAAAATGGTTGGTTAATTACTGTAACTGGTTAATAAACTGGATGAAAGCTGGGGGTACCCATTATTTTTTGAGAAACACCCACAGCATGGTTTCTACTTTGTGGGTGTTGTATTTCTAGTTATTGGTGTGGCTGTTGTTTCTGGTTTGGATGGTTGCGTGAAACCAAGAACTAAACAAATGAAAGACATCACAACAATAACAACAACGACAAGATCAGTCAATCAATCAATCAATCAATCAATCAATCAATCAATCAATCAATCAATCAATCAATCAATCCATCAATCCATCAATCCATCAATCCATCAATCCATCAATCCATCAATCCATCAAACAAACAAATAAACAAATAAACAAATAAACAAATAAACAAACTCCCTGACTAACCAACTGACCAGGTGACTGACAGACTCAGTGACTAACCGACTGACAAACTAACAAACAACCCAAGACCCATAGTGACTATTGATGACCACTCAACGACCCAAAGGAAACCAACAAGTTTCCACCGCGAGCCCCGTCCTGAGACTCGTGAGGTTGTTCCGGGTCACCGGCTCGTCGCCCGACTTCATCAGCGAGCGAATGGCCGTGGGAGCTGTGTAGAAGACACTCACCTGCGGGCGCAGCTGTGGGGGAGGCCTGTGGTTGTTGGTTGTTGCTTGGGGCTGCTGCTGTTTTGGATGGATGGGTTGTTGTGGTTGTTGGTTGTGGTTGTGGTTGTGGTTTTTGTTGTTGTTGTTGTTGTTGTTGTTGTTGTTGTTGTTGGTTGTTGTTGGTTGTTGTTGGTGGTTGTTGGTTGGTGGTTGGTTATTGGTTGTTGGCTGTTGTTGGTCTTGTTGGTCACTTTCCAGCATTTCACTACTAGCCCTCGACAATCTGTGGATTGCTTGGATTGCGCCACAGCTGGCGAATCCCTGTCCAAAATGATGGTCACCACGCAGCCTGACCTGAGGAAACCACCAGGGTCACCACCTTCCCCAGGCCCACACCTGCCCCCCAGCTGCGCACCTTGTACTTCTCACAGACCTTCCAAAAGCGGTCCACCTCCGGGAAGGTCGGAACTCCTTCGAAGAGAACTTGTGTTGCACAGTTGAGCATCGGCCCGTAGGTGACATAGGTATGTCCTGGCACCGTGCACCACGCATCTTGGGACCTCCTGGTGCTATAACGACAGTTCAGCTCTTGGGACCTCGTGGTCCCATGACGATAGTTGCGCCCCGATGTCAGCTGAGTGAATTTCCCCCTCACGAATCAACCAGTGGTTGTTGCTCACTTGCTTGTTTTGATGACCCAGAGTACGGGTCTCATTGGCTTCTTAAGGAATCAACCAGTTAATAACCAGTTTATTGGCTTCACCTGCTTAACCAGCTTGATAAGTAACTAATCAGCTGTTGGTCAACTGGTAACAGCAACGGTTCACCATGGGTCGAATCTACTAGGTAGCTTGACCAGCTGGAATCAACAGCCAACCAAGCATTGCCGCTCTGCGAGACTTCCGACGTCCCAGTCCACCAGGTAGATTGATGGTCATGAGATAGATCTGGTTGGATCATCTGTGCTGGATATCCAGTGATTCACTACAGACCCAGCAGTAGTGATAGTCAATAATAGCTTACTACTGGACATTGTTGGTGATACACCCTGCGAATAATCAGCTTGCTTGCCAATCGCTGGGTCAACCACTTTCCCAAAATTCCCCATTCCTGGTACCCTCTGGTTAAGCAGCTAAAGGTACAGTTGATTCGAAGGGTCTACAAATCTAATCAGGTTGATTGATAATGGACAACTCTTGATTCATGATGGTTCTTGCTTTTGAAATGTTTCCTGCTGAAAGGTTGGTCAGAAGTGGGGAACTGGATAGTCAGGGCGAGTCGGGGCTAGTGGCAACGGTCTAGAGGTTGTTGTGAAGATGGACGATGGATTGACATGAATCTGTCTAGTGGTTAGTTCCCAAAAAAACCTTCTTTGGCGGTTTCTCAAAATGGGGGGTACCCCCAAATCATCCAATATTATTTTTATCATTGATAATAGAAAACCAATCATAGCTTTAAGGGTTTCCTATGACTAAAGAGAAAGCACATTTCTTGCAAACAAAAACACGATCCCCTTTAGGCTATGTTGGGATACTGACCAATCCGCTGACCCATTCCACTGGCCTGTAATCCAGCCGCAATCAGCTGTGCAGAAATACACATCTTCTGGATGAAGATCAAAAGTATACTTGGACGTCGCGTAGGCCCCGATCATGTAGCCACCTGGTCACACAGATTCTCAAGGTCCCAAGGTCTACCTGCACCATTTGTTAAACTCATCTGGAGAATCCACGGCAATTTGGGATGCCTGGAGGGCACCACTGTAGCTAGATGCATTGGATAGCTTGGCGAAATGCTTGGGGGGCAAACATGTGTTGGCAGTTGACACGATTCCGGCAGATTGATTCCTGGGTTGGTTGAGTACAAAAAATGTCAGGAAACCCTTGCTTTAAGCAGCAAATCTATGGGTTTTCCCACCTCAATTTTCCCAAAAAAGGAACATTCTGGCAGATGGATTCTCTTCTGGTTAGGTACTTCACCAGCTTAGAATCACCAGCAGTGATCAACGCAACAAGGCCCTCAAGGTGGTGTTTGCTCATACATCAGGGTATTTAAAGCAACCCAAAATGCCCTCAGTTCCATGAGACAGGAAGCAGTGACACAAATCACAACAATCATTCAGAATGATTCATTCTCGACAACTATTGCAATTTGCATTGTCAAACAGTCTCAGCAACTATTGGAAACCATCAACAACTATTGGAAACCAAGCGCAGTTTCAAGCCTTCACCAGCGCAACTCTTCCACCACTGATCAACCACCACAGATCCATCAACCGGCAGCTCCCCAGGCCCCGGCCACCTGTGGTGTGCAACACGCCCTTGGGCTTTCCGGTGCTCCCCGAGGTGTACAACATGAAGAGCGGATCCTCGCTGTCCATCCATTCGCACTCACAGGTCTCGGGCTGCTTCGCGACCGCGTCGGAGTACCAAAGATCTCGGCCATCCACCCAGAGATACCTCGAAGCCGGTGGCACCCATGAGGTTTGGGGAAGCAAAATGGTGAATGGTGGATAACTCAATGGTGGTTAATAGTGGTTGATGGCGGTTAATGGTGGTTAATGGTGTTTTTTTTCCAATTTGCAGCTTAGTCCAGGGGTGTTCCCTGCAATGCAACTGGTCGGCTTAGGCGTACCAGTAGCATAAATGTTGGTCAATGGTGGTTAGTTGTGGCTATTGGTGGTTAATGGTGAAGTGCACTAAAGTGCTACTGAATCAACATAGCTACCAATGATGATACTATGGTTTAGCGATGGCATAATAGAGCTAGAATAGCTAATGAATCATCGTGTTTTGTCATCATGAATGTTTCCGGTCGAACTAACAATGATGATAACGAGCTATAATAGCTATAATAGCTTTTCATGTCATCACAATGGAGCTATAAGAGCCAATGTTTCCGGGGTAACGATTCGATCAACGACGAGCTTGAAATTGATCAACGCTGGTCACCAAATTCTTCGCTGGTCCCTGGATCGACCAGCGTTTACAGCTCACAGATCACCCTGTTGGCCGTTGCCAACAAATAACCAACGAATTATGAATCTGCTACCACTAATTCATCATTAGATTGATCATTAGTTGATTATTCTTGGCTATTTTTTGGTGATTCATAAGTGTCGAAACAATTGAATCTGAAATGGAATTGGCAAATATCTATTAACAAATCGACAATAAACTTGTCTATGACTCGAACAAACCATCAAGGGCCAATCTGGCTAAACAAATGACACGTCCATTTCACCAACAAAGAACAAGACCGTAGAACCACATTTGGGACTTGATCGTGGCTTGAACGGGGGCCCGTGAACCAACCCGGTCAACCGATTGATCAGATCATAAATCTGGCTGGATGTTCAGTATCTGTACTATCATGATCAACGCAGGGTTAAGCAATAGTAGTTCAGAAATGGTAGTGAACAACTATACTTCAACATCTTAGTTGCATCCTTAACCATCCAACCAGCTTGACCCTTCAACTTCTTGGCAAATCATCATCTTTGTTCAGCTGTAGCCCCATAGCTCTCCTCCAAATAGCAACCCCTCCAGGCGAAGAAAGCTGCGCCATCACCCGGGTCCCCCCATGGGTTGCTGGCTGAGCCGCTTGGTTTGCGCCTCGAACTTGGTGCCTTTCAAACGATCCACGCAAATCACGCGGCGAACCTTCGGGAGGAGAGACTTGGAGATGTTGAGCGGCTGAACTATGGCGAATTTCTCATGGTTTCGTGATGGTTAGTAGTGGTTAGTAATGGTTTGTGATGCTTTATAGTGGTTAGTAATGGTTAGTGGTGCTTCATAGTGGTTAGTAATGGTTAGTGGTGCTTAGTAATCGTTTGTGATGATTGGTACTGGTTAATTATTGATTGTCAATGGTGAATTTTCATTGGTTAGTGCAAAGTGTTCAATGCTCAACGATTGATGGTTGATGATGGGTCGCATAGCCTGGTGACCAGCAGAACAGATAGCCCATGTTCAATAATCAATAGGCCATAAAAATCATCATAACCATCAAACTAGCCATCAACCAAACACAAATTCACCATCAATTAGCCACAAACCATCAATAGGCCCTATAAATCATGAACGAACCACCGATTCACCATCAATCATAACCATGATTCATTATCAAGTAGCCAACTAACCCCATGAGTCACATGATTCATGACCAACTAACCATCATTTCCCTTCGTACCCATCCTTAACGGGACCCTCCTCACGTCACCGATGTGTCTCACCTGAAAGCCGTCCTTCTGCGTCAGCTCGCAGGCCTGTGGCCACGAACGTGGTTGCTGTAATCTATGTGCCAAGCCATGATGGGTGACCAATAGGCCCCACCAAAAAATCATCATTTTACTCGGGAAACCCTTGGTTTAACCAATAACTATTGCTTAGGAAACCTAGTGAATCATTGATTTTTCCTAGTGATAATGATAATCATTGATGTGGTACATGGCTTCCTGGTAACCAACAACCTGGCAAAAAAAAAATCTGTTTACTAGGAAACCATTGGTTTTTGGAGTACCACGAATCATTTTGGCACCCAAATGATGCGCAAAATCCTATGCCGAACTGATGGTTTTTTCCATGGTTGGCTACTTGTTGGTTGTCTGTGCTTCATGGCTGCATGGAATTTGTTGATGCGAAGCGGTCAGTGCAGGTCAGTGAAGAATTGCAAGCGGTATTGACATCTTTTGTCACTGATAGTGGTTGTCAATGATGGCTACTAGTTGCTGAACAATTGATGTCAATATTGCTTACTAATGGTTGGTTCGTGTGGTGAATACTTGGTTCTCTTGCGGTTACTAGTAGCTGGCTGCCAGCTATTCAAGATACTTGATACTTGATCAATGGTATTGTTGCATAAGAATCAATGAGTTGGAAAACTATCAAGCATCAATGAGCTGGCTGCGCACTGTCGGTGCTCCAGGTGAAACAGCTTGCCATTGGGTCAATGACTGGGTCGAGTTGTCGATGTTTCTCAGGCTGAAGATGGTTTAAAGCAGTGGTTCACAATGGTCGATGATCAATGCTTGCTAATCTACCATCTGGTTTCACCACTCCCTGTAGCTCTAAATCGCTCCCCCCTTTGAAGGGATTTAGGGATACCCCTGGCTCCGTAGCTCCCTGATAATCACCAGCTAGTAATCCGAAACAGGTATGTACCAAAATTGTTTCCCTCCAAGTCACGGACATGATGGAAATCTATGAACTAAACCAATGGTTTTCGGGGTACCACTATTTTGGCACATAGCCACGTGGAATCGCAAACAATTGGTGCAACCGCAGCATCATGGGAAACGGGAGATTCACGATAATGAGCCATCGGGAAGGAAAAATCCGTGCCATTTATTGCAGAACTGGGTCTTGTTTAGCATTTTGCATCTCACATATTGGTCGCCAATGGCTCAGAGCAGTCCATAACCAACGATAAGCAATGGCAACGATGACTACAGTGCCAAATCGTCGATTTCTGGCACAGATTCCTTGACAATGGTGTTGACCCATCCCCAACCCACCCCCAACCCCGTCCCCATCCCCCACCACCAACTCCATCCTCACCCCATCCCCACCCACCCCTGCCCACCTTATCCGTGATGGACTTCAACTGCACGGGCTTCCCCCCGCGCATCACGCCATCAGCCGTGACCACCACGTCGCTTTGGGCGTCCAAGATGCGCCCGGCCAACGACTCGGCGCTGAAGCCGCCGAAGACCACGGAGTGCACGGCGCCCAGGCGGGCGCACGCCAACATGGTCGCAGGCAGCTCCACCACCATGGGCAGATAGACGGACACCCTGGAGGGCGTGGGGAGGTGGGGAGGTTGGGGAGGTGGTTGGGAGGTTGGTGGATGGCACTTGGGGGGCTGAGGATGGCAGGTAGGGCAGCAATGGGGCAGTTAGGGCGGAGGTTTCGGAGCAGTTGCCGGGTCAACCAGGGGCAGGCAGCGGAAAGATGATGAATTGAGGGCGTGGAGTTGATTGAAAAAATCTCGGGGTTTCAGGAAGTGGAAGATGTCAAACATGACATCAGAAATTGTTACGTAAGCTTCCCGGAAGGGACAGTGCAGGTCAAGGCATGGAGAAAGCCATGTGGCAAGGCATGGCTGTAGCCCTCCACTCCTCCGGTCCCGCACCTGTCGCCCTTCTTCACCCCCTCGGCTTTCAAAGCGTTGGCCAATTTGCAGACCTTTTTCAGCAGCTGGTCCTCAGCCGTGGTGCAAGTGGTTGATAGTGAAGGATTCAATAGTGGTTAATAGTGGTCGATAGTGGTTAATAGTGGTTAATAGTGGTTAATAGTGGTTAATAGTGGTTAACCACTATGATCATCCAATCTTTGGCAAATTACATGGCATGCTTCCCGGCTGGCCGCGGGTGATGATTTCCTGTTTATTCTGTCATTGGTGGAATCAATGACCCGGGATTCCAATAGAGTTGGTCGTTGGTTGTTGGCTAGTACTCCTTGTCTTCCCCAAGATGGATGGTTCATCTCAGTTCTGTTTTGGTGGGCACTCATATCTCACTCATATCTCATTGGGTACTCACTACATAGTTAGATCTTATCAACCACTTTGGTGTGTGTGTGTGTGTGAGCATGCCAGGGCGGGTGCTCACGACTGTTGCAATTTTGTCGATGTTCTTGCCATTCTCCAGCGCTGAGAGCCTGGAAGGGATTCTCGAAACAAATTTTCACCAACTTAGATGAGATAGATGAATGTATTATGTGAACTATGGAGATAGCTACAATGATGTATTATGTAAACATAGCCTGTATGATATGAATGGAAGATAACTATGAAGACTATGAATGTGAAGATTAGTCTTCACATCATCTATGAATACCATAGATGAGTGTATGGTGTGATGTGTGTACTATTAAATCTGTCGCCCTCAGTTGACATCGCTGACACAGCCCCCTGCGTTTGGCAAACTGGAAACTTCCAGGGCAAGGCACTTTCTAGTGGCTAAGCTGAGTATGGAGAACCGTGGCTGGATATGCAACCAAAAAGCGACTACAGATTGCGATGTTGGGAGTTGGAACGAAACAGAATGCAACAGGTAAGGGTGACCACATGCATAGCAACTGATTTCATCATGCAAACTGCAATTTATTCAACCATCGAGATCTGTGGTTTCCGCGCTGGGGTCACTTTGACTGATCATTTCGGCAAACCAGAACGGTGATGGCAGGGAGGTCATCGCAGGATCCAGAATTCGCCAACAGAATTGGTGCAAAGACAAGCGTCATAGGTGAACGACGAATGTTGATCCTCCACGTCGTTGCATTCGTGGTAGAAAGCAATTCCTGAGTGCCACACGAACTTGGTGGATAAAATCCATGAGCCGCGAAGCTCAATGGAGGTATCCATGGCTTCAGCACAACATTCACAACCCCAGGGGTAAACAAAGCTCGGAACAAGCATCAAGAGATTGTACCTCTCCGAACTTTTGATTGGATATATCTTGGCCGCACCGTTTGCTGTTAAAGAAAAGCGGCTGCCCCAGCCATTCAAAATGCCACTAGTCCTGTGAAGCTTTTGCCGTCATATCATTGCTGGTGAAGAAAAAGAGCTGCTCCTCAAATAGCTGGTGATTTACCCCAAAAGTTGGTGGATTTCTGGTATAGATCCGATCTCCTGTAAACTGACCATGAACATGGGATTGTCCATAGTTTCGCACCAAACTGATGCTTTCCTCAGCTTCAGTTCGACCGCCATTTTGGGGGATGCATGTAAACGTCGTGGAATTGAGTGGAAGTCTCGGGGAGAGTGGAACCCCAATTCAAAGTTGGGCAATCCCACAGGGTGCCTCCCACAAAGCCAAGTAGAAAAGACCTCACCGATACATAACATACCGATACATTCTCAACACCAGTGACCAATCAACATCGCTCAACAGCTCGCCTGCCAGCTCGGCATTGCGGCCAGAAGTCTCGAGCCATGTCCTTGTTCAACGTTTCGGTCTAGGCAGTTGTAGGAGAGGTTGGTCCTTCCTCCTTGGAACCACTTCACCGATACAGGTCCTTTACTTCGATCAAAATTGAACTCAGGGCCCACTTTTTCAAAGGCTGTCTGCCAGTAAAACTGCTTGGCCATGTCGCCCCAGAACTGTTCGGGCTCTTCCAAACTGGCTTTCCACATGGCCTCATATTCGGCCATGGATTTCACGTGAGCATTGGCACTGAGTTCTTTGGGTGGATCGTAGGTCTCAGAACACGCGATGTTCTGATTAAAGTCGCCCATGCTGAACGGGCACGATCCACAAACAAAACAAAATTTGAGTGATAGGGTCTGCAGTTGAAGGCACGTGCAAGAAACCCACGGTGCAAGGGCAGCAGCACTTGCATGTGATATGACCTGATACCCTGGTGTTTGACCCACCCATCAAACATCTGCCAAACTGAATGGACATGCCCTGGGGCACCATTGGGAGTGGCCAACAGGAGTATCAACTGCCCTAGATCATGGGTGTTTCCATCTTCATGACTGATCATAGGGAGTTTCCCCAAAATCAAACAACCAATTCTGCACAAAAAATCTTCCGTGTTTGCCACGCAAGTTGCGCCTGCAAGTTGTGGTGCACTGCTTGGTTCAACTTGTTCCTAGATCATCAGGACCCCAGCCACCAGCACGACCCTCACCAGCTGAAGTCGTCATGACCCCAACGCTTTGGCAGATGCGACACAGCAGGCGATGTATCGATCCCGCCGCTAGAACTCCGCTTGTCATGAAGAGGTGGTTTCTTAAGCCATGGGGTACCCCCAAGTTATAATTGGTTTACCACTATAAATGGTTAACAATGGATGATTTTGGGGGACCCCTATTTTGAGAAACACCCATATGAGTGAACCCATGTGAAGCCCTTTGTTTTGTAAAGGTTATCGTTGCTTATGAACTTTCATAGTCGACAAATCGTAAGCCATTATAGTCCAATGAACAGACAAGGGCGCCACAATCAGCCTCTAATCATGACTCACAATTATCCGGCATTCTTCACTATTCTTTACCATCACCAAGCATCACCATTGCGAAGCTGATCACCAAAACCTCACAATTCAGCCATCCACCATAGGAATTTCTCGGATGAAAACGGGTGATTTGTTCAGCTTCCCATGGCGGAGCTTCCCATGGCGGTGGGATGTGGCCGAACCGTGCCTGCGACTCGAGCTTGTCGCGAGCCTTAATGAGCTCGTCGCGCCTTGGAGGAAGGGGGAGGCAGCAGGTGCTCTGCTGATGGTTGAAGCAAGGTTAGTAACCCGCTGGTTATAACTATAACAGCTATTGGTAACCAAATATACTAAATAGTATTTATTTCTTTATACTAAATAGCTGTTAGTAACCAGCTGGTTATAGCTATAACAGATATGGCTATGGGTCAGTATTAACCAACCAATTTCATGGGGGTTAATGGTTAGTGATGGGGAACCAGGGGGACTAAGGGTTTTGACTCACAGCCCTATAACCAACTGTTTGTAACCAATAGCTGTTATTGCTTATAGCTCCAATAGCTATTGGTTACTAGCAGCTATTTGGTTTAATGCTTGGAAAGAACATGCTATAACTAGAGGTTATGTTAGAAAGGCTATGTTCGTAAGAGCTATAGCCATCTAAAGGTTCAGAATAGATATAGCTAACCAGCAATAATGGTTGCTTCGCAAAGGTTATCTCCATCAGTAACGGCTTTATTGACACCCTGGTTATGAACCATGGTCAGTGACCTGCTAGTTGACCAGCTGGTTATTCATGAACTAGCTATTGACCAGCTGATTCATAGCTGTTTTCATAGCTACGATGATCATTAGCTATTAACCAGCTATATAGTTATCAACCATATATAGCTATATAATAGCTATGATAGCTATTAGCTAGTTGTAGATATAGCTGCTATTATAGCTATTGACCAGCTGGTTATGAAGCATTAACTAGCTATTAACCAGCTATATATCGTTGGTGGTTGTTGTTGACCATTGTCATTCTGAACTATCAAACGAATCAGTAGTGCTCAGCCGAACTAACGATGCTTGCAGTCATGCATTCTTGTTATTCACTCTCTACTCCTGGATCATTTCATTTTTGCAAATACTTGTCGTATGTCTAGACATGCATATCTTTAGTTCGCAACCATCGCTGGTTTGGAACCAAGCAAAGCATGAATGTGAGCAACCATACTCATGGTGCAGCAGTGGATCAATACCTATCAGCAACCCCGGTGAACATCTCCCCTGTTAGCAACACATCTGGTCACGCCACAATGGTCACAACCACCTGCCAATGGTCAGATTGGTTCTGGTTGGGGCTCTGGCGACGCCCCTACGCGCAACATTCAACCCCCCCAAGCCCCCACCTAATACGTATAGATTCCCGAGCCTACACCCGGATTTCCAGCGGGTGATGTGATAATACGGAAGGGATCAATGGTCATTTCTTGGCCGTTCCAAGAAGCTTTCCAACTGGGCTGAACGAATCTGAGTCACAAAACGACCGGATTGTAACAGAGTGACCAACGTTCATGATGTTTTCATGTTACGGGACATCAGTTGCAAAAGCGCAAGTCGTCAAGATCCATGCACAGGTTCTGAAGCACTGGGGATTCACAAGTCATGATAGCGAAACCCATGCAGAGGGGGCATATGTCGACCATCCTCTTTTTCAAAACAGATTGTTAGTTGCTGGTGGTCCCCTACACTTGACCATGACTAATCATGATTCATCATTGACCGTCCATT
Source organism: Symbiodinium kawagutii (assembly GCA_009767595.1). Taxonomy (NCBI): domain Eukaryota; class Dinophyceae; order Suessiales; family Symbiodiniaceae; genus Symbiodinium; species Symbiodinium kawagutii. Next base: position 84,831 of record VSDK01020061.1, on the reverse strand, counting down.
GACCCTTGTTAAACAACCATCAACAACGACTAACCATAACCATTGACTAACCAGCCTTCAGTCATCATCATTCACCATCAACCATGAATTAATCATCCTTGAGCCATCATAATTAGCAATCAACTATGCATCAGTTGACTTCACCACCAACTGACGAAAGATTCAGAATTCTATCAACCATTCATCATAGACAATCTTGAGCCAAATCCACCAGTCCACCATCAACTACGCATCATAATTACCCTCTGGTAAACTAACATGGCAATGGAAAAGCCTCTACAAATGAATGATTTCCTAGGGTTTCGCTAGTAAAATGTTGGTTTTGCTCGTAAAATGGTGGATTATCCAGCCACTGTTCACCACGAAAAAAAGCCCAGGCCCGCCCGGACTGTGCAATGAGGCTGTTCACCGTGTTCTCCTGCGGGCGCTCTTTGGGACTCAGCTGGCTCAGCTGATCCCCGGTTCCTGGTGGATTCTTGGTTCGTTCACAGCCGTAACCAACCATAAGTTGGTTGATTCTTGGTTGATCAACCCATCAGTTGGTTGAATCATGGGGATAATCATCAACCAGGGACCTGCCAATGATAATCAGCAACAATGATACGGATTCAACCAACTCAATCATTGGTAGTTGATTCGTTGATAGTCATCAACGAGAACCACCAACAGCGAACTTTTTGCACAGAGCTTCATAATCACGACTCTTGGATACATGTAGTAATTGCTGCTTGAGCATGACACGTCTTCGACCGCAGCCAAACTTCTAGGTACTGCTAGTTGAACGAAGGGAAATTCTACAATGACCAGAGAATGATCGCTCCTTCAAGCAGGGAAATCAGCTGGTTGCTGGCTTGCCGGCTCCAGCATAGCTGCATCATAGAATATCATGGACCACCATGTATCATCGATTAGTGGTTGGTGGTTGAACCACCCCTATGAAAAATACTAGGGATACTATGGAAAATAGACTAAAACCACTATTACTATCAAGATACTAGGGATTTTCCCTAAATTGTTAGTCAACCAACCATTTGTTAGTAAATACTAGGGAAAATAAGAGATGTTTGAAACCACCAACCAGTAGTGGTTGACCACTATTGGTACTCTATCAGCATTGTTCTATTCGATCATGCTCATTAGTAGTCTGTTCGCTATACTTCACCATTCTTGAGCATTCTTGGAGCTACACCGTTCAGACACCACCAAAGGGTTATTTGACCTGTCAGGAAACCTTCACAAGGATTTTTTGGTGCACCACACTTGATGACCCCCGATTTCCAATCCATGCAATGGTCAGTGAATGGGCGGGACGGTCGTGCCACTCACAATGCTGACCAGTCGACCCAACGATAGGGATTCGGCATGATACATGGCCGGAAAGTCATCAAGATAGAAGATAGTGCTTCTTCTATTCGCATAAGCCAACTAAGAAACCTCGTTGCTGTATCGCTATGGTTGACTATTACATCCCCTTTTCTCTCAACCACCCATCCTTACTGACCAACCTTGAAGCCAATCAACCACCCATGCTTACATCCCTATGATTGCTCTTCTTGAACAACTGCCAACCGACCAACCAATCAATCAATCAATCAATCAATCAATCAATCAACCAACCAACCCATCAACCCCCTAACAGTGCTGACATAAGACAGGTCAAACCGCCGAAGCACGCCGTGCCGACCCCCGCGGTTGCCGCCTGATTGACGCTGAGACCGGCACCTGCAGGTTGAGCTGTACGAAGTCGTGACTAGACTTGTCATTCTGATCACTGGCAAGCTGTCAGTTATAGGAGTTTTGGTGATGACTATTGATGACAGGCGATGACAGGAAATGAAAAAAGGGTGATGACAGGTGATGACCGGATGATGACAGGTGATGACCGGATGATGACAGGTGATGACAGGTGATGACAGGTGATTTCTCGGAGTTTTTGTGGTGATAATGGTGATTCGGATCATCGTGGTTATCAAGCCATTGTCATCACACTCATTGACTCATTATCATTGATTGATCTTATGATACGCCAGCAATCGTGTGTCATTATGTATGAAAGCCTAGGCTCCTAGGAAGGTTAGATTCAATGCTATGATATTCAGGGCAGCTCAACAATTCATGATCCCGGTTTGGTCATCTTTCTCAAAATCTACCAATTCATCAAGATTTGTCTGCCAAACTATTGGAGTGAAATCAGCTTGTGCTACAAAAAGAAAGGAAATACGAACACTTCGAGATGGCTGTGGGTCAAAACCCCGTACCCCTGGTTCCCCCATCACTAACCATTGGTTTCCCTATTATTGAGGGTGGTTAGCCCCATGAGTTGGTTGATCAATATTGACCCATCGCCAGATTGAGTCCATCATGGGATACATTCCTACGCCGAGGTCGGATGCCCCCTGTCACGGTTGCTGTTTCTCTATCAGAAATCCTCACCTGTGAAAGTGGCTTACCCTCATTTGTGGATCCATGCGCATGTTGACCTGGCTACCCTGTGTGCACCAACCCGCTCACTGGAAATGTTCATGTGATGAGTCGCTGCCGCTGTGGTTGTAGTTGTGGCGGTTGGTTGTTGCTGTTGTTGTTGTTGTTGCTGCTGCTGCTGCTGCTGTTGTTGTTGTTGGTGGTGGTGGTGGTGGTGGTGGTGCTGGTGCTGGTGTTGTTGTTGTTGTTGTTGTTGTTGTTGTTGTTGTTGTTGTTGTTGGTGGTGGTGGTGGTGGTGTTGTTGTTGTTGTTGTTGTTGTTGTTGTTGTCTTGGTCGTTGTTACTTGAGAAATTCAAGCAGCAACCGGATCACCCCCCCTGGTTACCCCTGCCTTGTTCCACCAAATGACTCAGATTCGCAATCTCTACCTGTCGCGTCCCAGGGTGCATTGCGGGAACGGCAGGATGGCAATTCCCATCCTCTTTTCATGTCAAGGACGACGAAACCAAAATTAACAAGCCAGGGGTTCCAGCCAATCCTTCAAGTCTGGTAATCTTGCTCTGAAAACCCGAGGCACAAGGCTGCAGCCATAACAACTGTACCATCTCACGCAGTGATTTCCCAAGAGAGTTCAGTTCATGAGAATGGTCAGAATGTTTCTGGTTATCATTGTGATAGTAGATCCATAGGTACTTGTTAAAATGTACTACATTTCATGGTAAATCACAAGCTACTTGCGGGAAAATATGAAAGTACCATTAATCACTGAGCAACCATCAACAAACCATGGGCAAACCAAGCAGCAACCAAGCATTGCATCACCGGCGCACCAAAATTCATCACAATGAACAATTGCGTGTCGTCGTTGTTGACCATTGATGGTGAAAAAAATGATTGGTTAACAAGAATGTGAATCATAGTTGACTCTCGTTTCAATGTTGATTCGATTTGCCACTGCTGGCGATCATTATCAACCAACAATCATCATCATCAAATCATCTCAAAATTCCATGATGGAAGCTTATTAAGCGATATCACCTAACCAACCCTCCTCCAACCTTCCGCGGCAGCCTTCAAGTTGTGGATGGTTTCTTTGGCCCTCTGCTCCTTCTCATGTGAGGCCTCACCAAAAATCGTGATCCCCAAAGCTGCGAGCCATTCCGAGCAGGCCCAGGCCCAACATGGACGGGAGCATAGCCCTACGAGGTATCCACGCTGTGGAGATTTTCAGCATGAAAGGATGAGGCCCCTCAAGGGGCGGCCATTCAGAATGATATACCCATCATACAATCTCTCTGCCTATTCCCTCGTTGGGTCTCACAAAACTATAAAACGCAAACCAGCGCTTGCCATCACGATGATCGTGGAAGTTGTAGGCTAAGCAGGAGCTTAGCAGCTGAGTTCTCTGACGAGCATCAGTTCACAATGTGGATCAGCTACTGATTCACTGCATCCCAGCCCCAGCCAGTGTGAATCACACAAAACAAACGTGACATGTGCAGCAATCAGCAGGACACCTCGACCATCTTCCAGGCTCTCTCTATCTCTTTCTTCAGATTGGAGATGGTCGCCTCAGTTTCGCCACAGGTGCAGCGGATGAAGCTCTAGACATACGGGGATAGGTCGTAACCCAAATATCTTCAAAAATCTGTGGGTGAACATCCCATCAGCTTGAGGATTCTGAACTTGCCCTGGCAAGGGAACGGAAATTCTAGCATATCTGGTTGGTGGTTGAACCACCCCTATGACAAATATTAGTCAACCAATCAGTTGTTAGTGATTACTAGGGAAAATGAAAATTGTTTGGAACCACCAACCAGATATGATTCATAATTCTCACACTGGAAGCCTTTCAAAAGCTACCGTGCTTCTTGGGAGCAGTTGACGGCGTTCGCAAAACAGAGTGCCAAAATGTGATAGAAACCTTGCGGTCAAATGTCCAACCGTGGATGATCCTGGCCACAAGAGCTTAGTTGAAGCCAACCATAGCGTACAAACCTAGTTGAGGATGATCAACAAAGAGCTGATTTGGCCAAAACTAGTGTTGAAAGAACCGCCTAGAGCCTAGATGGTGGTTTCTCAAACTAGGCAACCACAACAGCAACAACAGCAGCAAGATGACCCTGGTGTCCACATCGCGCTGGCTGCTCTACAGGCTGCTAGCATCGCCATCTTCGCGCCTGGTCTTCTTTGGACAAGTTGAGAGCTGTCTGGACCTGACCCAAGCGCCAGGTTGAACTTGGATACAGTGCAGTGCCCAACAGTTGTATCCTCCAAATTATCGGGTTTCCCTCAAAAAAATAAATCTATATACCTCCACGAAACACCCAATAAAAGAAATCAATCGGAATCAAGTCCCTCAAATGTCCCCTCAAAACCATCCCTTGGCCACCAAATCTCAGATCTCAAGTCCCGCGCGGAGATCCCGCAGCAGCAGCGGAGCGTCCACGACAGGTCATGGGTCACTCGTCCGTGTCGTGTCTCGTTGGGCGCGCCTTGGTGGCGTTGGACACGATCTCCTGGTTCAACTCACGGCACTTCTTGATGAGTCGCTTCTCGCTGTCGTGGGACCTGGCGGCAACGGTGGCGCTCCCGGGGGGTCCCGCAGCGGGTGCCACTGGGTGCCACAACGGTAACCAGGGAATGGTGACCTGAAGAATCTCCGTAAGCAAGCGGAAATGGTGGGTTCAAAGTTTTTTTTGGTTGTTGGCTCAACTGTTGTGAACAGCAGCTGAATCATCATCAACCATTGCTAGCCACCGTTGAGCCATGTTGGCAACCACTGTTAACTACAGCTAGTCGTTATAGATACAACTAAGCACCATCAGCCATCATTGACCCATTCAACCATTGCTAACCCAATCGATTGTGTGCTTCTTGGACGTCACGGCTTGACCGTCTTATGGCGCAGAACTCACCCTCAAGGCTTATCAAACAACGAACAGCCCATAGTGGCACCTTGACATCATCAAATGGGTTTCACTAAGACTAAAAACAGGGAACATCATCATGAACATCATCAACATCATCAACATCAGCAGCAGCAGCAGCAGCAGCAGCAGCAGCATCGTCCCAAGGTGCGCACTTCTTCAGGGCCCGGTGAAGCTTCTCGTACTCCAAGCGGAAATGCTCCAACGATTTGTCTCCAATGAGCTCCTGCCACGGCTGCGCCAACCAGGAAACTGGTGCCACAAAGGTCCAAGCCATTAGAACTGTGCCATTTCAATGGCTAATGAGCTGCTTGAAATGAATAAGAAGCAGGCACAGATGATTCATTACAGGATGATTCATCAGCTTCAATGGCTTGATGATTCATTACAGGACGTAATAATCAACCATAAGAAGCAGCTGTCAATTGCTGACTTGGCTGCTTGATAAGTTCCTAGTTCACCAAGCAAGTTCATCAACCCACTCTTGCCACTGCGATTTATAGGGTACCAGCCGCAGCTTTTCCGATCCGTTCTTGGTGTGTTCCAATAACAAGGGATGGTGCCCCAATTCGTTCCATGTGTTGCATCGTTTTGTGTCCCAAATCAGGCCCAGTCGTAGGTCTGCCTGTGAGTTCAGGTTTTTGCGACAGAATCTGCTCATTTGATGGTCATGAGATTTACCACTATCTACCATAGCGTGTTGGTTGTCCACCACTGTTCATTCACGCTACAATTGTTTTGCAGCACATCGTTGGTACTCAACCATGAAGAACTAGCCATGCTCATAGAGAGGCATGTTTGGCTATGAACGGTACTGAACCATTACAACCACCATCGTTCGCCCCAATAACAATCATGGAAAGGCAAAGTATTTTCTAAATGATCATCAGCCCCTTTATGAACCAAGTAAAAACCCAACGTCAACTTATACTAACTGTTCTGAACCAAACGGATCCGTCGTACTGATCTATCATTATCATGATCAACCACCCAACTACTGCTTCACCCCCTGCAATATTGTTAAGGCGCAACAGCAGAGCTGGATCGCAAGTCATTCACCAGTACTATGACTATATCCATTGCAGGCCATGTTTACCCACTATGAGCTATGATCAACCATCATTAATCCAATAATTTGCCACTTGTTAGCTATTTTTAATCCCATTCTCCTGACTGCTGATTCTGAACCCTATTCTTCACGATTACAAACCAGCCTCAACTTCGTTTTCAACCAACCCTTAGCCATCTACGAACCCTTGCTAACTGAACCATCCTTAACTTCATCCTCAGCCAACCATGACCCAACATCCTTCACCCCCACGATTTGTAGCTGGTCACCAACCATCTGCGCTCCTGCAGCACTTCCTGGAAATCCTTTTCTAAGGCTTCGAAGGCGCTAGACCTGAAAGTGAATTTGACACTGGGTGCCTAGCCTTCCTGCGGGTGGGGCCCATGCCTAGCATGATGAATAGTTGGTGGTTGATGGCTTGATCAGGTTGATGGCTTCACCAGGTTGATGGTTACCATCAGGATGGATCATAATGATGTCATAATGGATGGTATGAATAATGAATGGTTAATGACCCATGGTCACCATCAACTCCTGCGTTTCATAAGGTTCATGGATTGCTCGACTACAATAAACATGGGTCAGTATGGATCATTTTGAACCACAAGAGTTGATGGTGACCATGGTCCAAGTATCCATCTTGGCTTAAAAATGCCAAGCAAGGATTGATTGAAGAGGAGTGACTTACAACGGTTGGCTTTCTCGCCAAAAAGGAACTTCATTTTCGGGGAGGACCAAGGTGTTTTGATATAATTCATGTGACTTGGCCATTGAAACAAAGAGTTTACCACATGAGAAAACTTAGCCAATGACATTTACCAGCCATATTACCAAGCCATTGTAAATCCGCCATTATAACTGAGCCACTGGCAACTAAGACTTTGTCATGAAAAAACTCAGTCACCAATGACAAACTGGATAGATGTCTTGGCTCCCAGTGGGATACAATGATTTCCTGAAAAATGAGGTGATCCAGAGCCCACTGATTTGGCAGTGGGTCAAAACCCTGTACCCCTGGTTCCCCTATCATTGACCAGTGTTTTCCCTATTATTGTTGGTGGAAATCCCCCATTAGTTGGTTGGCTAATATTGACCCATAGCCATTTCCTGAAAAATGAGGTGATCTTGTCCTCCAGGACCGAAAAACCGTGTCGAACTACACGGGTTTCGAGATGCGTCAGAAATGGGATGCCCAGCTCAGGGGACGAAAATGATCAGTGAGAAACCAAGCACTTGGGGAGATTGACCATCTCTGGCAAACTAGCCTGGGAAGTCAGAAATCCACCGTTTATAATTAAGTGGTTTACATGTCGTGGTTTCTCAAGTCAGAGGAGTACCCCCAATACGTTCGTTTCTTACTACAAATGACTAATGTTCTATGATTTGGAGGTCTCCTATCTTGAGAAAAACCTACACAAGAATTAGGTATATACTTCTAAGCCAAAAAAGGACTCTCGCCGTGCGTGGGAGTCCCTTGTTGAGTCTCCGCACTCCATCTCATTGCGTGCCGTCTCATCGGTGGCAGCATCTTTGGACCCTGACAAGTCTCTACTTAGAGCATAGCTGGAGCTTGAGAGTTTCTCAAGCCATAGGGAACCCCTAAAATGGTTGGTTTATTACTGTAAATGAATACTGTAAAGGATGATTTCGGGGGAACCCCTATTTTGAGAAACCACGATTCGGGGATCATGACTTGGGGATGACTACCCTTCGACGTTTTGTTTTTTAATGGTTGAGAGACCTGGTCTTCCATTGAGCTTCTCAATGTCCAGTGGGAGCATGACTATGTTCACTTCCTAGTTGCAATCAAAGCATATTGTCCCTCCCAGGTCCATCATTTACCATCGAAAGTATTAATTGACCAGCACTGGCCAGCGCTGGCCATTCCTGATCAACCATGAAACCAGCACTAGCCATTCCCAACCAAAAATTACAGGGAATCACATGGGATTGGAGCCCTATAAACCTCAAACATCGCAAGGGAAAATCAAGATGCATTGCAATGTAAACGACCCGACTGCTGCAGAGTTTTTAGCTTTTGAGGCTGCAAATATCTGACTTTCCAGTTAGCTCGTTTGATCCCTGTTGTAGAGTAATCATCAACTGTTACTAACCGTCATTGACTAACCATGAACCATCATTAATGGTGAAATTTGGAGAGCTATGGCCTCTTTTCAACTGATTGTTTGCAATTGAGAATCCGAAACTGAAGTGTCACTGAAGTTTGAGTCCAAACATGTCCATATCAATAGCAGAATGTTCATTGGAGGCCATGATCATTTGCGGCCTCCATGCGAGCGCTTTAAAAAGTGAAGCGCAGATTGGGTCTGCAGCACAAACAGCAAGAGGCAACAAGCAGCTACATGGGCTTGTATGCTGTGCCTCTGATTTACAGGCCCAACCTGAGAATGCTTTCAGCCATCAGCAGCGGGGTTGCAACATGTTTGATGTACAAAGAACGTACGTGATGCTAGTTCCATAGCCCATGGACAAAGTGGATTCCTAGGCCATCGTTGAGTACCTTCAAATGGTCCATGACCAAGTGGCCCCCGGGAACCGAGGCATCGTTGGGATGCTGAAAAATGCTGCCATTCTCAAGCAGCATCCGGCTTCATCACTATTAGCCAACAGTACTTAAGCATATCATGAAAATGAAGTATATCATGGTATAGATTAGTTGACTGTATACAATGACAAGACATCATCAACTACTGCTAACCAATCTCAACGAGCAGTAATCATTAGAAAACATCATCAAACCATCATTCAATCACCATGCAGCCAACATCAGTCAATCACCATCAGCAACCAGGATATCAAACATGATACCAACAACATATCAATACCCAGATGTTGCTCCATCTTAACCATGTTGATCCGCTTAAAGCGTCATCTTTAGCATCATGATCCCTGCAACCTCCTGTGATCCATGGCCTTCAACGCACATTTGGGGCGGCCCCACCACCACCCGGCGCGCCCTGCCGTGCCTTCAGCCTTTCCTTGGCTCATCGCCTTGGCAGTGGCTCGGTGAGTCGCTCGTAGTGGAGCTGGGCAGTGGTGAATGTTCAAGGAGTCGGCATCAGAGCGGTTTAATGACTTCCAAGTGCGGTTTAATGACGTCCAAGTGTGGTTGAAGATGCTGTTTAAAGTTTAAATATGGTTAACATGATGGTTAAATGATGGTTAGTGATGGTGGATTCTGAAACTTCATGGATAACCAACTGGTTCCGAAACTCACCAACCATGAAAACCAACCAACCAAAACAACTAGTGGCTCATGAAACTTCATTGCTCACCAAGCACGACAAACGACATGCGCTTCGGCATCGCTGAGTCTCCAGCTGCCAACTCTCATGGACGTCACCGTCGTAGCCCAGGTTGAGCACATCAACGCGGCTGCGGAGTTGAAGCTTTCAAGCAACGATCAGGGGGACTGGACATGTGGTCGTTTATGTGGAAATAGTATAAATGTATGTTTATGTATCAATATAAACTTAAGTATAAATATAAATCTAACTGGAAATATAGATATCCATGATATCCACAGATATGTACATATTGATATACATGCTTGTCCGTATGAACAGATATACAATGAAAATGGCCAAAAAGTTTATCGAGGGTAGCAAGGTATATGTTGTGCCGTCACGAGCAAACATAGTGAGGAAAATCATCCTGACTGGGCATCCACAACATTGAAAGGCATTACTTGCTTCCGGTTTGCTGCTTCATGTCCGATCACGCATCACCAGCAACGATGGACAAAACAACCATGGCTGATTCATGGTTAACAATTGTGGCATGTAGCTTCATCCAACAAACAGCTGGTAGTTGATTGATATTGACCAGTTTCATAAGAAACCAAGGCTTTTGGGGATAACCCCGCATTAATCAACCAAGGGGTTTATTGATCCAGGGTTGGCATCAGTAACAACTAATGAGGGCTCGTAGTTTGCTTCTGCTTTTGCCACTGCAGAACTCGCGGATGATGATTCAGACTTGGGCAGTGGTGCAAAGCGATCTTTCCGCCAAAGCCACCAAACTCCTGGTGGCTGTTGATGGCTTGATGACGGCACCGTGGCTAAGGTTCATGTCATGATAGTTAGTTCCTAGATGTTCCTAGGGTTTATCAGCTTATCATGATGAATCATGTCAGATTCCTGATTCTCTATGGGTTTCCTATCGTGATTGGATCGTGATTGGAGCGTGATTCTCTGGAAGTTCGAGGATGAGCAATCGGTGACAACGATTTCTCATGTGGAATTCATCACCGCAGCTCAGCAATGATTCTGACGGTTGCAATAGGGGCTAGTGAGAATAATGATCCGTATGAACAAACAACCATAGATAGCTTGCGATTTACCCGCACTATAGGTGGTTGATTCATATGCACCTACCATTAGTTGATGATCATCTTTGGGCGACCACAGATCGCCAACAATCAAAATCGAAAGAAGTCCAGTCTCCTTGTCCCCTTCCCAGAACGCCACTCGCCGTGCGCGGGAATGGACCAGGGCCATTGCACACATGATGCAAGGCTCCACCGTGAGAACCACATCGCAATCTTGGCACAGGTAATCTTCATCCTCCCTGGAGCGTTTGCCCTGCTCGTACCTGGTTTGCAGCTTCGCAGCTTCCACACATGTGTTCATCATTTGCAAGCGACTTCAGAGTTTCGTGAACGATCGTGAGGATGGTTGATGGTGGTCGATAGTGGCAAATTATGGTTCAGAAATTGCGGATGGAATTTGACCGTGAAGGAATCGTAGAAGCAAGCAGCAACAAGAGCAACACAAGAAGACTCAGCGATTCGTTTTCGACGTCTGGCAACAATGTCACGGAAGATCAATATTAGTAAACCAGCACCAGTCTAGTCATAGCCTGTGACTTACCCCCAACTCTAAGGTGGGTCTCGTTCTGCCTGGGCTAGCTACAACAAGTACACCCCAAGCTGATCCGTTTGGTTGCAATCTCTTGCTGACCCGAGCTATACCAGTTCAGTTGATGATATGCCAAATATCATCAGACTGGTTTTTGCTGGCTCTAGGATCTGGTCACACTGTTTTACCATCTACCAAAACGCAACAGACTTGGGGCCAGACCACACAGATATACCAAAAACATTGACACTAAATACTCAGACACCATAGCTGTAACAACACCTCGTTCAAGACGCTTGATCCATTATATCTCACCTTGCACACTTCGACCATTTGACTTCCCGACCGAACCAGCCAAACCAGTTGGATGATGAACATCGCCGTTTCACAATGGGCTTGACATTCACAAAACCATCCATTTCGCCCAAAAAGAGTTCCATCACCAACCTCTGCAGCTTGCACTTCCCATCACCCCTCAACCTCTACAGCTCCACAGCCCATGGCCGCCCTCCCTCCGCGCCTTTCTCGCGCCTGTTGGGCCACCGCTTCGATGGCCGCCATGGCCGGGTGCTGCAAGGGGCCGTCCTTCGCCCCGCCGGCGCTCGCCAGGAGGCGACCGCTGGCGTCGGCCACCACGCAGCCGCCGGCGGCGAAGGCCTTCTGCAGCAGCTGATGGAAGTGGTCCTTCAACTCCTGAGCCAAATCCGAAAGTTTTCCGGTGGATTTCCTGTGATTTTCGATGGTTTTCTATGGTTAAGCTACGGTTATCCTATGGTTTTCCTATCATTATCGTATGGTTTTCTATGGTTATCCTATGGTTTTCTATGGTTTTTCTATAGTTAACCTACCGTTATCCTGGGTTTTCTATGGTTTTCCTATGTTTATCCTGTTATTTTCTAAGGTGTCCTATGTTTATCCTTTGGTTTTCTATGATTTTCCATGATTTTCAAAGGTGTCCTATGTTTGTCCTATGGTTGTCCTGTGGTCTTCTATGATTTTCAATGGTTATCCAACGATTATCAACTATGGTTTCCAAAAAGGTGTTCTCTTGATCCTTTGGTTTTCTATTGCTACCGACTCCTGAAAAACCATGCTTAATGATAGATGGACATGGTGAATTAATGATTAATGAATAGATCGCTAATTGATTCATAGGAAATTGACAATCATGGAAAATCAAGAATAATTAGCGTAATCATGAATACACCAAAAGCAGCCGTATAGACTTACTCATTGCGGACAGTACTAGTGATAAAGACGGTGGTTCTTCCAAGAATGATGGTGGTTCAGTAGTAACACTGGCGATTCCTAGATGGGGATACCAGCCTCCGGAGTAGGACGGGCAGCTCCTAGCCATGGGGGGATAATGAAAGTGGGAGCCCGAATAGCAGCAGGAGTCATATGGCTATGGGTCAATATTCACCATCAATATTAAGCAACAATAATGGGGAAAACAATGGTTAATGATAGGAACCAAAGGTACAAGGTTTTGACCCACTGCCATATCAATGACCGAGACCGGCAATACGCGATGATTTCATCGCTAGCAATCCTGGTCATAAGGGACGGTCCATGATAACCAAGAATGACCGTGAATGCTATGGATCAGTTCCAGACAAAACGACAACAGAGCAACCACAACAGCAACTTCAGCAATAGTACTGTTTCATTGATATCCCAAGCAGTATCACCAAGCAGCATCGCCCAAGGCATGAGGCTGCGGCTGCGAAGCATCCAAGTCACCATTTTTGTCACCATCATTGAACAGCATCTTATGGAGCGTAAATGCCTATGATTCAAATGAGGTATGTGAACCAGCTCTAGGAACCAGCACGCCACAGGTCGCAGTGGATAGCACCACATATGATGCTACGAGCACGAGCGATGATGGATAACGTTTGATGGTGGATAGTGGTTACTTGACTAATTTGCTTGATCCAAGCATGGTTCATTCGCAAAAGTTGATCTCTGGAAATTTGAGAATCTCCAACCATACGAGATACATCCAACTGCCTTAGGTGGTATTTATTGTCAACCACCATGGGGTCGATTCAGCTGATTGGTTGCTGAGGATTGACGGGAGTGGAAATCTGCCAATATGTCTTTAAGCTCGTCTCACCAACGAACCAACAGTATAACACATAAATTCATAGATCAAATAGTTTGCTACGTAGTGGTGCAACATCAACTAGTATATACTTAAAACTCATCAACATATAACCATCAATAACCACCATTAACCACTATTATTAACCCTTATTAAACACAAATAACCATTGCTAACCTTAATGAGGTCTAGCTATTGCGTGCAATAACAATTCGTTATCTACCATAACTAGTAGTTACCCTAGGTATGAACCAACTTAGCTAACTGATGAACCCACCTTGTAGTCTATCTACCCATCCAAACTTGCTCGTTGACAACCAGCTGAGTGCCACCGCGGCAAGCCACCTGTGTCAACTTCAAAGGCTGAAAGGAAGGGACCAGCTTTTTCACTGGCCAATGCCTGGCGCTGTGAAAGTTCCAACGACATGGTGGTTAATGATGGTTGCGCAGCGGTCTCAGCAGCCACCCCCCAGCAGAATGCGAAGGAGCGACTGGTGCAACTAAGCTCAGGTGTGTACCAACAAGCACTAGCTAATTACTGTTAATGATGGTTAATAGTGGCTAATAATTGTTAATAATGGCTTGTAATTATAAATGACTAATGATGGTTGCAATTTAACGAGGCCTTCATATTGCTTCATCATACGTGATAATGACTAGTAATGCTTCGTCACGCTCAACAATGCTCAACACTGGGTTCACAGCTAATAGTAGCTAGTTGGAATGGTTAATGATGTTCCAAGTCAAGAATAGCGAATATTCAACAACTGGTAATCAACCATTCTCAGCCAGGGATTGACGAGGATATTCCAACTAAATGACCGTGATCAACCACTATGAAAAAGGGATGAAAATCATCATGGGACAACAAAATGCTGCTCAATTTTGAGCAACACATCCACTGCTTCTGGTCCGGCTTTGATCTTGGGGGAGGGCTGGAAGAAGGGATTAAAAGGCGAACGAAATCAGTGGTTGCCGGACTCTCCATGTTGGCATAGCGGAATTTTAAGTCTGAGCACGTTTGCATTTTCTGATTTTCACCACTTGTATGACTGGGCAATTTTTCACTCACTCATACTCTCGTACTTCACCATTACTGTTGGGACTGTTGGGGTACTTGGTGGTTATCATCCCGCAACCCTAGCTTTCCAGAACAAACACTACCCTTGGCCATCACTAAGCATGATTAGCCATCAATGTCAACCATTTGTCACCACGTCCATTATGAAGAACAGTTGTCTGAGACCATTCACAAAAAAAATTATCAATCATTACTATGACTATCATCATAGCAGCTATGATGAACACATGGCAGCGGGTCAGTTCACCCTTTGTCCCCCTGGTTCCCCTATGATTCACTATCGTTTTCCCTATGAACTTGTTGATAGTCAACTGCTTGACCATGATATCTCTTCACAAGTTTTCCCTGTTCACCTGGTTCCCTTATCATTCACCAGTGTATCCCCCATGAAAGTTGGTCGGTGAACTGCTTGACCCCGTCACTCGCCACCGCTTCGCCATGGGAATTCACCAGCCATTCGTGGCTGCGGTGCCTCGAAAAGCTTTCCATCTGTGCCTCCGTCAAAGGGCAGCAGCGCGGAACCTGCACAGTTTCCTCGGATCGACCGGGCATGGGAACGGCGGGGCAGGTGAGGGATGCATTTCTTAGTGGTTCAATGATGGTTGATTGTGGTAAATATGATGTTTGACAGTGGTTCAAAATATCCAAAGGTTGATGATTTGAGAAATATTGAGAATGGTTGGTAATGACTCATGGTTGGTGCTAAAAGTGCTGAATGATTGGTCATGGCTACAATTGGTTGGCAATGATTCGCGATCATGCCGAATAGTCATAACAAGTTGTTGTTACTTGAGACTGCCTCCAAAGCTCTTTTGCTATGATTGTTGTTGCTTGCTCACCACTGTTCCCGCTGCTATTCTGACATAGCAACGAAAACTCCTTTCTACTAGAGGGTGTACCCTGCACCATTGTATCAGCAACTACCTCTTGACAACCACCACAAACTATCACCATTGCTGAAAATCAACCATGATTGGTGTAACCAGTTGTTGTAAGTTGGACATTTCACCCATGCGCTTGCGCACCAGCAACCATTGCGCACCATGGCCGTTCTGACGTTCAACCTCTCCCTCGGTGCCACATCCTACCGCGGTAGCACCACCATGGCAAGGGCCGAGCCACTGGCGGCTCTCTCTGCGCGGTCACGGAGGAACTGCAGCACTTTGTCCGCAGGAGCAACTCCCAGCAGCACCGCCAGGTTGTCACCCTCAGGCCTCGATTCAAGCAGCTTGGGTGCATCAATTTTTTTTGGGGTTTCATAAAAATAGGGAATGTATTTATACGTTACTATATGGGAAATACATAGAGTTTATTCTCGATAGTAAAGATGTCCAGTTTCTATTTTGAGAAACTATGGGAACTCCCACTTATCATCCGTTTTGGTGACAATTTTTAGTAATAGACCAACCATAACTTTAGGGTTCCCTATGACTTGAGAAACCGCCACATGTGGTACGTATGTGGATTGTATGAATGTATGTCTGTGTCTTTCTATCTATCCACTCACCTACCTATCTATCAACAATAAGCATCAACTGTCCCAACCTCCTAAAGTAGTGCGCCAAATTGGTGATTTCTCTTGACCTTTTTCTGCAATTTCTGGGATGGTGACGGAATCTGATGACTGGTGTCTCACCATTCAGCACCATTCACAACCATATTGCAACTATTTACCATATCATCAAACCATCATCAAACCATCATCAAACCATCATCAAACCATCATCAAACCGTCATGAGCCATCATGAACCAACCATCAATCACCCTTAACCAACCATCAACCATCGTCGCTGACCCATCACTGCCCTTCGCTACCGCGCGGCTTCACTCGCTTCAGATGTTTCAGCTCTTCCCCCAGGGGTTCCAGAAGCTTCAGCAGCTCACCACACAAGGCCTGGCCCAAGGCTGCACCAACGGTGCCATCCCTGGAGGTATGCTGTTGGTGCTGGGGATCCCTGTCCAGCGCTGGGTGGACGCTTCGTTCGAAGCCATGATTTAGTAGGTGATCAATCGGCTAGGTCATGGTCAATGGTTGGTATATGGTTCATGATGACCAATCATCATAGTGGCCACGGTGGTCGGTTGATCTTGGGGTAGTGTGATTTGAATCAAAACTGCTGGAAGATAAAGTGGAATGGCCAGGCAGCTAACCGCTAGTTGCTACTTGAAATACAATAATTCAAAAATGTCACAAGCACTTTGCAACTTCATTTATCATACACAATAATTGATCCCCAACTAATCATTGCTGGTCACTAACAATTTTACGTTGCTTTGCACATAGGGAATGGACAACTACGAATGAATATTTCAACCCCAACATGAAACGGCCTGCTGAGGGATTTGAACACTGTTCATATCTCGCCAGGGTCAGAAGATTAAATCCGCCGGCTGGATAGTTGAGCTTTGCAATCAAAACAACCCATGAAATCCAATGAAACCAACCATCAACATGGATTCTCCAACCATCAACATGGATTCCCCAAGCCTCCCAGAGGGTAAACCCACCAGCCTCCCAATCCGCTTGAGCCTTCGGAACCTGCGCCTTTTGGAACTGCATCAGCTCCACGTCCCGCGTGAACTCCGGAGGCAACGACTCCACCAACTCGCAGCCACTCTCCATGGAAGGAACGGCGGAGTGCTGAAGTCTCGGGTTTCTTTCATGTAATATCGACTTTTTAATGATTTCTTTATGTTCTATGATAGTGATAATAATTATCTAGCTGTTTACGGGTTTTCTGAATTTTCTTTAACGATTGATGCGGATCAACTGTATGGTCTTCAGGGTTTGTGCCCAGTGATTCATGGTCTTCAATAATTAATGATGCTTGATGATGGTTCATGAATCACAGCTGAGTTTCTAGAGCAAAAGATCCATGCAAAAACCTTTCCAGTGCGAGTAGGTTCCAATCATTTGGACTTACACCAAGAATTAAGTGCTAAACGGATGCCATGACATGGCAGCATTGCTGCACAAGTGGCCGAAGAAAAAATTGACGAACGGTTTGACCTGTCAACCTCTCTACTGTGCGCGGTTTTCTATAGTGTCCGAAAGGTTCCTCCACACACACACACACACGCTTCGCACCATTGTCGAAGCGTGCTCGCTTTGGACTGCGGTTTGGCGAAACAAACCGATGTCAACATTGCCCCACGGCGGTCGACCTTCCGGAGTGCCCTGGTCGACGCTCCGCAGGCGGGCTGAAAAATAGCCCCAGGTATCCGAACCCCACGAGCCGATCGAGGTGCAGGCTTGCAAGACATTGTCGTTGCTGAATGCATGTCCACTTGTTTCATCCTGATGTTGACTCAGTACCACTGCTGACATTTTGTTTAACAAAAGTCGTTCAGGCCTGCGATAATATCTTTCAATGTGCAGGAATCCTGCCATGTCAGTTGTTGAAATATCTCTAAGCTATGGTAGACTCATCACCAGCAGCAAAAATGATCAACAAGTCCAAATCACTGACAAGACCTCACACTATATAGAAATAAGTATCTGACAGTTATATAGTCTATCACCCTTATCTTGTCTGACAAGAACACACTACAGCTGTCCAAATCGTTTTTTTTGGCGCCGCGTTTTGCTCAGCAGTGACCTGGCCACGGTGAATCGGGACGTGGCCACCCGAACAAGCCGAACCGTCTTCGAGGACGAGAAAGGGGAACGCTGCCATGAATGTGTCGGTTCTTTTCAACAAGAGTTGTATACTAGTTGATTTAATGGTTTCAACGGATTTTTGGAACATAGGTTAGGTTTGTTTTGTTGGCTGCTGTCATTGTTCGTCGCTTGTTCTCATTGCTGCTTATCGTTCGTCATTTTTCTTGTTGTTGAACGCGAGAAACAAGCATTCTTGACCGACCTCGGGGTCATTCTGAAACGTTCACTGGGGCGGCTGTAAAAGGACCATAGAGTCCTCTGATTTCTCGTTTTTTTGATAGAAGTTTCCACTAAGAAACAAAACAGGTTACCTCAAATCCCAAAATTGGATGCTTGAACAGCAACAAATTCTAGGCACACAAACAGAAGTGACAGCAAGTCTTGCGTCGTGACCCATCTCCACAATTGTCATCGTCCAGTCGTGCTGCAGCTTTGGGTGTCCATAATTCGAAACGCTGTGATAAAGGGATTAAATCAAAAATAGCACTAATAAGAAAAGAATAATGATAATAATCACAACAAATAATACTCGACCATCATTTAACAAAATGAAAAAACAACAGAGATGTTCCTTTAATGTGGTTTTTCATTGAGGTATCGTTTCTTCTTCCAGTCTGTATGTTTCTGGTATGTTTCTGATATGTGTCTTGCTCCTGCTATGTGCTTTTGGGCTGCTTCTTGTTGCTGTCTGCATGTTTCTGATCTGCTGCTTCTTGTTTTGTTCTGTTCATGCTCATGTGAATTATTTTCCTGTCTGTAGGCCGCTGGCACGCGTTCTTCCTGCAAATATGTTTTGGATGTGTGTGTGTGTGGCATTTTTGGTCACGAATGTCTGTACCCTTCTTGTACGCTTCTGGTACGCCTCTGGTATCTTCTGGCATGCGTGTTGTGTGCTTCATGTTCCTGTCTTCGTGCTGCTGGCGTGATTTGGTATGGTTTGAGGTACGCTTCTTGTTCCTGCGTGTATGTTTCTGGAATTGTTTCATTCCTTTTTTTGAGAGTCTGAGATTTGCATCTTGGGGCACACGTAAAGCCAGTCCACCACGGACACACCACAACAAGAACACCAGAACACACCACTCGAAAAAGAAACAAACTGCGAAACCATGCGCACAAAAACACAACCGACACCAAAATTTCCGACCAATAGCAAAACACCGCCACTGTAACGCCACTGCTACACCAAAACATCGCCACCACCACCGTCACCAGCACCAGCACCAGCACCACCACCACCAAAATCTCACCAAACACCATCAAAACATCACCAAAACACGACCAAAAACGTCAAAATACCACCTGGTACTTCTTAAAGATTGCCGATGTTTAAATCAATTGTTTGAAAATAGCCAACCAATAATGATCATTATCAATTGGGCAACTGATAATTTTGGGTACCATGTATGCCATGTATGGACAAACCCACATTGTGAAAAACATGAAGAGGAGCTGTGCTAAGATTGGGGTAGCCAATAAAGACACCAACCGGGTTCTGGGAATGGTTGAAGCTTGATTGCAGCTTGATCCTTCCAAGACCTATTACGGGTCAGGGAGTCCAGAAATGACCGCGGAGATCTGGAAATTGGAAGACCCATAGGGAAACGACTGGAAAATGTCAAAGGTCATACATGACAACGTCACTCTGAGTTTGAAAGTACAACTGCCACAATGCGCCCATGGTCACTGATTTCAAGGAATGAATGAAAGGGACATCTTATTTTTAGCTGATTGATTTTTTTTTGCAGTAGCAAAGAAGATTCTGTATACACGATCCCCATCGTGATCGGCATTATCCGAAACAATACCCTTGCCTGCTCAAAAAGATTCGGCAAACTTCCTGGCGGACGGGCTGACAGGTTCAGGAAAACGACTCTCACCAATTCCAAGGGTTCACTCTAAGGGTTCATTCCAATGGCTTCAAACAGCGCTGCCACACCAAACCATTTGGCACGTTGGGTTCAGAGAATTGCTTCAAGATTGCGCATTCGGCAAGACGAAGCGCCCTGAAAAACAGCCATGAAGCCACCGACTTGGCCTATGAGGTATGAAGGGGTGGGATAGGTCGTAAAGCAAAACAACACCAAATAAACTTTCAGCAAACACTGGGCATTGCCGCCTATAGCCAAGCACGACAAAATTCGATTTAATCACATGTAATTACAATGATGTTTGCTCAGGGGTTGTCCTTGCTTGGTCTCTGCAAACTCCAAGTGGCTGACAGCCCCAAACTGCAGGATGGGAAGATCACCCAAGGGGCAAAAGTACAGTAGTTCTAGGATCTCCCATGTTGCAGTGGCCGCCATTTTGCACTGCCCTCTGAGAAAATTGTGAACTTCAAAACGGCCTGTTGAATCCCATGACTCTGTCCACAACTGTAGTAGCGACCGTTGTGTTCAAAGCGATAATGGCTCAAAGTGTTGAGAAACCTGGGTGCCAACCGTGGCTATGGACGGCCACCAATTCCATATCTGACCACGTACTTCGCACCTCCAGTATGAATGGTAGAAACCGCTTGGTGTTTACAGGATTTCAATAGTCCTAGGTGTTTTTGATTTTGCACTTGCGCTTCGTCCATGAAGGGACAGAACCACCATCAACATGATCAGTGTACATCAATCCTCGGGGGTAACAGACTCCACAAGTGTGGGGCCCCATATCATTTTCATGAAACACACCAGTAAAAAAATTGGGGAATACAACTAGTTGATAAGGATAACATGTTCATGAAACAATGCTTGCATATGCTTACTTGAAATCCTAAGTACAACCAGTTGTATGACCCCGACTTGATGGTTGATACCCATAGGCAATCACTATCAACTATGATCGATCCGTACTGCAAAACTCCGACTCTTTCAACGCCTTGGTTACTCTCAATCACTGATGGTTAAGAAGCATAAAGATTGGCCATCAACAATCATTCGCAATAAAAATATACATATGATATGATATATCCACATGAGAACTGGCTGATATATGCTAATATCCTAAATATTTCCCACCTATTGGTGCCAAGCTTAGGCTTAGCTGAGCTCGAGCTGTTGTCAGCACTGTCAGCACAGCCCCGCGCGCCTTTTGCATAGATTTGGGACCAAAGCCAACCCAAGGATTTGGTCAAACCTAAAGCCTACTTGCAGGCACGGAGAGACTCTCAAATCTGGTGCTCTATTCTGAGATTCCTCTCAGGGCACTCACATAAAGCTCATGGTGGGCAACGAGCACCAAAACTGAGTCTGGCTTTCTTTACTTGCCATTGCCGCTCAGCCATATGGATCTTTGGATTTTGCGAGACCTTGCTCTCTCCACCTGCCCTTTTGAAGGTGGAAGGGTTTCTGCTTGCTTGCGCACGTCTGGATCCTGCCAGAATTTCTCTGCTGCGGACTCCTCGGCCAGACGTTTGTTGCGACAAGTCTCACCAACAAAGCACTTCTCAACATTCTCTTCTCCCCAAAGCAATTCACCGCAGCAGCCGCCTACTTTCAATGTGCATTGCCACTGACTTCCCCTGCCACATTTCGTGGCAGAAGCTTCCCATGTCACTGGACCAGCTGTGCCTGGTTTCGGTCTCGCGAGGCGCCTCAGGCGAAGCATTTTTGCAATGCAGCTTGCGAAGCATTCAGCACAGCAGTACGAAAGTACGAAAATATGTAGTTTGCAAAGTGTACGGAAAGAAAAAACATACCAAAATTTATGCTGAAACCCGAGTTTTGGGAGAAAACCGCACAAAAATCATGCTGAGAAAATCCTAGTGACCGCACGAAGCCACCGGTTGCCTCCTTCAAGTTGGGAAAGTCTTTGGGATCAAAACCACATGTTGATTTTGGGGCTGGCTTTCTCCTCTTCCGTTTTGCACCCCGTGGCAAGAGATTCTCTGCAGTCTGTTTCAATGGACTTCTCCGAGTCTTTGGGTTCGCAGGAGATCTGCATCTTCTTTGAGGATCTCCCGAAGGCTCTCTGCTTCTTCTCCTCTTGGAAGATGAGGATCCACTGCTCGAACGTCTTCCACGTCTGCTTGCAGAGCTGCTTCGGCACCGACGAGTCCAGTCACTTCCTGACTCAGAATTGCAGGTCCCTCGCGAAGCCTTCGCTACATTTTGCGAAGCCTCCAGTGCAGTTTGCCAAGCGCCTGGACGCGAACGCTTTGATGCCGGGATGAACTCTAGCTTCGGTGGAGTCCTTGCAGGAGTCACTGACCGTCTGAAATAGGAGTCATGTGACCTTGACCTTCCCACGGCGGCATACCGTGACATCTGCAAAGTAGGTTATGAATCAAAGTGTCTTCAATCCAGTTGGATTGGAGATGGATTCAACTTCGAGCAAGATAAGAACTGGATTACGCATGTTTTCGCATGGTTTACAGATGTTCTCTTGTTAGATACATTTCTCTGCAAATTTAGCCGTCAGCTTTGTGTTTTTGCTTGAACCAAACTACCAGTTCCAGGCAATCAGGGACGACAACTTCATGAAAGGAGACCTCTGAATTGCCTTCACACGGCTGTATTGTACGAGCCTTGCGAAGTCTTCTTGACCCAGACCAACTCCTGAGAACAGGGGGCGGGAGCCAGCCCGCAAGGCGAAACTGCCAAGTTGTTGATCTGAACTATTAAATGCCGGTCTACTGGTCAACAAATGGGGCCTGCGATTTGTTTGGTGGCGGTTCTTCAAAATAGGAAACCTTTCAAAAATGGAGGCTTTACTACTATGAATATGGTTAATAGACTGGATCATTCATAATGCTGATATTGAAATAGATCAAGTTTGGAATCTGTTTAGTATTCACTAATATCATTTTGGTTCATTGCGCTGCAACAAAAAGTCAAGTGTGCTGGTATTGGAATAGATCACAGCCTCTAGATTGGATCCGAGGCATGTATAGATTTCATCTGAGCTCTGCTGCAGCACAAGAGACTTGGGTAAAGTTGGATCGAAAACATATCTGTATGTATATCATATACTGTATGGTATGTAGAGAGAGTATGTATATATATATATGTGTATAGAGACAGAGGGAGAGAGATTGATATTGATATACAGAGGGAGAGAAAGAGAAATTGATGGGCGACAGAACAACAAATGGCTGTGGGTCAAAACCCTTGTCCCCCTGGTTCCCCTTTCACTAACCATTGTTTTCTCTATTGTGGTTGGTTGTGATCCCCCATGAAATTGGTTGGTTAACTGCTTGACCCATGGCCAAATGGCTTGAGAATCGCAGTCCCCAGGCGTTTTGAGGTTTCAATCACTCGGGGTGCTCAACTGAGAGCATCAACTCCTCTCAGGTCATCCGCTTGGCTTGCTCCGATGGTGAAACGCGACCCATCCTTGGAGTATAACTATCGCTATACCAGGCTCGGGATGGGTCATGACTGGTCATAGCCAATCATCCACAAATATATATATATATATGTATATATATATATATACATATTTCCAATCATCTAAAAAAAATCTAGTTCCAGTCGTTCAAAAACAGTACATAGTTCATGTTGCCACTCGTTGGACTAGTGACTGGTCACGGTTGTGAACAGCTGGGGTAGCTAGGATCACCCACAGCCAGCAGGACCGCTCAACTCGCGTCCGGAGGCGGGAGGTAACCACAGCAGCACCGTTTCTGCCACTGCTCAGTCATGAACCAAAGCGATGCACAACCGCATCTGGGTTGGTGATGGTGAAATGTGCTGTGGGTAATGGCCATTACTGTGGTTATCAATGATTGATGATTAATGATAGTCCAAAATCATCGCTTTTAAGAATAATGATGGTTCCATGATGGTCAAAAGCAATGGTGATTTTTGATGTGCTGATGGTTGATGATGGTTGGTGATGGTCAATGATGGTTGGTGATATTAATGATGGTTCATGGATTGTGATGGCTAATGACGGTGTCTGATGAACCATAACAAACCATCATAAATTACAAACCATCATGACCTGTCGTTCTTAGTAGTCAATGATGATGCTTGACCAACCCACCAACCGGCAGACTTTTGGGGTGCGGGTCAGTGCCATGTTTATGGTGCCACCATCAGCTTCGAAATGCATTCCCTATGGGGTGTCACCAACTTAGCACCCTGGCTCTTTGGTTATCGATTGGTCACCCAGGTGGGTGTCTCAAGTCATAGGGACCCCCCCCCAGTTATCATCCTTCATATTAACCACTTATAGTTTTATAGTTATGGATCATCCGATATGAACCACTTACAAACCATCCATCACTTTGGGGTCCCCAGTCACTGGCTTGAGAAACCACCAGGTTCTGCTTCTGCTTTCAACTGAATCAGCTCCCCAGCACCGCGCTCGCGAAGCGCTGTCGAGTCACTTCGTTTCCGCGACTCTTGCGCTTCCTTTCGCTTTCTTGCGCTTTGGGGACTTCTTGTCGCCCTGTCTTTGTCGTTTCCTGACGGATCGGCATTTCGATGCGCCAAAGACCCTGCGTTGCCAATGCCAAAAATCGATCACCTGGAGTGTAAAGCCATTGATCTCTCCAAGAACGGTCACAGTTCGCAAGTGGGGTTTGATGCCTAGCAGCAACAGTTACAACCATGAAGCCTAGTGGAGTTCTCCACCCTTACACTGCCATTCGGTGAACGGCCACTCCTGGGGTCCGCTCCTGGCACCACTCCCTCCCAACCAACAGCGAGTACAGGGGGCCTCTTGTCAGGTTCTGAGGAGTCATCGCCTGGGAGTTTGGTATCGCTGGAGGCATTGGCAGTAGTGGTGCTAGATTCATATAGGAGTCTACCATGGTGAAGTAATGGCTAACCATGGTCAGAGATGGTTAACCATGGTAGGTAATGGTTGAAGTAGTGGCTAAGTAATGATGAATAACGAGATGGTAAATAGTTGATTAGTGTCGAAGCAATGGTGAATTGATGATTCCGTAGGAATTGATTTGGCCAACTCAAAACTCTTTCATGCGCAACCAAGAATTCAGTGCGGCGTTGGAAACGAACCATGGGATCTTGAGAATCTGCAGCCGACCACTGTGAACAGGAGCAGCGACTGTCATGGTTAACCATGGTCAACCAGGTGCCAAAATAGCAGTTTTTCCGTGGCCAGCAGCTCCTTAGATGTTTTTCATTGGCATGTCTGGGCATGTCTGGGCTATCTGCACTTCAAGGCTGTTCCGGAAAAGTAGCCCTGACATCGTTTCACATACGGAGACAAGCGAGCAGCACAGTTTGTACCTTATTTTTTTTCTGCAAGGCGACTTCGCTTACCCAGCTCAAGGCGAAGCAAGCCAAGCAGCTGCTGTTACAGACAGCTTGTTTGGCTTGGGGAGGATTCAATGGCCAATGGCCCGCTTTTCGGGCCACGCCATTCAACCCCTTGCCGTGGTCTGTTGGAGAAGCTCCTGATACTTTGCTCAGTATCTTCATCCGCTGGGCCTGCTCTTCCTGGACAGTTGGGGTGCTTGAACGTGCTGGCGTGGCTTCAGCGTGTTTCAGCGGCATACAACTGAAGGTTATCAAGTAGTGACAGTAGCAAGAAAATGTTTGAAAATATGTAGAAATGCGACATGACTCATGACAATTCCCGAAGATATGCTCGGCTCGACTTCACAAGAACCTCTCGCTTGCCTCCAGTTCCTTTTTCTGTCGCATTAGCTATGAAACCTGGCTCGTGAACTGTGAGGAGACTTGTCACAAGCATGGGTATGACTGCAGTAGATAGCAATGCAACACAGCAGCACTCCGGTCAACGTTCTGTTCTTCAGGTTTAACTGCCAGCTCAGAAGCTCTAAAAAGCCGAAACCCCTGAGATATCCGTTGAACAACGGACAATCCTTGACTTGGAATGGGGGTATGGCTTCGAACAATGCGACTTCCTCAAGTCCGTACGCCAAGAAGCTTTGTGCACTGTTTTTGCATGAAACCCGCACTTTGATGCACGATAAATGATTGATTATGCTTCAGTGTTCAACCACCGGGTCATCACCATCAGTCCTCACTATTGGGGTACCTAGCAATGTTGCTTCAAGACATGGCCAGAGATGCTTCTTTGCTTGGCCGGAATCATCCGTGATAGCCACAATCCAACATGTGTTGATTGGCACTTGACTAAAATGACTTGTTCACTACTGGTCATTCATGACTGATTGACATCATTCACTAATCAGCATGATAGGCAGCAATGGTTGATGTCTCTCTATCACCATCGTCATCAGAAATACCATGAATTGTTGGGATTTAGCCAATAGTCAGATCAATAGTATTGCTAAGCAGTAACTAGATAATGGTCAAAATGCAGGTTGACCCGAGGGAATGATTGATCATGGTTGGTGATTGTCAGCAACCCTTCTTGGATGGGCCCGTATATAAAGCTTGCTCCTTGAAACACCCCGCAACCGGATCCAAAAAAATATCAATGATGATTGCTTACTCAACAAGGTGGGACTAGGGTGATTAAGCATGGGACTCAAAGGCTGCTAAGCAGCATGAATCACCAGGTCGTGGATTGCATTGGCAATTTTCATGGGATGAAATGCATCTCGAAAAACTCGATTGGCAAAATTTCGTCCATTTTAGCCCTTGAAAAATCCAAGGACAGCCGTAGATCAAAGGACGGGTGGGGATTACAACTGGTGTTCGACAAGGCCCCAGCCTTGTCACATCGCCCAGGCAGCCCAGGCGCATCCATCTGCGGACCGGTTTTGCGTGTGGGGGATGCAGTGCTACCGCCCAGGAAAGGTGACTTGTTGGAGGAAATGGTGCGCAAAATGCCTCAGCTGCACCGGAATTCGGGCCCACTGCTCAATGTCAAGCTGCAGCTTAATTCATCAACGGACGTCATACTTAGATTAGATGGCGAATGATGGACAATAAAAGCTAAGGATTGAGGGTTGATGATGGCTAATAATGGTTGACTAAAAATTTTCGACATGGCCAAGAATTGCGTGAAGGTGGTAACAGTTGGTAATGATTACCAGTGTCGACGACAACGACCAGTACAAATGGTTGCAGTAATGATGGTTGATCAACAATGTCGAACACCGTTGATGACAGTGGCTGATGATGGGCGGTGATGGTCTCTTGATGTTTACCAACCGTTGGTCTCATGGTTGAGTACTATTGCTTGATGATGCTTCATCTTATCTTGTTATGGCTAGTGACCGTTTACCCCAACAAGCCCTGCTTGAGATTTGAAAGGCGATGCATCCTCTGGCCCGTTTTTGCCATTAGAAATTCTAATTCTGAAACAAACCAGCCATATCAGATCTATCATCTAAGCACATCAAACCAAGCTTCACCCTTAACATCACCCAACTAGTCTATGGATCTCAAGCATATTGGTATCCACATGTGGCAGCCAACCATAGGACCAACCAGTTGCCGTGTTCTCTTTCTATCGCCTTCTCAAAGAGTTCAGCTATGCTTAAAGCGAGTGAAAACAATCGTATATCCCTATTATTGTTGTTTACTAAGCCTTCTTAACCAACCTTAGCCAACCAAACCCCACCAACCCTCCTCACTAACCAGTTGTAGTTGGTATATCCCAACTTTATCGTTAACCATCCAACCAACCCAACCCAACCGCCCAAGCATATTAACCAACCAAACCGCCCCGAGTGAATCAACCAACCAACCAGCAACCACCAAGCGTCCAACCTTAACCC
Source organism: Symbiodinium kawagutii (assembly GCA_009767595.1). Classification (NCBI taxonomy): domain Eukaryota; class Dinophyceae; order Suessiales; family Symbiodiniaceae; genus Symbiodinium; species Symbiodinium kawagutii. The sequence continues at coordinate 57,067 of VSDK01020061.1, read as the reverse complement.
CTTAGCCGTCCAACCCCTCCGCCCACCTCTGCATCCAAGGTGCTGCCCCCTGCGTCCGAGCCGCCCTCCGTGAGGTCCAACGAGCCGCCCAGCGCCGAGCGCGCGCTGATGTTGTCGCCGCTGACCATGATCCTCGGGCGAAGCCAGCAAGAGATGCTGGGTTTATGGTGGTTATGAGGTGGGTTTATGAGGGTTATGTGGTGGGTTTATGGTGGAGATATGGTGCATGTATGGCGGATTTGTGGTGGTTATATACTGGTTGTATACTGGTTGTATCTTGATATGGTGGATGTATGCTGGGTTTATGCAGGAATTGTTGGATATTTGGTTGGTTAAATGCATGGATATGGTATATCACTATGACCATGACTAATGGCTGGGACTACCGCTGGAAGTGCAGCTGGCCTTGTAGCGTTTGTATATGACAAGCTATAGTTGTAAGTCCTTTTTTTGGTGGGTTATAAGGATTGACCATAAGTATGGTTTTATCGCAAATATGTGGTAGATATATGGTTAATTGGAGAGATCATCCATAGATATTTGTAATGAGAATCAGTACGTGAGTGTAATACTGCTGGTATCTGCTGGTGGTTTAGATATAGAGGTATGACCATGAGTTGACTGATGGATCATGATGGCTGATATATGGTTCATAATGGATATGAAAACAATGCGCCATGGTTCTGAAATGATGGATATGATGAGAAAGTTCGAGCCATTTCTTATCACTACCCTCTGTGAACCTTCAACAAACGCCAGTCTTGTCATGGAAAATAAGTTGGGAATGTCTCAAAATGTTAGCCATCTATCAACAATCCATTCACAATCATTTTTGCCAACATCAGCCATTGCCGATTGGCTCAATCTGGGGTATGGGGAATGGATCGGCAAATTCTGGACATAATGGTTGACAATCAGGATGAAGATGTGATATACGGGACATGGTATCATATTGTTAGTTGATCCTGGGTTGTTGGTCAATCACATATGATTAGTGATATATGGTTGATACATGGTTGATATGATGTTTTGATTGCTACTGGCCAATGATGGTTCATCAAACCAAGCTCCCAATATCCTGGGGGCAATGCCTGCAAGGTACTCACTGAAGAAGTTGATTTTGTACTGAACGACTACTGCCATTTGGTGAACGGCAACTCGTGGTAGCTGTAAGGATTTTTTGTGGCTCCGAATAGCTCCCTCCCAACCACCAGCCAGACTAATCACTGGTAATTACTCGAACTCATATCTCTATTCTACTAATTCATGGTAGTAATACACTGAATTACTATCTAATGACCATTCTATTTTGTTCACTTTTCGAATTACCATTCTCAAGTCAAAGAAAACAATAGACCAATGTGGGTGACGCAGCTGCCTCTGATGATGTCCATCATGAAGAGTATGCCTGGCAGTGTCCTACTATACATCAACATGTGAGGGCCGCCAAACATGATGGATACATCAAACAGGGGGGGGGGGCAATCCATGACAATTTCGTTCAATTGCAGCCAATCCCAATCCCGCATAATCCTGCCCCACCTGACTTCTGTGTTATACCCCCTAGGTCGTAAGCCATGTTCTCGTTGCGTCAAAGCTACTCCGAAGGGCCGAAACCCAAATTCATGGCTGCTGACGGAACTTCACGCGAAGGATTGATGGCCCTGCTCAAGGTTCATGCAAGAAACCATGCTCACAAGATCAAATGGTCTCCAATCTTCAATCAAAATACAATGTCAAAGCTTCTGGGTCTCAATCCAAGCCTTGCTTCCTGTGCCCTTTGAAGTCTTTGCCACGCTGGTATTGTCTGCAGTTCCAATTCTAACAAGTTCTTTTCAGCATCGATTTCCTTGGCCATTGACTTTGGTAAGCCAGGTGTGGGAAAATTAATGAATTGATGACAATTCAAAATGCATCCAGCAGGGTCGTTTGATTTGTCTCCAGAGAATATATTTCAGAAGGCACACAGAACCTGTCTTCTCGCCAAAAAACGGTTGCATCCACGAAGGCATTCTGCGCTTCCAAGAAGGCATTCTGCGCTGAAAGCATTGCTTCGACCAAGGATTTCGTGTCTTGGCTTGCGATTTCCTGATTTAGCAAGTCGGGTGGAACCCAAGTTCCTTTGCGGGCAACTGCAATATTTGAGATAATCACCCTACCTCCTTATAATTTCCCTTTCATCTCCTTATCGTCTCCCTAACTTGCTGGTGGCAATTTCCCTAC
>VSDK01020061.1:8918-43950 GCA_009767595.1 Symbiodinium kawagutii | reverse complement strand
GGGGCTGGCTCCCTGCCTGTCTGTCTGTCTGTCTGCCTGTACGTACGGATGTATGTATTTATGAAAATGGCTTGGAGAATTTCTGATCAACGTCTCTTGCCGCCAAACATTCTGCTGGAAAGACCTTTGTGTGTTGGACCTCACCAAGCGGACATTTGAACACCTCCCCTGAAAAGTACATTGGTGCAAAGCTAACACTGCCTAGGTCATCGCCCATTTTCCATAAGGATATTCTGCACCCGCATCCATTCATGCCTCTTGGCATCCACCGGCATCCAATGGCTTCCCTACCCTTGGTGCTGCTCTTGTTCTTCCAATGGTGCTCTCCCAGTGGCCTTGTGAGCCTTCGGTACCTCTTCCAAAGCTTTGCGCAGATCCTCCAGTGACGCCTCTAGGCCCTGCACACCGCTTCAACCGCCAATCGGTAGCAACGTAATGCCACGATGCTGGGAACCCTGGGCTTCTGTTGGCATCAAGACACCCGTTGAATCACATGATGTGTATTCTTGGATGCAAATGATGATATATACATATATACATATATATATACATTCACAGAATCTTATACATGTGTACGTCTTGCATTTCTGTGTACATGTATAGAGTCAAAGGATGGTCGAAGGATTCATTCTTGATCTTCGACTCAGCCCAGAGCCTTCTCACAAATGCCTGCCCACTTTTTGAGCTCTGCAGAAGCTGCCACAGCCTTCTGCATGTGCACCATCACATCCTGAAACTGCCACAAGTGACAAGGCGGGTGAGACCTTTTTTGTTCATGGACAAATGAACACTTCAAGTAATTCACCCACATAGATTCAAATATCACATACATCAGTAGTAAATCAGTCAAAATATCATATACTATCTCAATGTGTCTATGTTTAATGATGTGATGAGAAGTCATGGACGTGACATGCTGCAAGGCATGTGAACACTGGACTACACAAAACAACGACCAGAACCCACAGTCCGCAAGGCAGCTGCTTGCTCTACGCTGCTCAGTCTCCTGTGGTCGTCTACACTCCACCGCACTTCACACAGCACTTCAAACAGCACTTCAAACAGCACTTCACGTATCTTTATTGAGCAGCATTTTCATGACTTCTCATGACTTCTCATGACTTCTCATGACTTCTCATGACTTCTCATGACTTCTCATCTTCAAATTTTTGAAATCTTATGGTCACAGATTCATCTTTCCATGACTTGGATGTACAAGGGTAGTACTTGGTGCGACAGAAATCACTCGCTGTATTATCAAACGATTTCCACGAGATCTGACACCGACGATGATCTCCCCCAGATCTTCTCCTTTCTGAAACTCTCAATCTTCTCCTTACAATCCTTCATCCCTCAGACAGGTCACAGTCTGCGCCCGGCAACTTTGAATCTTAAGAGACTTAAATCCTCTCTTTGCATCTGACCCACTCTCTTTTTTTTACCCCCCTCTGAGTCCTCTCTTTTCTTTTCTTTCTCTTTTTCTCTGTGGATCTTTGTGCTCTCTTTGAGTCTGCACCTGAGCTCTGGGGATCCGACGTTTCAAGAGCTTCTCCATGTCCAAAGAGGGCCCTTCTTCAATGGCCAGACGCTTCACCTGTGGATCCAAAATGCTTCCATCTTAATTTTCAAGAAAACACAGTTATAACTATTTTATATATATATATATATATATTTTTTGTATAAGTGTGTTCACCTTCATATTTACGAGTACTGCTTTACACCTCACTTAAAGGTTGAGCTCTGCAGTTCTGTCGTTTGCCTCGGGCATCTTGTTCCGCAGGAAGAGCGCTGCAGCCTCCTCCGTTTGCAGCGCCGCTTTGATGGCCAAGTCGCAGGCCTTCAATGCTGGCACCGACTCCTGAGCTGCGTGCCGGGACGAAGAAGGCGAAAACACACGTAGAAACAACGGAAAAAAGCATGAAGTGAATGAAGTGAATGAAGTGAATGAATTGAATAAGCAAAGAAAATGGATGACGAAAGGAAACAGGCGTGAAGAATGGATAAAGAAAGCCTGAAAGAAGACCTCGAAGGACAAAGAGCTACAGTGAAGATTGTCCTCCTTAGGCAACACCTCGATGCCTTTCAGGAAGGGCATTTCGGCCTCGGTTGGAAATCCAAGTCAAGCGGATCCCAGGGCGCTTAAGGAGCAGAAAATGGAGTTGCATCTTAAATGAAGCTCATGAAGTTGCTCATTTTAAAATGGGGTTCATTTCTACACTTTATTGGTATGTTCACCAAAAATCAGTCCTAGGTCCAACCCTGCATCTTTGTGCCTCTGAGCATTTGATCAGCGAGTCTTCTGCTGCTCTCACCTTTTCTGCGGCCTCGCCATGAATTCATTCGACTTGCATAGAAAATGAAATAGAAAAGCTAGAACATGGCAGCATTTGGCAGGAAAACCATTCGAAGAGTCAGCAGATGTCAATGTCAGCAGCCGCACCTCCTTCACCAACTTTCGTGCATGCAATCCAAATCGCTGGGACTTGATGCTTTGGATGAGGTGATCCACCTGAACATGCAACTTGAGTTGAACGAAACTGAACAAAGTTGAACAAAGTTGAAAGAAGTTGACCGAAGTTGAAAGAAGATGAAAGTCAAAGGTCACTCCCTTGTCTCCGAAGTGAAGTGAAAGAACACGCGCTAGGTCTCAGCTTATGCTGCTGCTCTTTTAAAGTGAGGGCATCCTGTGGCTTCTCTGGGCAAATGGCTGTGGCCAGGCCTTCTTCTGATGCTCTTGCGCAGCAGTTTTCATCTTTCTCATTTCTGCTGGAGTGCACTGCGCCAGCCTCACCAAAGAAACCCAAGAGACCACTGGACGAGTGTGATGAGTGTCTAAATGCTGAACCTCCTGACGTTTCAAAATGCCATTGCTCAATCTGTGAGAGCTTATCTCTGCGGCATCTCTCTGCAGGTGCACCCACTTCTCTCAGAGGCACCTTTTGATCTTCTTCATCGAAGTCTGTGCTTCTCTGAGCGTTCGCTGGGCCAATTCGACTTCCTCCTCAGCGAGGCGACAGGGAAAGTTGCGATCGAGACAGCGGCTGAGGAGAAATCTTTGACAATCGACAGATCCAACCAATAAAAGCAATAAATATGTGCGACAATATTTGACATGGCTATCTGACTCCACTACATCATCAACAATTTCCAACCAAACATAAGCATCTAGTCAGTAGAGTGAGAGAAATGTACATGCCAACACCGACAATCCATTTGCTATATGGATGTATATATATATATACATATGTGTTTTTATGTGTATACATATACATATATATATATATATATATTTACGTATGTATATGTATTTATATATAATTACCGCTGGTAGATCGCCTCCATGACTTGTTGCTCATCCTCCGAGTGGAAAGAGCTGATGTCCTCACGAGGAAGTCTGAGAAATGAAAAACTCTCTTCACAAAGACCTGCAGAACTCTACAGAACTCTACAGAACTCTACAGAACTCTACATGACCTATGAAACGACTTAAAACGACAATGAAGCGATGCTTCCGTTAAACTGCCACGTCATGTCCTGCAAGTGTGCGAGCTGCGCTTCCAACTGATCGGTACGCCTCTGCAGATCGTCCAACAACTCTCTGCCTTGGCAAGGTGAGGGAGCACAACTAGACAAAGACTAGATTTAAAATGACTTTTTAATGACTATCTATATATATATATGTATGACTATGTTACAAGTATGTATTACATATATAATCATACATATTACATAAAATCACACATATACAATCAGGCTCACAGTACACATATATGTAGTAAGATGTTGTCCCAAAGAGGATGAAGAAAATTGGAGCAAGATGGTGTAACAAAAACACGGAGAGGTTGAGAATGGTTGGAAGGATGTTCGACCGGGGCTATGAACTGATGACCCTCACATGTGTGCTGGCGTCTTTTGATGGAACAAATCGCAGTAAAAGGAATGCGCGCAGGCATTGCAAGACCTAAAGATGGCAAGGTCCCAAGATGTCCAAAGAACATTGAGTTTATTCCTTGAAGTCTACTTCCGTGAAGTCTTCTGAGTTCTGAACTTTTTAATGCTTGGGAAGCTTCTGTCACAGTGGCTCGATATTTCGTTGCCTCCTCTCGGTGCGAAGCGCTTTGCCACCCAAATCCATTGCCGAGTGCAATTGCAGAATGGCGAAATTCACGACCAAAGAAAAACAAAGCAATAATTCAAAAACAACACCGAGCAGCAGCTAAGTGACATGTGGAAAACACACATCAAAGAGCCGACCTGACACTTTTACGAAAACGCGGGCCCCGCCTGAGTCATGGTGCTGAGACGATCCTTGATCTCTTTCTTCTGAGGGCCCAAAGACTGGTCTGCCTGAGGACATCGAAAAAAAGTGCCAGTATTTACACAAACCATGAACCCATATGAACCGTACGCTAACCTATTGCAGTGTTTGATTAATGGCTATCCCCAAAAGGGGTGGAATAAATGATGTGAATCAATCCGGTATAGTGGTCAATGGCGTCCCAAATCCATAATCCGCTATGCTATTGTTCTCACCACATCGTCACATCCAAAAATGGGTGGGTAAGCATCCCAACAGAAGGCTCCGTCTTTCCCTTGGCTTCCAGAGGTACAAAGTCTTGACCCACAACCATCTATATCAATATAATATATGTATATTATTTATATATATATACATTAAAAAACCGTTGGCCTGTATTTAAACATATATATATATACATATATGCACATGGAGAGTCCAACAACTGTAAAGCGGGTTCCCGACAAACCAATCAACGATTGAATGCACCCCGAGAATACAACGTCTCAATCCAAAGCCCACCTTATCCTTGAGTTGCCACGACAATCATGCATGTTCGACTCCATGTTCTATCATGTTGTATACCCTGATTCAAGGTCCACTTTCGTTCCAGATTTGCACGAAGAGCAAATTGAATCATCATATGTACAAAGCGTATATGCACCAACACATTTTGGACAGCAACTGACATTTCAGTCTGCCCTGGGGCAACCACCTCTGTCACGATGACAACCATGTGACAATATGATGCAGCGCAAGAATTTCCCATGACATCAGTCGCTTCGCACCTCTCGTGCGAACTGCCGTGAGGTCTCTGCCACTGCCAAAGAAAGCGCCTGGACAAACTGCAGAAGAAAATATATGTAGTCTGTCTGTGTTGGCTGGTGGTTGGCTGGCTGCCTGCCTGTCTGTCTGTCTGTCTGCCTGTACGTACGGATGTATGTATTTATGAAAATGGCTTGGAGAATTTCTGATCAACGTCTCTTGCCGCCAAACATTCTGCTGGAAAGACCTTTGTGTGTTGGACCTCACCAAGCGGACATTTGAACACCTCCCCTGAAAAGTACATTGGTGCAAAGCTAACACTGCCTAGGTCATCGCCCATTTTCCATAGCATTTTCTACACCGGCATCCATTCATGCCTCTTGGCATCCACCGGCATCCAATGGCTTCCCTACCCTTGGTGCTGCTCTTGTTCTTCCAATGGTGCTCTCCCAGTGGCCTTGTGAGCCTTCGGTACCTCTTCCAAAGCTTTGCGCAGATCCTCCAGTGACGCCTCTAGGCCCTGCACACCGCTTCAACCGCCAGTCGGTAGCAACGTAATGCCACGATGCTGGGAACCCTGGGCTTCTGTTGGCATCAAGACACCCGTTGAATCACATTATGTGTATTCTTGGATGCAAATGATGATATATACATATATACATTCACAGAATCTTATACATGTGTACGTCTTGCATTTCTGTGTACATGTATAGAGTCAAAGGATGGTCGAAGGATTCATTCTTGATCTTCGACTCAGCCCAGAGCCTTCTCACAAATGCCTGCCCACTTTTTGAGCTCTGCAGAAGCTGCCACAGCCTTCTGCATGTGCACCATCACATCCTGAAACTGCCACAAGTGACAAGGCGGGTGAGACCTTTTTTGTTCATGGACAAATGAACACTTCAAGTAATTCACCCACATAGATTCAAATATCACATACATCAGTCGTAAATCAGTCATAATATCATATAGTATCTCAATATGTCTATGTTTAATGATGTGATGAGAAGTCATGGACGTGACATGCTGCAAGGCATGTGAACCCTGGACTACACAAAACAACGACCAGAACCCACAGTCCGCAAGGCAGCTGCTTGCTCTACGCTGCTCAGTCTCCTGTGGTCGTCTACACTCCACCGCACTTCACACAGCACTTCACACAGCACTTCACGTATCTTTATTGAGCAGCATTTTCATGACTTCTCATGACTTCTCATGACTTCTCATCTTCAAATTTTTGAAATCTTATGGTCACAGATTCATCTTTCCATGACTTGGATGTACAAGGGTAGTACTTGGTGCGACAGAAATCACTCGCTGTATGATCAAACGATTTCCACGAGATCTGACACCAACGATGATCTCCCCGAGATCTTCTCCTTTCTGAAACTCTCAATCTTCTCCTTACATTCTTTCATCCCTCAAACAGGTCACAGTCTGCGCCCGGCAACTTAGAATGTTAAGAGACTTAAATCCTCTCTTTGCATCTGACCCACTCTCTTTTCTTTACTCCTCTCTGAGTCCTCTCTTTTCTTTTCTTTCTCTCTTTCTCTGTGAATCTTTGTGCTCTCTTTGAGTCTGCACCTGAGCTCTGGGGATCCGACGCTTCAAGAGCTTCTCCATGTCCACAGAGGGCCCTTCTTCAAGCGACAAACGCTTCACCTGTGGATCCAGAATGCTTCCATTTATATTTCATTTAAAGGTTGAAGTGCAGTTCTTTCGTTTGCCTCCGGCATCTTGTTCCGCAGGAAGAGAGCTGCTGCGCCCTCCGTTTGCAGCGCCGCTTTGATGGCCAAGTCACAGGCCTTCAATGCTGGCACCGACTCCTGCCGAGCTCCGTGGTGCCGGGACAAAGAAAATGGAAAAAACACGTAGAAAAAACCGAAAAAAAAGAAACATGAAGTGAATGAAGTCAATGAATTGAATAAGTACAGAAACTAGATAACCAAAGGATAAAGGCATAAAGAATGGATAAAGAAAGCCTCAAAGAAGACCTCGAAGAACGAAGAGCTACAGTGAAGATCGTCCTCCTTAGGCAAAACCTCAATGCCTTTCAGGAAGGGCATTTCAGCCTCAGTTGGAAATCCAAGTCAAGCGGATCCCAGGGCGCTTAAGGAGCAGAAAATGGAGTTGCATCTTAAATGAAGCTCATGAAGTTGCTGATTTTAAAATGGGGTTCATTTCTACACTTTATTGGTATGTTCACCAAAAATCAGTCCTAGGTCGAGCCCTGCATCTTTGTGCCTCTGAGCATTTGATCAGCGAGTCTTCTGCTGCTCTCACCTTTTCTGTGGCCTCGCCATGAATTCATTCGACTTGATGCGTAGAAAATGAAATAGAAAAGCTAGAAAATGTCAGCAGTTGGCAGGAAAGCCATTCGAAGAGTCAGCAAATGTCAATGTCAACAGCCACACCTCCTTCACCAGCTTTCGTGCATGCAATCCAGATCGCTGGGACTTGATGCTTTGGAAGAGCTGATCCACCTGAATAAACCGAGAAAAATCACAACAAGAAGTTGAACCCTCCTATTTAGAGTTGAAAAGAAGGTTGAAAAAGGTTGAAAGAAGTTGAAAGAAGTTGAAAGTCAAAGGTCACTCCCTTGTCTGAGGAGTGAAGTGAAAGAACACGCGCTAAGTCTCAGCTTATGCTGCTGCTCTTTTAAAGTGAGGGCATCCTGTGGCTTCTCTGGGCAAATGGCTGTGGCCAGGCCTTCTTCTGATGCTCTTGCGCAGCAGTTTTCATCTTTCTCATTTCTGCTGGAGTGGACTTCGCCAGCCTCACCGAAGAAACCCAAGAGACCACTGGACGAGTGTGATGAGTGTCTAAATGCTGAATGTTGAACCTCCTCACCTTTCAAAATGCAAAACTTCGCTGCGCCACTGTGAGAGCTTATCTCTGTGGCATCTCTCTGCACACCCTCTTCTCCGTAAAGACACCTTTTGTTGATTTCCATGTTCCACTTCTGCATCAAAGTCTGTGCTTCTCTCAGCATTCGCTGGGTAAATTCGACTTCCTCCTCAGTGAGGCGACAGGGAAAGTTGCGATCGAGACAGCGGCTGAGGAGAAATCTTTGACAATCGACATATCCAACAAAAAAAGCAATAAATATGTGCGACAATATTTGACATGGCTATCTGACTCCACTACATCACCAACAATTTCCAACGAAACACAAGTATCTGGTCAGTATAGTGACAGAAATGTACATGCCAACACCGACGAATCCATTTGCTGTATGGATGTATATACATGTTCAAATATGTATATATATATATATACATGTGTGGATGCCAATGTGGAAATATGTGAACTGTGGATGACTGTAGGCATTCTCCACACGCGGATCCGCGCCTCACACATCTGGATTTGACTCGACAAGGTGAGCATCATCGACACCTTTTCCACCTGCAAACGTGCACAGCATTTCTGGTGCAAAGAAGATGACTGAAACAATGCGCCGAAAGCATATCAATCTGCACATTTCAATCATGTTCAAATACTACGCCAACGCCATGTTATCATCACGCTTGTCAGCACATGTTGTCTGCATTCGTCAATGAGCAGTAGCTTTGACATAGATGCTATGAGCGGCTGGGGAAAGACACAACCTATCAAGGTGCCAAAGAAAACATTGTATTCTATTATATCCTAATACCTTACATTACATACATTGCAGATTCCCTTACATTGCATGAACATCACTTCGCATGAAATATTACATTGCATATAATCTATTGCACTTTACATATCACATACGACGCATTTCACACCACACACAACACATTACGCATCACACATTACATGTTGCATGAAACAGAATTAGAAGAACTTAAACGACAAACAAACAAACGTACAAACACGCAACAAACAAACAAACAAACAAACAAACAAACAAACAAACAAACAAACAAACAAACACATTACATTACATTACATTACATTACATTACATTACATTACATTACATTACATTACATTACATTACATTACATTACATTACATTACATTACATTACATTACATTACATTACATTACATTACATTACATTACATTACATTACATTACATTACATTACATTACATTACATTACATTACATTACATTACATTACATTACATTACATTACATTACATTACATTACATTACATTACATTACATTACATTACATTACATTACATTACATTACATTACATTACATACATACATACACAATCCCCTTGGGGGCCATATATGACAAGTACAAATGCCACTCACACTGACGTGGCACAGGAGGCCGCCTCGAGTTCCACCTCACTGAGGGATTTCTCAAGGCCTTCCGTTTCCTTTTTGGCCTCAGATTTCTCCTGAACAATTTCACCATGTCATTGGAGCCATTTGAATTCCGATCGATACAAATGGTTTAGAGAGATGCCCTTAGCATGTTGTGCTTCTTAAAGCAGTGTTGTAAACAATGTATTTGGCCACCAACAAAACCTGTTTAGCACCTCGGAGTGCCTAGGAGTGCCTAGTATGCTCCCTACTGCGGCACTGCTTGAAGTGGACCTTGAAGTTTTTCGAAGGCCCGAGTTTTCTGTTTGCCTGCTTTGTCATCACGTTGTCTTCAACCCCATCAAAACATATCTGACAAACAAATGGTCAAATCCTGAAATTATGCGGAAATATGTTCTTTGGGGAAAAAAAACGTATCAGCTTTCCACCTTGCACGCAACTAAGCAGACACAAGCCGACAACAAGCGTCCGCAGAAACAACCCGACATGCTGCAAATCTTTGAGTGATCTGCTAACCTAACCAAATCCTGATCTGGCAAGTGAAGAAAGTCAATCAAGATATCATGCCTTTTTGATGATCCGTGAACAACTCAATGACGAAGAACCCGAGCAAAGCTGAATGGTAGTTTGATGTATTCTGTACCGGTAGGAACTTGATTCGTTTCAACGCTACGACTTGTGTCATGCACTGGGATCAAGTCTTCCCTTTGCCCTCCGCAAGCTTGGCCAAAGGTCAGACTGTTTGGCCTGCTCTGCCGCTTCGCGGGCCAAACGCGAAGCCCACTTCATCTTCGCCGCCTCCTTCAGCTCCTCCAAACGAAACTGCGGAATTTCAGAGAGACCCAACTGCAAACTGCTCCACATACTATGTGGCTATGGGTCAAGCAGTTAACCAACAATAATAGGGGTTAATACCCAACCATTTTAAAGGGAAACCAATGGTTGATGATGGGGAACCAGGGGTACGGGGTTTTGACCCGCTGCTATGTAGAGCTTTGCAATTGTGCCAGCATGCACTGCAAGGGGTTGGACCCAGTAAATGATAATTTGCAGCTGTTCTAGAGCAACCTCGTTCGCATTGAATGCACATGCACTTTGGACTCTGCCTACATCGTACGCTACTACATGCATTGCCTTCTTGTGTTTCAAAGTCTTTGGAGAACAGATGCAACGCTGACATAACTTTGGACAACTTTGGACATCGGTTGGACGTTGGTTTGGACGTTGGCTCTGGGTGGCACAGCCGACTGCCGACTCCTCGGGATTGGGTCCGAAAGCCGGCGCCGCTTGCTTCGAATTGAGCCGACGCCTCTTGGGTCCAACAGCCTGCGGCGTGTCACCCGGTGATTTTGGCAAATAGCAACAAACCTGTGTAATCCGTGGTTCATCTTACAGTAATCCCGTAAATATCATTGGTCGAATGAGGATCATGGCGCAAGCAGTTGTAAGTCATTTACAATCATTTCTAACCTTCATTAACCAGCACGTATTGTCCTTTCACCATCATCAACAGTTGTACCAGTACCATATACAGATCACTTGATGGTTGCAGGGGATGGTCATGAACCAACCATCACAGTTACTTGCTTTAACTTTCATTATCCATCAGTACTCCTATCATTGATCATTAGAACTATCATTAATCGTACCATGAACAATTTTAACCATCACTAACCATCAAGAAAGATCAATGACCATCATGGAACCTTAGATTTATGAGAAATGATCATGATCTATCAAAAGCAACAAGAGCCAAGCGGGAATCGTATTCCAAGCCCCTCTTGCCTCTTCCTCCTCCGCCTGTTGCGATGTCGGTGTCGTGGCTTTGGTTGGCACAAGCTCAAGGCGCAAGTCCTGATCAAACGAAAGTGATGTTTGGGCTGCGATTGCTCTTGCTGGAGCCAATGATTGTGATATGTGTGCGGAGTTTGGCCAATGACTCTAAGCCAGTCGTTGTTGAAACCGTCAGAAGATCATCAACTGATTGGCTAAAGGTTACCCTACTATGACAAATGCTGGCACCTAGCAATCATGTTCTTGCGTATTTCTCTGGCTGTGATGTAAACCCAATATGATCATCTTGGCAAATAATGACCATTCCTTTGTAATCAGCGGGTCATTTTCACCAGGTGAATGTTAAATATCATTGATCACCAGCAAATGAGGATCATGACTTAAGTAGTTACAGTTATAGGTCATTTACCAGCATTCTTTACCTCAATTGAGCACATATATCATCATCCTTTAACCTGCATCAAACCATCATAACAATAATAATCATCATCACCATCATCATCATCATCATCATCATCATCATCATCATCATCAACAACAGTTGTACCATTTGCCAATCACTGAATGGTTGCAGCGAATGCGTTACTTGATGGATCTTGATGGTTGTCAACAACCATCCTCAACCATCAAAATATAACCAATTAAACCATCATTCACCAACCATTCGGTTACCATCATACCGCCATCTCAACCATCAAAACCACCATCCTTAACCATCAATCATCAACTTATCATCAACCAATCAACCCATCAAACCCACGGATCCACAGATCCAGCGCCTCCACCGCCTCGACCTTTCGGCGCTTCGGCGGCGGGAGGTTCTCCGCCAGCGACTGCGCGTGGCGGCCGAGCCGGCCCACTGTGCGACCATCGGCCGCCCACGTGGCCACCCGCTTCAGGGCCCAGGCTTGCGCCTAGCTCCATGGCGCGCAAGGGATGGGATGATGGCCGGCGATGGCCGGTGATGGCGGTGGTTAACCATGGTTCAGGCGAGGGTTCACAGTGGGCAAGTGGTGGTTAATTGCTGGGAAATCATGATGGTTAATGGTGGTTTAGAGTATAGCGGGTTATGGTGGTTGATCATGGCTAATAGCGGTTGATGATGCTTGGTAACGCTTAAATGATGCTCAACAATGATTAATGATAGTCGTTCACAAGCGTTGATGATGGTATCGTGATGGGCTCATGTTTTTGTCAACTGACGGTTGAGCATCGTTGAAGATGGTTAAATATTGATGGTTGCAGCATATGATGGTATATGATGGCGGTAAACAATGTTGATTGGTCCTGGTTGCCTCATAAGTGATAGCTATCTATTGCGAATGATGCCTTAATGATTGCTGATCCTAAGCTATGATAGTTGATTCATGGTTAATAGGTTGTAATATTTGTTTGAATAAATGGTTAACCAAATGACGGTTGGGCCCTAGGGTTCCCCGGGAACGCCGACCTCCCTGAATGCTTCCCAGGAACTGATGTGCATTTTCATATGGTATTTACCATATATTCTTGGTTGTCGTGATGGACCATTGATCTCCATGTTGCATAATGCAAAACGAACATATCTGCAAGAAGTCCGTTTTCAGAAGAACATCTTATTTGGTTGTATGCTGTCTTTTTGAATGTCTTAGAGCATAAAACCCTGTAAGGGTTGTCGAATTTCAAAGACTGCTATCCAAAGATGTTGGTGGAACGTATCAAAACCCCTGTGTTCCCCATGCGAAATGAGTCTGGCTTCAAATGCCTTGGTTTTTATGGGTCCAAATGCATGTGCTCGGGCACTGCGGACGCTGACAGTCAGCCTTTTTTTCTGTGCGGTGGTTCCTAAACATCCCACAATTGTTTTTTAAAGGCATCCTTGGGTGACACCAAGCCTGAACTGGCTCTTTGTCTGTGCAGCGCCAGTGCGCGTAGAACTCTGACAAGTCCTGGCTCTTTGTTCAAATAGTGAGCACAGAGAACGTTTCTATGTTCAAGATAGAATCCACATAGATTCCCCGTAGCAGGCACGTCATATCAACGTAGAATCAACGTAGGTTTAACCTAGCATGAGCGTGACATCAACGCATATCCTTCTTTCATGACAACTTCTCATACGATGACAACTTCAGCCATACGATGACAACTTCTCATACGATGACAACTTCTGCCATACGATGACAACTTCTGCCATACGATGACAACTTCTGCCATACGATGACAACTTCTGCCATACGATGACAACTTCTGCCATGCGATGACAACTTCTGCCATACGATGACAACTTCTGCCATGCGATGACAACTTCTGCCATACGATGACAACTTCTGCCATGCGATGACAACTTCTGCCATACGATGACAACTTCTGCCATACGATAACAACTTCTGCCAGTTCTGGCTCGGGGAACCTCAGGGCTGGAGGGCCAAATGATTGGTGATGAATGATGTTCAACAATGGTCAATGATAAAGGTTCAAATGACGATCATCAATGGTTACCCTCCGGTAATCCAACATTGCAATGGAAAAAACACCAATGATTGATGGTTACTCATGGTTTCTCTATCAACCATGGTGATTTTCCATGGCTCTTTCAGATTACCAGAGTGCAATTACAGGTGTCACAATGCAGGTGATGCTTTGGTGCTGCATCAGTGGAGTTCACCATCGATGCGTTTGGGTGGAACCCATTCGTGGAAGGTGGGCCACTAGCTGTTAGCTAAGTTTGTTTGTAACTTCTGCAACTAGTTGTGGTAGATACAAATATGGCTAAATGGCCTATTTACCAACTTAGAACCGGAGGGGGGCATCTTGCAGATGTTCCTATCGAGGAGAGATGGATTGCTTCACTCAAGAGGATCAACCAAAGGTTGCAGTGACCAGGAGCTTGCCGCGGCTGGACTGAACCATCTGCCATTGTGAAACAGTGTACATACGACATATCCCTGGCGGTTTTCCCTGTCAAAGTGATAGCGCTGCTGATTTTTGTTCGAACCAGTCACAGTTCATGATCAACAGTTGGTTTAATATCAATAGTTGGCTAATGAGGTTGAAGTCAATAAGCAACCTGGTCATACCTGGTCTATCAACAACAAGCCTCAGAAACCGGCTAGCTTGATCACTAGTCGCATATGGACCATTCATTCTCCCGCGTTGATATGGGTAGTAACCAGCGGCATCAGGTCGAACCTGCTTTCCTCCACGCCGGCTGCAGGCACGGCATCTGCAGCCATGTTTGCACACCATCGCGAATTGGTTGCTGTTCACAGCTGTGTCTTGGCTTGCCAAAGAGTGGAGCAGTAGAGAACTGGAACCCAATTATGAGTCATAGAATACCTGATGAATACCTAATGTTCTATCTTGTCAACCAGCGACATGATGCTGTGGAGGGCAGAAAATCACCAAGGCTTCTCGGGGACTAAAGGTTTGGATGTGCACGCGATTGATGTGAAACTGGTGGGGTGATGAGACGGTTGTGTCATGCTGTCTCTATGTGACTTATTATATGGACCAAGTGATACCATAGCACTATGGATCTGTAGATCGCTTTCACCAACTGATGGGGGGCACAACTGATCCGCAGCAACACCTGCAGCATCACTGAGAAATCACTCTTCCACGCGAAGCTTGGACACGGCCATGACTATAAAACTCCAAATTTCAGCCTCGTCTGCCCCACATGTCTAAGTGTTTGAGATTACAATCAACAGTCAACTGATGTCAACTGGACATTGGGGCAATTCACAGATCTGGTCACATCTAACTGTTTGATATTTCTCCTGCCATCAACATCTACTCTGCGCTCACATGGTCACATCCGGGTCGGCGATCGGGTAACCAGCCCCCTGGATCCCCCACCGAATAGAGATCTCCCATGATGTCAGCTTGGTCGTGACCTCAGGCGGTTTCCCCAAGGCCATTTCATTCCTTCGTGCCTGTTCACTTGGCTACTCTGCCATAAGAAACTGATGATTGTTTCACTGATGATTGTTTCACCACCATGGGGCGGCGTTAGACAACTTTGGAACAAATTGTGTTGCAAAGTGTTTTCCTTGGGCACAGCTCTCCCACTTAACGGCCCCAAAACTATGAATAATAAGCTTGCAACAGCAATGGTGGGATAAAGACCCCACCAATGCTTTGCCGGCCAATGCTGACTGAGGGGTAGGATGACATTTGATTTCCGTGCTGGCAAACCATTCCTTAAGAAATTGCCACGGTCACATCAAACCATCGGATAACATTGCCTGCTGATCTGTATGTTGTCGCTCTTTCTTGTTACCCATGCAACATTTGATCTCCCCTTAAGACATGGTATGGTTCGAGATAATGGCTGCTGATTCGAACCTTTGAATGAGAAAAGCAATGTGAATACTTTGAAAATATTTCACCACAAATGACATCGTCTCTACCTGCAAAGTTATGGTTGAAACGGCTATCTGAACGGTTGCACAAGTTTCCACTTGTCTTCATCGAATCGGAAATCACCAGGCTCATAGTCGTTTCTAATAGCTTTCACTGTAGAGTGCTCAGGATCAGGGTGAGTGATAGTCAATGATTGTCCAGAATGATGGATACGATGGATACGATGGATTCCATGGAATGATGGCGCTCGCCACTGAAAACTCATCAAGCGATCACCATGACCCCAAGCTGAGGTCCAAGCTTAAAAGCATGGCTGTCCCTGTGGTGCCCAGCTGTCGCAGCTGTTGATCCCTGGTCCCTCTGGCTCGGTGCCGGGGCACGTTCCTGATCCGCCAGGTCATAGCTTTGGAAGGCCACGCTGAGCCTCTCAAATGAATGGCTGTGCAGTGCAGCTGTGCGGTGAAAGAATCTTCCCCAACCCACGGCGATGGCTGGTGATGATTGATGGTGATGGTGCACCAGTTGGTTCGGAATGCTGAAGTTGACTGCATGGATAATTTGAGGAGTTCAGTGGCAGCAAATTTTGGGGACAACCAGTCGTAAAATATCACAGCGATTGTGATTGTGTCACTGCTTGGTTAAATGTCAGTCCCATGATAAGAGACCTCTGGGTTTTGGAGCCAATGCTGTAAGTCTCACTTGGGTAGTACAAGTCCCAACAATGGTTGGTCGATCATTATTCCCATGTTGGCTGAGCTTAGCTCCAGTCTGTCCGTTGATATACCACGCTTGTTGTTGCTTACAGATCTTGCAGCAATTAAACGATCTAACTCAGTATATCTAAGTCTGTTTAAGTGGGCCTGGTGTGCACAACACAGAACTACCGGTGATAGATTAAACGTCATCTCCGCACATTGCTTCGTTTGGATTCTCAGATTGAACCCATGAAAGAATCATCAATCGATGGAGTAGATGATGATTTCAAACACACCCGATACTCCCATGCATGTCGCCAACCGACCAACGGGTATCACTGCTCACTGTGTCGCCCGAACCCAAATGAAGGCAGCGGTTCAACAGGAGACCCTTGAGTGCTCGTTACGTGAGAAATAGGAGCCCATAGGAACCCCAGAATCTATAGGAGCCCCATAGGAACCCCACATGAAGAATTTACAATGGTGACATCTACAATTGGGAGTCAGAACTGATCTTTGAAGCCAATGATTCAATCTTTGATTGTTTGCCGGGACACGAGTGGGCTGTAAGGTTAAAGTTCTCTTTGTCGTTCGGATGATCTGGTAACATTGACATCTTTGGTGTTCATAATCCCGTTCTTGTTGGTAACAAACTCATCATTTGCAACATCTCATAATGATAGATTGCACTGATTTGCAAACTAATTGCAAACTGTTTCACGAGATCGTTCTTGATGTTTCCTCGGCACCCTGTACATACGTTTCTTCGTTTCTATTGCTTGGTTGCATCTGTGTTGGTTGCCATCTCCGTTGGGCTATGCTTCAACCTCTACCCAATTGCTTCGAGCCATGCTCAAGTATGCTGATATATCTTGCTACATCCCAACGATGTGCTGTTGGTTCTAGCAACGCTTCTTGTTTGATTGATCTTGATTGTATCCTGTATGCTCAGTGCTTCAT
Organism: Symbiodinium kawagutii; assembly: GCA_009767595.1. Taxonomy (NCBI): domain Eukaryota; class Dinophyceae; order Suessiales; family Symbiodiniaceae; genus Symbiodinium; species Symbiodinium kawagutii. The sequence continues at coordinate 26,828 of VSDK01020061.1, read as the reverse complement.
GTTAGGTCCTATCTCGTGATTTATGGGATGATATTCATCATTCCTTCCTAATCAAGCCTTCCATCCCATGGCTCTTGCTGGTTGTTGTTCTCGTTGCAAGGACTGTTTACTGTCCGTTGTATCCATGGATTCCTAACAACCGTTACTGATCTCTTGATCCCGAACAATCTGCTGGCTGTTTACTTTCCGTTGTCGCTGCAACCAACAGAATGTGGCCACTGGCCACCCCTTCTTTGTTCATCTCCGAGACCGTTCCTGTTGGCGCCGCCCTGGCAGTTTCTCACCTCGGCCACGCCGTCCACCATGACCATCACCTGGAGGCCCAGCGAGCAAAGAGGAAGCCATTGCTGTACCCAAGCCGCAACTACAAAAGACTGGAGATGTTGCAGACTTTCAACCGTGGAAGAAGCAACAGGGAGAAGTTGCTGTACTCACCAGACATCACTAGACTTTGTATGGCACGGAGAAGGTTGAACTGGAAAAAGGACATGTCCGACGCAATTTCTAAACCCTTTCAGAGTTGCAGGGCGAAGCCTGGTGAAAGACAGACCTTAAGACCTGAAAATTCTGAACACAGGCAGGGCGGCAGGAAACATTGGGAAACATTGGGACAAGACCTGGGCGATAGCCACAAGTCCTTGGGTTGTTGACAGTTCAACCCATAACGCCGTAAAGCATGTCATAGTGAGCGTTCGCCTCAGCCCCTTTTATCACGACTAGTTGCTTTCTCTACTGCACGGTGATGTAGCTTGGGATTACTTCGCAACCCCTGGTTTTCACGTCCAATGAAAACAATAGTCGGCATCAATGTTGCTGGATTAATATCGTCGTTGTTGTTGTCATTGTCATTGTTGTTGTTGTCATTGTTGTCATTGTCGTTGTTGTCGTTGTTGTTGTTGTTGTTGTTGTTGTCGGTACTTGGCTAGTATCATCTACCAATCCGTCGTTGCACTACCCGAGAGGCGGATCTCCCACCAGCGGCGCCTTGCCCTCTACGACCGGCCGTCGTGTCGCCACGCTGTAGGGCGGCCTGCTGATAACTCTTCCGCCCACGCACGAACCCAAACCTGCTCGAGCATCTCTAGAGTCAGACCCTGTTGAAACATAATACTGTGGCGGTTATCGGATTTATAGTGAGGCCCCTCAGAAAATACTCACAAGAAGTCTGACCCCAAATGTGAAAAGAAATTGGGGGTGCCAACTTGCTTTTTTGTTCGGTTATTTCCGCTGATTATTTTTGACGGGGCTCGAGCCCCCCTATTTTCTTAGAGATCTACCAAGGAGGATCTGTGACTATATGATTTCATCGTATCTTACTGTATCAATATATCCACATGCCTCTATACAACGAGGATATTCACCTCTTATCGTATCTCACCAGGGTCTGTGTTTGAAATCGACCCGTCCTTGAGAGCAAGAAGCGAGGGTGTTGCATGGGCGGTCAAGACGTACACGTTGAGGCAACAACGCCTCAGCGCCTGAGAGCACGTGGAGAAAGTGATCCAAGGTTTTGAAGAAGCCGTGGAGTCGAAACATGCCTTGAGCAGTTTTGGTTGTTCAATTCCTCCATGTGACACCGTCAGCGAATCCATGCTTTTACTGCAGGCTACTGAACCAGCCACGAAATAAATCTGAAAAGCAAACGCAAAGTGGTTCATCACAACATGGATACAGTACTCCAGGCGAACAACAAAAATTTGTATTATCGGAGCATCTAACCTGTGAGGCCCAATAGTGAAAAGGGGTTAAACAACAAAACATAGTTGGAGCACAGGCCATTTGAGGAAGCAAATGATTGCATAGCCTCCACAAGCAAAATTTTCCCACTGCCCCACCTCCTTCCTGAGGCGTTCCACTTCGCTATCGAAAACATCAAGAACTACCCTCTGATAAAATAGTCCGGAAACCCCAAACCAGCTGTATCTTGTAGGGCAAGCCTAAACTGGAGATGGATTAGCACCACATCTTATGGAGAGAGGTTCCAGTCAGCTTGCGCCATCCAGTTTCCTGCCTCTTTGGGCAGGCATCATCACTGCAACCATGCCGTCAATCCCAGATGGACTGTTAGAGACGATAGCTGGTTTTGATGTCTGTGAACTACACTCAGCAGCATAGAGTTGCTTGCAAAAGTAAAAGGACTGCTGAGCATAGAGATGAAAATTCGAAGACGGGGTGAAGATGATGAGATGATGATGCTGTCATTGCCGTGGGGGTTTGATTCTGACCAAAGTGCTGATTTCAAGTGCTGACTTTTCACCTCTGCCTGCAAGCGGTTTGCTGGAAAGTACTCGAGCACTGACTCTCCAACACGGACCAGACAAGTTGACCACAGGAACGGAATGAAAAAATATTGTTCATTACGAACTTTGTCAAAACAGCACAACGTTCATCACAAGAAAACTCGCAGTAACTCTTATTTTTTCTTGATGATTGGGGTCAATCGTTGGCAGCGCTGTTACGGCTAAGGTTGAGGCACCTAGACTGTAACACATATTGTCGAGAAAGAGTCAATCGGCTCGAAGAAAACCCATTAATTGGAAATGATTGTCATGAAATAAAGTCACTTGACTGTACGTGGGTTTGCCTCATGAAAAATCAAAACTGTGGTATGAGGGAATCGGGTGGAACCCATTGACCAACTAAATTGAAGAGGTCACTTGAGCTGTCCCTTGTCCCAATATCAGTGAAAGGTCAGTTGACACTGAAAAAAGGGCAACCGATGGTCACTTCACCAGGTTGAAGAGACAAGAAAAGTGGTGGGTGGATCAGGCAGGAACCAAAAAAAGTGCATGACTTTTTGTTGTTGCTAGTCAGCCATCGCCGCGAAGGTTTGGTTAAAAGATTCACGTCACCATAAAACAAAAACGAAACAAAAGGTGGGAAGACCTACTAAACACAAACTGCGCGACACATTACAAAAAAGTGGGCGGTGAACGCTGGTCACTCCAGGTGGTGGGACGAAAAAATATCTAAAGATGTACAAAACCAAACCCCAGTTTCGCAAACAAAATTAAACTACTCAGAATTCAATAGATCTCCAGCATGTTGGCAAAAATCGGACGAAAAAAAGTGAAGTGCAATGACCTGCATTGACCGAAATGTCCACTTTTTTTGAGTCTTTTGCTGCCAAATAGTTTTTTTTAGATCTGTCTGGAAAATTCATTTGCCAGCTTGGATTGACTTGGTGTTATTTCAATTCAAACCATATTTGGCACTCGAAATTGTTTGATTGGTATCAAGCGGTGTTTTCTGGAGGTCGCACTCTATGGGTTTTATGTTCAAGTTGCCAAAAAGACTTGTTCAGGAAAAATGAAACGTCCACTCCTTGAACAAATAACCATCAGAAGCAAAAACACCAAGAGGGAACCCAACCAACCCACCAAACCACCCCCAAAAACCGCACCAAAATGAAAAACCAGAACAAGAAACAAAACTAAACGACGGCTGGCCCGAGAGCAATCAAGGTGATGTTATAGCAGCGCCACGTATACAAATCAAAAATTACTAGATGAACCTCACAAAAACCAAAATTACACATATGAATTCGAAGCAGGTTTGCTGAAGAGACATGGTTTAAAGAAAAATCAAAACATGAAAATGACAGAACTCGGCACCATCAACCCTGGAGGTCACATGCTAAATCAGTTTGATATGGAACTTCCCAAATGAAATTCCACTCCGAAAACACGAACGCTTATTCTCTTGACAAAACGGCACACAGTTCACTCAATGCAAAGCAGCGCTTCTTTTCTTTTGTGTTGGCAGGCAGAGACGCACCTAGCGCTCTTTTTCCATCACACTTGAACCACTATGTTGCGGTTCGTTCCGCTATGATCCACAGCATGTGCTATGGTGGAAGAAATCTGACACCCCGCCTCAAATTCATGTGTCCTCATCTTGAATTTGACCCATTTGATCCATGAGGTTTTCGTTCATGCGCCATGCTTCCAACCATGATGCCCAATTCAAATCATACTGGCCATCCACAAGAATTTGGCGGAATATCAGATACCTACGGTATGTGAAGTGGCTCCACATCATTGGGTGGCCCCACTTGATGTCAGGCTGGTCCGGGTAGAGGTCCATCATGCGCATCTGAAGGAACTCAGGAACTCCTTGAACTCGCTCTCATAGAAAACTCCACCATCCACCATACGTTCTGCACGGACTTTCTCACGAGGTGGTAGTCCATTGAGGAGAGCTGCTCTTCGGTTCCAGCCAATGCCAATGTGAGGAATCGGCATCTTCGTCATGTCATCCGGTTCCATGTCCTGAGGGTTCACGAAGATGGGAGCTGCAGGTAGACGAAGTCGAGGTAGGCCTTCGGAGTTGTCATCTGTAGCGCTGCTGCTGTAGCGCTCTTCCCAATCCGCTGCGCGAACTTCACGGTCGCCAGTCGCTTCTCGCACGTGACGGTTCGGGCGGTAGTAGCGCACAAGCGTGTCGCCACCATCCTCGCCACTCTTCACCTTGAAGTACTCCTCCTCGGACTCGGCGTCGCTGGGATTGTCAATGATCCGGTACTCACGCATCTCCTGCATGTCCGGGTCCCATTCCTCGACCGTATCAAAGGTCCTGTCCATCTCATCCATCTCCACATCTTCTTCTTCTTCTTCGCCACCTTCTCCTTCTTGAACTTCCAAACGGGCATTACCCATGCTCGCCTCTTGGACAGAAGACACTGCCCAGCTGACCACCTTTTTCACACGCTCGTCGTGGTACTTCCTGAGCTGTAGGCCAGCAAAGAAACCAGCAAAGAACACTGCCAGGGTGCACACAAGGATGAAGGTCCAACTGGTCACCCAATCATAGAACCAAAAGCCACTCATCGTTGCCACATTCTGCATCTCGTCCAACGCACCTCCTTGAGCACCAGGAAGTAGTGAGAGCAACGCAATGGCCTTCACCATGTTCTTTGGGACTTTGGGTTGAGAAAGGCTTTCCTCACCATCGTTCACCAAAACCTTCTTCATCTGCTTGGCCAAGTACTTCTGCTGGATGTAGTCGTTGTGGTCCTTTTCACCCACAGGCACATAGGCGTTCAACTCCTCATTGAAGTAGACGTCCATGAGGAACATGAGAAAGGATCTCCTGGCTCTGTTCAGACCTTTCGTTCCAAGATCTGCAATGTTGAAGAGGGTTGGAATGGGCTTCATCTCAAGCAGCTCATCTTTGATTGCTTTCTGCAACCAAAGAAACTTTGTTTCCACATGCTTGAGTCTTCCAACTCCTTGTCTCTGCGCAAATGCCCTGCACGAACTCGAATCTCCAATCAGAGAGACCGTGACCTCCTTGTTCACCAAGAAGTTCCAAAGGCGTCCAATGAAAAGACCTTCGGCAGCACCACCAACCGATGCCAAGTACTCAGCTTCGCATGAGCTAAGGGCAATAGATTTCTGGGATCTGGACCATGAGGTAGCAATCCTTCTATTCACGCAGATCACCACCGATGAAACTGAGCGTCTCTTCCTTGAGGGTCCAGACTTGTCACCTGCCCAATCTGAGTCGGTGAAAACATCAATCTTCTCACCACCATGTCCTCCATCACGTTGAAGGGCGCCATCCAACTTGCTGTTGTTCTGGACGGTGTAGGGGAGCAAGAGGCCATAGTCAGCACTTCCTTTCAAGTAGAGGATCACACGTTTCAGTCCATCCTCTGAAACCTTTGCGGGCTTGCTCATCCATTGAGACAAATGCCTGACCGCATGTTGGATATCAATGCGATCTTGGCAAAGGTAAAGAAGCGTCCCCATGCCAGAACGGAACTTGCTCGTCCACCTCATTCAGTTCTCTTCCAACTCCTTGTTCTGAAGGCACATCTGGAGTTGCACGTGGGGCACGTCCTTGAAGTCCATAGAGCTTCACCAACTCCTCCACATACGAGGTGTAAAGAAGTGCCTCCGTTTCAGAAATCGCACTGGTTGTTCAGGGTCTTGATCAACTTCAGGAAGTAGAATTCCACCAGAAAGGGTAAACTTCTTCTCCAGCTCACTCACCAGCCAAGCCAACTCCCGTTTCTCACCACCAAGAATCAAGTCATCCACATGGGAGCAAACCACCACATTCTTCTTCTTGTGCTTGAAGAGGCTGGGGAGCAAAGGCGTGTTGACAAAGTCCAGGGCCTCTAAGTGTTCCAGGAGGAAATCAAAGAACCTTGCCGTTGCATTTCGTTGACCAGGAAGACAACGTTGTAGCACCCAATACTTCTCATTGCCAGGTGTGCTTGAAGAATCCCACCATGAAAGTTTTGAAAACAACACAAGCTCTCGTTGAGGTACAAGAAGGAAAGCGTCCTTGATGTCCAGGAAGGAAAGTAGCCAACCAAAACAAACATGTAAAAGCATCACCAGCTTGCCACCAATCCCAGTTGGAGCAAAAGTTGAAGCATCGCCACGATCACCTCCACGAAATTCTCAAGCAACAAATCTGCATCTGCACTTCCACTTGTTCTCCTTGAAGCGCCAGTCATACACAGACCGTGTTGAAAGTGGGGTTCCATGTTGAAGTTCATCAGGTGTTGGTTCTCTGATGACTTCCATAGAAAGAAGTCTTTCGATTTTCTCATAGCCAGCAGCAATTTCTACTTGTTCAAGATCTTCAGGTGAAAGATCAGGCGGGGAACCTTCATTCTGGGGTTCAGCTTCTGGCTCTTCGTTGAAGAAGTCCTCCTCCATGTAGGTCTCAACTTCATCTTCCCAAGCTTCTTCGTCAACTTCACCAACAGCCATCACATTGCCAGCATAGTGAGGGGCAAACAAACGTCTTGAGCTTGGACTACCAGACCTGTCAAAGGCATCTGTTCTCTGGGACTTGTTCGAGGGTTCAGATACTTCTGAATCATCCACCAAGTAGACCTTCTGCAGCAGGTAGACGAACAAGGCTGCCCGTCGTGGGACACAGCAGACAACGTGGATAGGCAACGGTGGCTGGAGAATGCTCGCAGCTTTGCAGATCTTACTCGAGTTTCCATCCAAGAGCGTGACCGAGCGGGATGGGGTCCGCTGGTGCTCAAGAGCGGGAGGTGGACGGGAGGGTCTGGGGGACGTTAAATTGAACATAGCGCGGGAGTTGCTGAAGGCCCACGTCCCAGCGAACCGTGAATTAACACGGTACCTTCGCACCCCCTAGTCGGCGTGCGCTGACATGTTGGTAGCTCCTCATGAAAAGAAGCTTGCAGAAGACCTGCATCAAATACTTACGCTTGCAATAACTGCTGCAGCGGCGTTCAGATCCACTGTGAAGCAGCTTCAATTGTCAGTAGACAGATGTGCGGAGTTGAAACATCTCAAACGGGCAAAAAGAGACATTGATCAAGCTGCATCTGCTCAAAGGCAATCCATGAAGCAAGTACATATATTTCATTTTCATCTTTATCATCATCTTTATTTTCATTCTGTCTTGAGCATCTTCATCTTTGTCATTTTAATAAGCTCATCAGGTTCATCACCTTCCATCATTATCTTCACCGTCTTTATCATTTTGATTGGCACATGTACTGCAAGCGTAACGCCAATAAAGTCAACATCAAACCTGGTGTTTGTCTTCAGCAGATCTCACCAGAAAAACAGGAGAAGGCTCTAAAATTTTCGAACAAATAAAACCTGGTGTTTGGAAGTACTAATTCAATTTCCGCTGCGCTGGAAGAGGAAATCGGCCATCAATTTAGACTGACGATTAAACCTTATCTCTTCAGATGACACCACAACCACAACAACCACAACCAGGACAACCACAACTCAAACAATCACAACCACAACCACGACCACAACAACAACCACAACAAGAACAACAACACCAATAACCACAACCACCACAACAACCAGAACAACCACAACAACCACGACCACAAGAACAACCAGAACCACAACAACCACGAAAACCACAAATCAACAACGGCAACAAAAAACAACACCCTCGTTTGTGTTTGCGCACATCCTTTCGGCGATCGTGCGGTCTCTGGTACGGTCTCCGGTACGCCAGACGCCGATCGGTATGGTACGGGATCGATGGATCCCACCCAACCCTTTGTCTGGGCTGCTACAATGTCTGATGACATTGGGGAACAGGCAAGGTCGGGTGAACCTCATTCGTTCTCGAGGGGTCAGATGAACCAAGCTTGGCACTAAGAGAAGGGCCGTGGCGGCTGATGCCTCGTATTGGAAGAGGGGATTCCTTGTCAGTGCGGGGTCGTGATCGCGGTAGCTTGACTTTCATCTTAGCATTGACAATGTCCGTGACTCAAAGAATGTAAGTAAGGGATTGTATTGAGACCAGTCCCACAGGCATGGTCAGTCGCCAGGATGTGCGGAAGGGTCCGTGGCGGCATGGACAGTCTACCATCGGCAACCTTAAGAACTGGATCCCCAACAGGCTGATTTTTTGCGGCGCACTTTGGAAGAGCATTTGATCCGAGGACATGTTCACAGAGGACCTCAGTCGTAGGAATCTAGGGGGAGTGCGAAGGGTATCCTTTGGATAAACTCACATTCCACACAATTATCATCTTTTAGATGGTACAGCGTCTAGGAAAAAGACTGAGATTCGAAGTGGACATGAACTCAACCTAGGAAAAGAGATTGCAAACCCTAGGATGTTTTGTTTTCTTTCTCAACTTCAACAACGGCTCAAGCTTTCAGCGACCTTTTGACCAATGCCTGGTTCACTGGGCGCTTCAAAAACCTTTGGAGCATTCAAAGCTCTTCTCATTCGAGGGTATGAAGGCGGCCTCCCTTGAGGCAGTCAAGACAAAACGTCAAGACCACTGTGTCCCTAGTTACTATATGATGACACTCCTTATGGAGGCGCAAAGCGCCTCCATGCCTGAGTTGGTATGCTTTCTTTCTTGCTCGAAGATCAGGAGGAATGGATTTGGGTGGAGCTTTCACTTGAGGCCTGGGCAGCATCATTGATGTGGAACTCGAAGAGGACGACACCCCTAACTCGACAGTTTCTTTGACAACCTCGAACTCTGTTGCCAACCTTTCCAACTGAAGTGAGATTCCATTCACCCTTTTCAAGACCTTCAACTGAGTGATGAAGACTCCAATCAGTCCCACAAGCAACATTCCAATACAAAGAAGCAACAACTCAAAGAACATGGCTCCTCTCAAAGGTTTCTACCAACTTCACACTTGAGATGAAAAAGAAGAAGACAAGAATCACAAGTTCAATGAATGATTCAAAGTTCAACTGAAACTTCAATGAATGAACTCAAAGTGCAACGCCAACTTCACTGAATGAAATCAAAGTGCAACGCAAACGTCACTGAACTCCTAGTGCTCTTTGGCTCTAGCAGCCAACTTTCCTAGATAGCTTTCTAGCCGATAGATCCTAGCAACTCCTACTGATTCCTAGCGACTCCTATGGGCAAAGCAGCTTGAGGCGCATTTCCTTTTCCAGAAAGCCTCCCCTCGTTGATGCTTCCAACCAAGCAAATCCAACGCAGTCCTAGCTACTACAGTCCCGGATTAACCATCGAATCCACTCACAGCATCTCTCATCTTTGCCACTTCCAGGCAGCCTGCATCTTTGCCAGTTCCAGGCAAATTCCATCTTTGCCAGTTCCATGGCAACTCATACTCCTCTCAAAGCCACATCCAGCCTACAAGCGTGGCACTCCTTCCTCCGACTCTAGGGCATAGCAACGGCACACTCGGTCCCCCATTTCCACGTACTGTATCGTTCTTTCGTAGTCACTCGAATTGACTGCACGAGCATACTGATCGCGAGTGAGGGCGTAGAGGAGGTTAATCCTCACTTTTGTATTATCAACTGTGATAATACGCCATGGAGATGGCGGAGGTTGGACCGGCATTGCCTTGATGGCTGGAACTTTTGGAGTCTGCTGAAGTTCCACACCACTGGATCCCATTGCCATAGAAGCTTCTGGATAACCTACAGGCTTTGGCACGGCTGTCACTGGAACTGCTGCCACTGGAACTGCAGTTGCTGCTGCCGTTGCTGGATTCACAGGGGTTCCAACATCCATTCGAGCTCTCTTTGCGGTGTGCTCTTCTTGAGCATCATGAGCATCTCCTCTTCCACCTCCTGTTGATGGTGGTACTCCAGCAGGTTCTGGTGGTCTTTGGCTCCTAGAGATCTGCAAGAGATAGTTGGCACTCAAATTTCCCGAGGTCTCAATTGTCTTGAGGATTTTGACGGACTCCTCCAACAAACTCTTGATAGATGTCATCTCTTGGAGTTGCAATCCTCCTAGCTCTTTCACCTCCAAGATGCTCTTGTTGAGTCTTCCTAGATTCTCGAGACTGCTGTTGAGGATCATACGACAACTGTCGTTACGACGACCTCCAGCTCCTGCCTGCCAGTCAAGGTCCTGGAGACCTTTTTGCAAAGAGGACAGAGCATTGGCTCCACGTTCAGCCCAGTATACGCTGCCTCCTCCGAGGCTGTGTATCGACTGCGATACCAACTCCATAGAACGAGCTTGCTCCTCGGCTGGTTTGGTCCTCGATCCTAGCTCTGCCGTATTCTTTGCCACCTGTTCCACTAGGCGCACAAGCACCTCACGCAGCGGACTATATAACCGCCTCATGGAATCTCCGGAGCTAAACCTCCCGGTCCATGACCGGTACTTCCGCTTGGACCATTGTGGCCTTCACCATCATTGCCTACCAATGGAACAGCCACTGGAGTTGGTACATCCTCTCTTTCAGCTTCAGCTCCATCCCTAGGCGCAGCAGCTTCCTCAGCATCATGGGTTACAACCTTCAAACACCTCTGACCTTTCAAAGACCTCTGGTTTCGAAAACTCAAGTTCACTCGAAACTGCAATGCAATCAGTGCAATCGTGATTGAACTCATCAACGCAATCATGAAAGATGTCCACTCCTAGATTCATGGATTCACATGTGGTTCCTGCATGTCCATGGTCTCCAAACCCGTGACTGCCTTCCACATCCACTGAATCAAAATCAAAGTGGTTCACATCTTCGGTATTGGGCTCTTCATAAAACACGGCATGAGAATGCAATGACTCTGAACTCTGTCTCTCAAAGCAATACCTACTTCCAAAGGAAATCATCCTACAAACATACGAGAAGGATTGCAAATCAGGCTGAATGACTTTCACTTCACTACCTGGCTTCCTACTCCTAGGCTTCTGCTTCTGAGGTCCAGACGTCACAGCTGAATCAACCTTAGCTGAATCCTTAGATGCCTTAGCAACAAGTTCCTCAGCTTTCAAAGTGGGTTTCAAAGAAATGTCAACGGCTCGAAGTTCAGTCTGTTTTGCAATGTGCAATGCTGAGTCTGGGCTGTCAGTGGTCACAGTGCTCTCTCTCAACACACCAACAGTGTTGACTTCCATAGGTACCGGCTTGGAACCCTTCTTCCCAGGTTTGCCTGCCTTGGGTCCTCCCGAACCTTTTGGAATCACCTCTAGCCACCATGCCCTCTCACAGACCTCCAAAGGAAAACGAACCTTTCCACAATACAGACCTGACTCCTCGACACCTGACAAGACAGTTTTCCAACCCATCTCTTTGAGAGAATAGGTGGACAAAACATTCACATCTAGGTCTGCTACCACTACTTTCTTCATGGTCACCTCCAGCCTTTCCTACGTGGAACCTAAGATCTATACCATGCACTGTGTGGGCAGGGGGTGATTCCCCGCTCCCTTCAGGGCCGGTGGTGGACCTGGGTATTTATACACCACATCGTATTGCCGCAACCACCTCTTTGCCAAGATATGACAGGTTGCTCCTGAATCAACTAGCCACATTGCCTTGGGGTTCGCTACGCCAGTCAGAGACCTAAGTCCTACCTCAGACGCGTTCAGTACAGCTTCTCCCCACCCGCATCAGCATCTCATCATCATCGTCACTCCCTGCTCTTCCTGCTCAGGCTCTTTCTCAGCCTCGTCTTCTGCACCTGCCCCATCGGCAGTTTCATCTCCTAGATACCAGTACCACCAATCATCTTCAGTTCCAGTCCAGTCTTCCTCTGGCCATTCTTCGTCCTCAACTCCTCGGAACTTGACACCCTTTCCTTTGCACTTGGACTTGCCTTTTCCTTTTCCTTTTGCTTTGCCCTTGCCCTTGGCATCTCTTCCTTTGCCCTTGGCCTTGGCTTTCGGATCGGCATTCTTGTCTCCTGAAGGCTTCGAAGGTTTTGATGGCTTCTTGTCTGGATACTTCGCCCAGCATTGATCTTCAATATGTCCAGACTTCCCAGAGTGCGGACAACGCACTTTGTCCACTGCTCGCAGCCTGTCATCACTCGCGGCAATGCAACAGTGGTCACCCCGACCACAATCTGGATGTGTTCTCTGATACGGTCCGGGAGGTTTCTGAGGTACACTAAGAACTGGTCACCCTCGGAGAGGCGCAAGTCCTGAAGCGTTGGTGCCACAAGTGAGGCATCAAGCATCACGCGAAGGCTTTCCATCACAGTGTTCACGGTGTTCTTGGAGACTGCGAATTTCATCACAAGCTCGCGATGGTGCAAGGCTTCACCCCTGGTGAAGATCGCAAACTCCCTTCTCAACAAGCGCAGAAGCTCGAAGCCGTTTGAAGAATGTACCCCTTGGGATACAATCTGGCTTCTGATAAGGTTCTCGACCTTACAACAGCCTGCAAAGCTCTGCTGAAGCAAGTGGAACAGCCTTCGAGATCTAAGCTGCTGATCGACGCCCTGTGGAACTACAGGAGTAGTAAACTTCAGGGCCTCCTGCACTTCACAACCATATTGGTCGTGGAGTAGGCTGATCCAGCTTATGAATTTGTCAAGCCAGGGGCGAAAGCCACTGACCTCTTTGGCCCGTCTGCCCCACTGCTTCCACTCTGGCTGGCATGGGCATTGCTGGTATCCACTTGGTGTCCATGGATAGCTTCTCGTTGCTACCACTCCCAGATGCAGCACCCAAAGTCTGCACAGGAGTTGGCTGAGCAGGCTGCTGACTTCCAGCTTGGTTCTGGTTGTGGATGAGCTGCATCAGCCCTTGAGTCAGCACCATCTGTTGCTGCATCATCTGTGCCATCATGGCGATCAATGGATCTTGATGTCCAGTACCGGTGGGATTGGGACCACCTCCAGCTGACGAAGTTCCAGGCTGTCCAGGATTTCCACTTCCACTTGCATCCAGAAATCCTGGTGGCATACCATAAGTAAAACCACCAGTAGCTGAGGGAATTGCTGAAGGATTTGACGATGGGTTTCGTGAAGGTACTCCTCCTACGTTGGGACTACTTCCACCACCAGTACCCGGTGGAGTCACAAAGCCACTACTTCCAGGAGGTATTCCAGCACATGCGGTAGTAGGTGTCATGGGAAAGAATGTGACCGAGCTCAATTTGGATTGTGATAGATTTCCAAAGTTTGGGAAGGATGTAGCCCAGGGATCGTTTCTCTGAAGAGGATCTACTGGCATTCCAGGCGGTATCGAAAGGGGTCCAGCTGATGCTCCAGCACTTCCATCTGGCATAGCTGGCACAGGTCCACTCGGCACTGGTCCTCCAGTTGCCGGTGAAGTATTTCCTACTACTCCATTGCCATCATCTCTCTGTGGTGACATGGGAACCGCTCCAGTACCATCTCCAGGAACACTTCCTGGTGCACTTCCATTACCAGGACCACTTCCATCAGTCGCCATGGCTTCTTTCTATCTTCACAACTCACTTAGCTTTTCCTCTAACGTCTTTCTTCCTACTCAGAGTCACACAGATCTCTCTTAAGCGTTTGCCCCTCACCTCTCAGGATCTCAGGGGCTCCGCTACCATATGAAAAACGCAGAGCAGCGCAGCTGATCTTTTTCACTCGGGTTCTTGAGCCGAACCGGTATCGGTTCAGCAACGTCTCAAGTCAATCTTCCTTAAGAAGATCTTCAAACGACTTCAGTCTTCCAAACTCTTTCTTAGAGTTCAACTTCTTCTCAAAGCAAGTTCAAGTCAAGTTCAAAAGTCATAAGAACTCTCAAGCTTCAAGATTCAAAAGAAATTACAAACAAGACAAGTCACAACTGCCAAGATACTACACCTACTGCCTCTAGCGGCTTCCTAGTCGTCCTAGATCCTATACAGTCCTACAACATGGATTCACTACTACTACCTATGATACACTATGGAGACTCCTGACACAAACTGGCAAAGTTTGGGTCAGCTTGGCAGTCAAAACAAACAAAGGCCAAAAGAGAACAAGAAAAGACAACACAGGGAACCCAAGAGGTACCACCACCCGTCCTTACTCAGTCAAACGAAATTAATTTCAAAGTGTTATGGAAACGTACCTTTTCCTGTACAAACAGAGTAACCAGCGGATTTCTTCTGGTGAAGATCGTTGCGCTGACCGCTCGATGTAGAACACGCAACCGCTGCTTTGGAATATTGAGGATCTGCAAGCAGGGCACTGTTTGGCCTCACGCAAATCGACATACACGCACAGCAGCAAAACTCCATGTAAATAGAAACAGCTGCCGCAATAAGATATCTCTCTTAGGGAAAAGCTTACAAAACGCTGTCTCTGATAAGCATTCTCTCTCAAAAGTGAAAATTGACAAAACGCTGCCCCTGACAAGCATTCTCTTTCAAAGCTGCAGGCAAAAACGCTGTCCCTGTGCATAAGCAAACCTCTTAGCCACTTCACAGGCTCAGGGGAAGGGCACATGAAACCTGAATACCCACATCTCCCGGAGAACAAGAAAGGACCAACATCACCAACCTCACCAGCCAAAGTGGCAAGTGACTGGCCCAAAGCGACCTGCAAGAACACCACGAGGTGATCCAGGAGCTCCGAAACCAGAGGGGGGACGAGCTGCTACGGGTACTACATCGTCTACTTCGTCTATTGGCAGTGGGAATGAGGAAAAGAATAAGGCGGTGATTGTGGAGGATGCCAAGATCACTCCCTCACCATCTACAACTTTGACCACTGACATCAGCGGTCTGGTGAAATCGCTGCAAAGCTTGAAGGCGGTGCACCTTCGGTATGTTGAAGCCAAGGGAATCGATGACTCAACCTTTGGCAGTCAACGAGTGGCTCTGCTTGATGGTGGCGCTACACATGCTCTACGTCAAGGAGCTCCCGCAGAACTTCAAGGTGCTGAACCTGTCGAGGTTGAGCTTGCGCACGGATCAACGGTGTTGTTCAAACGTGAAGGCAGTCAGACCTTGCTGGCCCGTGAGGATGTTGAACCCATCATTCCTTTGAGATTGCTGATTGAGAATGGGCACAGGATGACTTGGACCTCTGATTGTGTCCAAATCAAGCATCCTCAACGTGGTGCTATTCGCTGTTGGAGGTGATGGATCGTCAGGATGGCCTGACGCTACTCCACTTGCTGGAAGAGCTCAACGTTGCTCCGGCAGTTTCTCCTGAAGTTCGTGCTTGGTGGAAGAAACACTATCCCAATGTCTCCGAGGAGGTGCTGGACTACATGAAGGGTCAGGACCAGTCCTGGAAGGGCTGTGGGAACTTGCCATGGAATCGCCACCTTCGAAGGCGATGTGAAACTTCAAAGATGGGTGTGATTCTGCATCTCTTTGCAGGAAATCAAGCTATGTGCAAGAAGTGGAAGGATCTGGAACAGCTTGGCTATGTGGTGCTCACCATGGACATCGCCAACAACAACCTGGAGAACCTGCACAATGCGGCTCTATGGTCCTATGTGAGCTGGCTATGTCAATCTGGAAAGCTTCGCATCTTGCTTGGAGGACCTCCTTGTAGGACCTTCAGCCGACTTCGACATCGACGTCCTGGACCACGACCTCTTCGCGGCGGAGGTACTTTGCGGTGGCGCTTGCCAAACCTCACCCCGAAGGAGCTCGATGAGGTCTATGGCGATGCGGCTCTCGTCTTAAAGATGTACGGGCTCTATGACATGATGGTGGAAGGTGTTGGGGATCGCAGTCAACTTGCGTTCCTCATGGAACATCTCAGGGATGTTGTGGAGTACATCGAGGGGGAGGAGGTGCCATCGGTGTGGGAATGGGAAGAAACACTTGCCTTCCAAAAGAGGCATGATCTCAAGTTGATCCGATTGGATCAAGGCTGCACTGGTCATGTGCGGAAGAAACCAACAACCCTGATGATTTCGCTGCCGGGCATGGAACAGTTGGATGGTTTGGTGCAGGAAGAGCATCGAGCTGATCCTTTGCCATCAACGCTGGCGATGCGAATGCATCAATCTTCAAGCTGGTCTATGTGGTCACCGGGTTTGGTGGAGGCCATTAAAACGGCCATCCGGGACTTTGCTGTGGGATCCACATCAAAGGTGGACTCCAATGCCAACCAGCTCAAACGGATGAGCATGGATGAGTGGCGTCAACATGTGCGCCAAAACCATGTGCCATTTCGCAGGGATTGTCGTCTCTGTGTTGAGGAGATGGGTCAAGATCTTCCTCATCGACGACGTCATCATCGAGGAGGTGAATCGGTCTATGTGCTGAGTGTGGACATCGTTGGACCCTTTGTCAAGGGATGGGACATCGCTACCGGGCATGACGCTCGCTACGCGCTGTTGGCCACAGTTCCTGTGCCTTTGGGAGCTCGAGGTGAACCTACTGAAGCTGAAGCACGTGATCTACTTGGTCATGCAAAAGGGGATGATGTGGGACTACATGCTGCCAAAGATGACGGTCCTAACGAATGCCCTCACGATTGATGGTGCTGCACCAGATGCTGCGCCTGCTGCCGCTCCTGCCAAAGGGAGTGGAGGGAGGGAAGGATCTGAACAAAGGTCAGACCCCCTGTTGGAACCTTTGCCGGAACCCGAAGCGGATGATCCAAATGTTGATGATCCAGAACATGCTGATGACGGGTTGCTGGGTGAAGATGACAAGGCTCTATGTGATCGCCTCAATGAACGCTGGCGACGGGAACGTGATGCTGCTGTTGAACCCATTGAGATTCAGAACATCACGGTCATGGAACCTTTGGAGTCACGCAGCACTGCTGGAGTGTTGCTAGCCCTTGACAAAATATGGGCACGCTATCGAAGTTGGGGTGTTCCCATCTACAGACTTCACAGCGACAGAGCTCGTGAACTGGTGGGAAGACAGGCCCAAGTCTGGAGTGGACGACACAACTTTGGCATACGGCCACCTCAGGAGATGATCCACCCTCAAACGGGAGGATAGAATCAGAAGTGTGTCAGTTCAAACGGAGACTACGGCTCACCCTCAAGGCTTCTCATGCTCGAGTTTCTGAATGGCCAAGTGTGGCCAGACATGTGGCCGAGGAACGGTGCAGAGCCCAAATGCGGCGCCTTGGAATGGCACCTATGGCCATGCTACCCTACAACCAACGGGTACTTGTGAAGCAGAAGTGGTGGAACAAGCTGCATGCTCATGGATTGGCCAGCCCCTATGCCAGTGGCATTCTGAAGGGCCCAAGCCCCATGATGAGCAACGGTTGGGTGGTGAAGCTTGCTGAGAACAGGATGCAGCATGCTCGTGCAGTTCTACTGCCTGATCCTCAGGCTGATGATGCGATGATGGAACTCATCGAGGATTCGGGTTCACCTCCGCATCGCTTGACGGGGAAACAGCAGTACTACCCTCACTTGAAGGTGCCACTACCTCAACTGATGCCAGCTTCATCGTCATCACCGCTTCCCATTGATGATGGTGACTATGAACCAAGTTTGGCCCCTGAACCTCCAGCGTTGGAAGATGTTGCAGGTGCTGATGATGCAGCTCCTGAACTCCCAGGATTGGATGATGTTGCAGGTGCTGATGAAGCTGTTTTGGAAGACCCTGTGCAGGTCTCTTCTTTGACTTTGGAACGACCACATGGTTCCGGGGGAGCTCATCGTGCTGGACTTCGTGCCCGCTTTGATGGAGCTCAACCTTCTGGACTTCGAGATGGTGTTGGTGGAGCTGCAGGTTCTGAACTTCGCGCAGGCCCCGGCGGTGCTCTACCTTCGCAGCCGCTTCCGGGTGGACGCGGTCGTGT
>VSDK01020045.1:20096-33733 GCA_009767595.1 Symbiodinium kawagutii | reverse complement strand
TCAAAGGAGCTAAAAACTTGCAAAAACACGTGCTTTTTTGCAACTGTCGGGTCAAAAACCCTCAAAAAGACACTTTTTCTCGCATAAATAGATTTTTTCCAATGCATGTCTTACCAAACAAATTCTTACCAACATATTCTCTTACCAAACCGATTCTTAGCAATTATTACCAAAACATATTTTCTAACCAAACCGATTCTTGCCAAACAGAATCCTACCAACACACATTTTCTTACCAAACAGATCTTTCCCAACACATTTTCTTACCAAACCCATTCTTGCCAAACAAGATGCGACCAACACGTTTTCTTACTAAACAGAATCCCACCAATACATTTTGTGACCAATCAGATTCTTACCAACTCATCTTTTCGCAACTTCGTTACCCCTTCTTTTGACAAGCCGGCAGCTTTCGTTCACCCCCCCTTGGATCTCAAGTCGTTTCAATTTGTTTCGCGCTGAGGAATTTCATCGGTATCTTGGTACTGCTACTTGGCATCACTTCATATCACTTGGCCTGTATTTTTTAAAATGTCTTGTTTGCTCAACTTATCGTCGTCAGTGCTATGCGTCCGTACTTACTTGTAGTTTGTCTTGGACCAGCTGCCACTGAAATGAGTTGTGTGAAATGTGTTCACTTTCCCCATTTGTATTTGCAAGCAAGTGGGCCAGATTTGGTTTACAGGTGAGGTTCTCCATAATGGCTCGCACCAAAGAAAGCTAAGCCGGTTCTATCAGCAAACAGTTTGGTTCTGAAAACAGCAATAGGCCCAGCGATCATTTATATATGGCCTACAAAACCTGGATAGACATCTCTTGATATTTCTTGTGTTTCCAGAGAGGCTGGGCACCAGGTTTGTTGGCATGGCGGGAGCGGGATGCGTGACACTGAAACTCACGACGTCGGAGGACCTGCCAAAAAATTGTATTAAAGGCATGTCTATAGAGTCTACATGAGTCTACAGTAGCAGACAGCACAGAATGTTGAAAGAGTTCCCTGCATTTGCATGGGTAGATTCATATCTATGATCGATATGATAGGCATGTGCAAGAAACAGGAAATCAGAGGAGAAATAGAAAGATACATGCGTGAATGCCATGCTGTTTTCGTTTGCATTGAGAGGACACTTTCTCGCAGGAAATTGCCAAGTATCGGGTATGGGCCAGTATGCCATTTCGCACCTTGCCTTCGCAAAGTACTCGGGTAGCTTGTGTTGAAACATTTGCGAAGTGACGCGCGCACACACACACACACACGAACTTGCTTGATTTTCACTTCGGCTGTTGCATCCACAATGTCTTTCATGAGAGCCTTGCAATGAAATTGTGCATTTCAGAATATCTCAGGGGTAATGATCAAACCTATCGAAGTAGCTAGGCATAGCTAGGCAAGTGTTCTTTTCAAAACCTTGTCGTGCCACGGTGCTTTGCATTTGCACTTGTTGGCCCTCGCTCTCATTGCTCTTCACTCTTTCAGTCGCTCTTCTACTCTCATTCTACTCTTTTTCTGTTCGCTCTATGTACTTATGTGTATAATATATAAGTATAGATATATAAATAAATAAACAAATATATATGTATATATGATATCTATCATTCTACTCTCTCTATAGCTTGATTTGCTTCTGTCGCTCGCTCTCTCTCTCTCTCTGAAGGCTATCTGCATTGGCTTTGTTGGATTGGTTTGCGTTCTGTGGATTCCACATGTCTCCTCTTCTCACCCTATTTCCATCTATTTCCTATTTGTCTTATTTTGTCTTGGTGCTCGTGGATTCTCAGATGATTTTGGGTTTGTCTCTCGTCTCTGTCTCCCTACAATTCTTGGATCTGGGGGTCAACGCTGGTATGAAATAGTCAGGGATTGAAACTCATTAGTTTGAATCCTTAAAACATCTAGGAAATTGTACACGGGCATTGCACAGTTTTGTTGGTTTGACTTCGATTTTCTTAGTGAGGGCTCCAGCGCACAGGGAGAGGTGCCAGATTTTTCCAAAGAAGCATATAGAAATATTTCCTTGCTCAGATAGATTGGAACATGATGAAGATGCCCCGGTAGACTATCTCTGCCTGGCTGGTGCACTCCACAATTCATGGCATGCCGCAATGCCGCGCCTATGTTGGGCCGAGTTGTGAGTGTATAACTACAGTAGTACTTTGTGTTGTGAGGTTGCAAGACAGAACAAACTAGTTTGCCGGTTTTTGATGAACGAACATGGGGTTGGTCCATGGGCATTTCATGTGGCATGGAAGTTGCAGAGGAAGGGTTTTACAATTCTAACCTTGGGTGTTGGTTGGGAGAATGTAGGACTTGTTAGATCTGATCTTTAGAACCCATCATTGGCTTCGTCTCCAGATGTTGTGCCCGTGGCATGTCGGAGTTGGGCGTCAAGGTTTGTCTTTGGCTTGCCATGGTGTGCCCAGGGGCTTAGCTCGTCAATATTGTTTTGGAGCCGTCAGGGTTCTCTTGGTCTGTTGTGGTGCACAGTATTTATATATGTATAATTATGATTAATTATGTATATATGTTAGATCTTAGGACAACTGAAAAATGGCACACACATGTGATCATCTAAGAGATGTGATCGATGTGATCGTCTATGTGTTTTGCTCAGAGTCTCCGGTTTGATCTTCGATGTTTGCGTGCTCGTTGTACGTCGTTGTACCTTACCACGAGGGGAGCGAGGACGAGCTGGTGCTGCAACGGTGTGCCGCATGTTTGTGTTGTGTAGGTGCGGAAGGGTCCCGGTGCGTCCCAAAACTGCGTGTGAAGGTTAAGCGTTGCGGTGAGGCGTGGTCATGTGCACGTGCAGGAGTGGTGTGCTATCTGTCTTATCTGTCTTGTTTGTCTTGTTGCGTCGAGTGCTCCCTCAGTTTCAACTTCAGGGCCAAAAGTCGGCAAATCAACGGATACCCCCCCCTCAACGCCTTCCCCAACAGTTACACTTTCCAAATGCTTGAGAGCTTTCAGTCGGGGTTGAAAAACTTCCAACTATGTAGCCACAAATTCCAAATTCCAAACTTCATAACTTCAAAGTTCCAAATCTTTCTCACCGGAGCCTCGGAGACACCGAAAAGACGAAGTCTGAGAGACTGAGAGAATCTGAGAGAAGCTGAGAGAATCTGAGAGACAGACTGAGTCACTGAGGTGCGGTGTCTGGAAGCGTTCCTTCTTTCCAGACTTATGCAGTCCAAGCCCATGGGCATTTCGTCACTCAGCTGCAGAGGAGTCCCATCTTTCAAGTGGTCCTTTTGATTGCTTGCGGCCGGGTTCTGAGACTTCTTTGAACTAAAACTATATGAGCATATATGAATATATGCTTTCTGTATATATATATATATATATATATGCAGCTTAAGCTTCTACAACCCTGAAATATACAAAACATTGGGTGCTTGAACAACATGATTCAATGACCTGCTTTCTGGATGGAACATATTCAAAGGAACTTTGGAAGTCAAACGTCCGACTTATGGTAGGTTGCGGATTTAACAAGAAGAGATGTCAAGCGAGAGAGAGAGGGAGAGATAGATCATTTTGTGACAGACCGGACTCGAAATGCTGTGGTTTTCATTAGTTTTGTGTCCAGAAAGGGTCAAAGGGTAGGCTCAGTAGAGCGGCAGTTCCCCTATGTCTTTGGTGAAATGTTTTATATTAATAAATGCACGTCGCTGTGGCGCGAAGCACATTTGCAAGTCAAAATCTACAAAAAAATGAGAAAATTGCACATTGGGCAACTTTTGGAAATTAGAATGTCCAAAGAGGGCACGCAGCTCTGGTGCAAAGCCTGTTTGCGAGTCAAAATCATGCGTAAAACACATGTTGGCAACGTTTATTGAAGTCAAGATTTCGAACAATTGCACGCCGCAGTGGCGCGAACCGCATTTGGAAGTTAAAACTGTAGAACATCAGAGCTAGGGATAGGCTATAGAGAAAGATAGATAGGTAGGTAATGGTAGGTAGGCTTAGACATTTGCGCTGCTTCGCGACTAAGACCGCCCAGGTTACTCACCATAGTCACAGACACAGACCGACAAGTTGCCTACGAAGCAATACATGTAATGCGTTGGGGGCATATGTTGGAGGATTGGGGGCGGTGTTGCTGTCGGTGGGGGACCACGAAGTCGATAACTTGGCTTCGTTCAGATATCGACTTCAGGGTCTCCAAAGGGTAATGTACATGATATACATGATGTACATGATATACATGATAGACAGCTAGACAGAGAAGGAGACAGATTCGAGCCGCCTGTAGCTTCAGCGGATCGCAGGCCCGGGCATTTTAGCCAGGGTCTTTGTCCCTCTCCATGTGATTTTTCAGGATGGTCTTTTCTGTTTCTTGTTTCCTGGTCGTCTGCCTGCACCCTCTTGTGACTGTATTATTTTTCTCCAGGGCAATTGCATCTCATTACTTGATTGGTAGCTCAGCGTCTGTATGCATTGTACCATGGTCAAGCAGGAGCATACAAGGCAAAGACACAAAAAGAGGTACAACCGGAGGAACCAATATGCAGAGATACAGAGGGACAGAGAGACATGGAGACACAGATAGAGGGAGGCACGGACAGAGACAGAGAGACAGAGAGACAGAGAGAAAGAGAGACAGAGAGGCAGAGAGGCAGAGAGACAGAGAGGCAGACAGGCAGAGAGACAGAGAGAAAGGGAGACAGAGACAGAGAGACATAGAGACAGAGAGACAGAGAGACAGAGAGACAGACAGACATAGAGACAGAGAGACATAGAGACAGAGAGGCAGAGAGACAGATGCAGAGACACAGACTGAAAGACAAAGGCATTGTGTTTGCGCAAGTGCAGCATGCCGTAGTCGTTTTGTATGTTGTCCTCGCTGTGAGTCTTGTTCCTCCCAGGAATGCCGTGGCCAGGTGGTGATCAAACATGTGCAAAACTGAGACTCAGAGATTTCTTGTTTGTGAAAGTTCGAAATGTTTTGAAGTTTCCCATTCTGAGGCGCCAGAAATCATTGTGAAAGAGACTGCGAGTTGCACCTGCTGCCTTTCTGACGCTTGTCTTATTTGGTGTGGCAAAAATTGATGCAAGCTACAAACCCTTCATATTCTTATGTTTTTGCTTGACATGATGGAAGGGGGCGTCAATGAGCGTCACTTTTGCACGCTTGTGAACTCCGTGGTCCCATCCCAACAATTCCATACAGCCTATCACTGGCACCTGCTTCTAAATACAGAAATCTCCTACACCACCAGTAGAGCCACTTAGCGGAATGGTGACGTTGCGGAATATGGACATTGCTGAACTCTATCTTTATGCAAACCTCAAGCAAGGTTCAAGTTCAAGTGCTTGGTTTTGATGCCAGCTTGACTCTGAATATTGCGTTTTCCTCGGGCTGGTTGGGCTTTGATTTATTTCTGTTTCGGCGTTGTTTCAAGCCAAGCTCACAGAGGAGTTTGATGGAGCAGATACGGCAACTCTGTGGCAGGAGTGTTTTGAGAGTCTTGAGCTTCAAATTGCACTTTCTTTCAGTTTGACACAGAGTTTGACCATGTTTGACCCTTTAAAAGAGAAAGAGAAAAAAAAAGACCCTTTAAAAATCTTTAAAAGAGAACGTGTTTCTCACACGGAGGCATATTTTGAACTAAAGCCTATCAGACATGGCATCCTTTGTCCTCGGTAGCTTATGGACCCAACCTCAAACTTGGGCTCTGTGCGCTCGAGATAAGTTGAGGTTGCAGTGCTGCCGTCCGAATCTTAGAAACTGGAACCTCAGCTTAGAACCTCAACAAAAACAGCTTCGAAATGGATAGAGAGAGGACACGTCATTGGGCGAACTCCTTGGAGTGTCAACTTGGGCACCAGGTGTGGCCATGTTTTCTGTGAGCCTTGTATTGCCACGTGGGCATCATCTTGCTCGAATCAGTCGTCTCACCCTCAGATATCCAGGTTCAGACATGAAGGGCTAGTTCCTCACCTGCTCAGTCCAAGCGAATATGATTGATAATAAACAGATTAATAACATTAATAGTAATAAATATATTGGTATGTGCACCAACCGCTGCCACCCCCTCCCCCCACCGCCCCCATGGTTCCCCCTCTTCCATGGGTTACTGTGTAAGTATTGCCCCTGGCTAATGCACGGTTGATTGATGTTGATTGATGTTGATTGATGCTGGTGGCTCAATGGTTGACGTCAGCGCTCAGTTCGACCGACTTGATCCGAAGCTCACGATTTGATCTGTGCGACTGAGGAGCAAGTGCCCGCTGTGCCGGCTGACTTTCGATGTGTCGGTTGAGTCGCAAGGCCTCATGGGAGGATGAGGCACAGCTGCGGGGACATCTTGGGACTTGAGATACCGGCTGCGCTGTTGAAAGCTACTCCGTTGCACCTCGTACCTCGTTGCATCTTTGCCAAAGCTTTGCAGCATGTTGTCTTCAGAAAGCGACCGAGACTACGATCGGGCCGGGAGTTCAGACTCAGAACATCCCAAACGCGATGTAGACTTATGTAGACTTTACATTAAAGAAATCCAGACAGGGCGGATGAAGGTGGATGCATCTTGACATTCAAAGAAAATTGTTTTTAGTTTAGGTAAACTTAGCTCCGCGTGATGTCGACCCGGGAAAGCGGCCGCAGTCCTGCAACTCTGCTGCTGATGCAAAGTGGCAGATGGAGAGAGAGAGAGAGAGAGAAGTAAGATGTCGATAAAGAGAAATAATATATGGAAGAGAGAGAGAGAGAGAGATAAAGGGAGTGCATGATGCAGTGCATGATACGCATGCGACTTTCGTCCTCCCTACACCTGGGTTCACTTTTGGATCATTGCAGCTGGCAAGGCGCTGTCCGGAGAAAAATTGGGTGACAGGTCCTGATTCTCAAAGGCATACCAAGCAAACTTGGTGAAACAGGAGCTGAGAGGCTGCGGCAAAGTACTTAGTTTCAAGTTATTCACGAGCTTCAGCAGAATTATAGATATGTAATGAACATATGTATTCGGATTATGTAGTATGTCGCATGTAGTATGTAGTATGTAATATTTATGTAATATGTAGTATGTATCAGTCATTAGGTATTATGTATAATGATTATAATTATAATGTATATGAATATGAAACACACACCCAGATACAAAACACACACACACAGATACATACACACACACATATGTATATATATATATATATTGTGTAATGCATATGTACTGTTTTGACTTTGTTTGCAGTATTCTTTGCTTTGCAGAGCTTTTTTGCATTGCTTTGGAGCTATTACTGGCTTTGCCTCTCAGTTCTTGCCTGGCAGACGAGCCCCATTGGGGTAAGTTTGCTGGCTCGGGAGAAGAATCGGGCCTACAAAGCTGTTGAAGCAACAACATGCAAAAGTTGCCATGCAAAACAAAAGATCATAAGCTTGATTAAACTTGTGCTGTTTCTATATGTTGTTTTTGAGTTGTGCTAAAGTTGCCACAGAGCAAGGCCAACGCAAAACAGGTGTTGCTCGGAAGACAGTGCTTCCAACACATGGCGTTGGCCATGTCTTGCCGGGGCCTGAAAGCCGTAGGTTCAGGAACCTGAAGCAAGAGGATTGTAATAACTGCAAAAGACACAATGTCACAATGTCTAATTACCACAGACGTGGTCATTTGGCACTAGCAGTTGCTGGTGGCACTTTTGAATGAGACTGAGCTGGCCACATTCTTTCAGAATCGATGCGCTGCCATGTTGCACCATAGATACAGCACTCAACTATTTTACATTGCTCCCCATGTGCTCCCCATGTGCTCCAACCCTTCAAGCCCAGACTTTCCAAAGGCTCAGTACTTCAGAGTCGAAGTCAAGCACGCTTCAGATTGTTAGAAGCTCCCAAGTTCTCCCAAGATCTAAACCTAGCTGTGTCAAGTGATGTCAAGTGATGTCAAGTGCCAGTCTCATCTCATCTTTTGTCTCATGTCAATCCTGAACTCAGAGGATAGACGTGGAAGATTCCGCCGGTGGTATTTCCATACGGCATATCCACCGGGAATGTTTAAGTATATGCAATTTTGGCAAGTGCTTCCGAGCACGCTTTGACCAGATATCGTGTGAAACTATGTCGTGGCCTGTGCATGCCTATGCCCCTTTAGTACTGAAAGACTTGAACAACGCCTTTGGCCATTTCTTTGGCCTTCATCGGATTTGCGCAGAAAAAAGACGTGTTCAAAGCACTGGCTTTCTGAGAAGTGAAGAGAGAGAGAGAGAGAGAGAGGGAGAGAGAGAGAGACAGAGATGGAGGGAAGAAAAGGAGAGAAGAGACAGAGAGATAGAGGGGTAGAGTGAGAAGAGAGAGAGAGAGAGGGAGAGTCGAAGATAGAGAAGAGATAGAGAAGAGAGAGAAAGAGAGAGAAAAAAGAGAGAAGAGAGAGAGAGAAGAGACAGAGAGAGAGAGAGAGATAGAGAGAGAGAGGAAACAAAGATGCGACAGGAGAGAGGAGACAGAGAGATAGAGGGGTAGAGTGAGAAGAGAGAGAGAGGGAGAGTCGAAGATAGAGAAGAGATAGAGAAGAGAGAGAAAGAGAGAGAAAAAAAGAGAGAAGAAAGAGAGAGAGAGAGAGAGAAGAGACAGAGAGAGAGAGAGAGATAGAGAGAGAGAGGAAACAAAGACGCGACAGGAGAGAGGAGACAGAGAGATAGAGGGGTAGAGTGAGAAGAGAGAGAGAGAGAGGGAGAGTCAAAGATAGAGAAGAGATAGAGAAGAGAGAGAAAGAGAGAGAAAAAAAGAGAGAAGAGAGAGAGAGAGAGATAGAGAGAGAGAGGAAACAAAGACGCGACAGGAGAGAGGAGACAGAGAGATAGAGGGGTAGAGTGAGAAGAGAGAGAGAGAGAGATAGAGAGTTGAATTCTGTTTCAGAGACGCAGGAGCCTGTCTCACCAGCTCTGAAGCTTGTGCGCGGCGACCCCAGAGCCTTGCCACGCATCCATCCATGGATGTCCTTCCTAATGACTTTGTTTCCCAGGATCTACGGAAAGGATTTAGATAGATTCAGGACATTTTTTTGTTTTTTTCTGGGTCATTAATTCTGTGAGCTTTCGAGATCTTTCACTCTTTCACTCCCTAAATCTATGCCAACTTTTGTTCCCATCCTTCGCAGTTCTAGACTCTCACATACCAACGCTTTGCACATCCTTGTTCTGGATCCAAAAAAAGCACGTTCCTCTTCGTCTTCGTCTTCTTCGTCTTCGTGTTCTTCGTCTTCGTCTTCTTCGTCTACGTCTTCTTCTCGTCTTCTTCGTCTTCGTCTTCTCCGTCTTCGTCTTCTTCGTCTTCGTCTTCTCCGTCTTCGTCTTCTTCGTCTTCGTCTTCTTCGTCTTCGTCTTCTTCGTCTTCGTCTTCTTCGTCTTCATCTTCTTCGTCTTCTTCGTCTTCGTCTTCTCCGTCTTCGTCTTCTTCGTCTTCGTCTTCTTCGTCTTCGTCTTCTTCGTCTTCGTCTTCTTTGTCTTCGTCTTCTTCGTCTTTGTCTTCTTCGTCTTTGTCTTCTTCGTCTTTGTCTTCTTCGTCTTCGTCTTCTTCGTCTTCATCTTCTTCGTCTTTGTCTTCTTCGTCTTCATCTTCTTCGTCTTTGTCTTCTTCGTCTTTGTCTTCTTCGTCTTTGTCTTCTTCGTCTTCGTCTTCTTCGTCTTCGTCTTCTTCGTCTTCGTCTTCTTCGTCTTCGTCTTCTTCGTCTTCGTCTTCTCTGTCTTCGTCTTCTTCTTTGTTTTTCTTTGTTTTTCTTCGTAACGTATTCACCTCAGGTGCTGCACGTCCAGTTTTGAGGGGTGTACAGTGGCTGGCAAACCGAGCTGGCTCCTCAGAGGATTTGGCACTGTCCCTGCCTTCACAAAGCTGATAGACTTCATATGACTTCATATGACTTCATAGCACCGTGCCCAAGGTACTTGGAGAGCCTTCGAAGGGGGGGAGCAGTGTCTAAGCAGCAATGGAACTGACAAAAAGCATCAAAAAGCTACCAGGGACCACACGCGCTTGGAATATGTTTTGTACTATTGAAGTTTTTCACCGCGTAACTAAGCATCTAAATTCATCAGCGTAAGCATCTATATAATGCATTCTAATGCAGTTTTTCCGAATATTATGCTTTTGATAATTTGGCAAACGCCAAAGGTGCGCTTCCTGTTGCTGTAGGTTACTCCAGGTTCCCATATGAGTAACACTCCTGTTGACTCCATCAGACTGATCAATACAGGAACTAGAAAACTAGTAGCATCTAGTAGCATCTAGTAGCAGCATCCAGTAGCAGCATCCACTAGCATCCAGTAGCAGCATCCAGTAGCATCCAGTAGCAGCTAGTAGCATCTAGTAACATCTAGTAGCATCGAGTAGCATCTAGTAGCATCTAGTAGCATGAAGTGACATCTAGTATATAGCACCTAGTAGCATCTAGTAGCATCTAGTAGCATCTTGTAGCATCTAGTGGCATCTAGTAGCATCTAGCAGCATCTAGTAGCATCTAGTAGCATCTAGTATCATCTATATAGTAGGATTTAGTGGGATCTAGTATCATCTATATAGTAGCATGTAGTAGCATCTAGTAGCTAGTAGAACTCATGCTTTGATATGCACATTTGTTGAGAACAGGCTTTCGGCTACTCCGAAAAGTCGCTAGCAGTTTACCATCCTCAGAGGCCCCTCAATTCGTAGCCCAGTGGGGACGGAATATTGACCCCCCTATGGGACAAGAAATCCAAGCACACCATATTCTTCTGCCATACATCGTTATGTAGCATGTTCACATGTAGCATGTTCGCATTGGTTGCAAAATACATTTAGTCCGGGATTATTGAGCAACATCTTGGATCCTATAGATCCTATAGTTACATGAATGAGTTGGGGCTATGGTTCTAGGGTTGTAGCTAGGCCACGTGGAACAGTCCTACTTGGGGCCCTAGCTAGGTAAGCGGGCTACCGCAGAACCTGCCGCACTTCATCCATCATCCCTCACCTGCCCCTCATCCGCCCAACTGATGAACGAAGGGGTTAAGGTATGTGGGGAACCGAAGGGCAAAGAAGGCCTTGATGGCAAGCAATGAGGGGCAACAAACGGAGCAAGGGCGCTTCCAACTCACGCACCATTCAAAACATATTCAAACCGTTTACATATGGCCCTTCTTCAAACGTTTTTCCCTTTGAGTCATTGGAGCTTTCCCTGTGCACATCGCATGATTAAACTGTTGCCGTTTTACCTGTTTCAAGCATTTTCAAGTGCTTGCAGGGCTGCCGTGAGGCAGTTGGTGGTCTTGTGGCCGGTTTTTAGTCCCATGTCGCATCCCTTAAAGGGCGATTTTTCCGGCAGAGATGCCCTTTTTCCAACTTGCCTTAGAAGAGCGCAGTGCCGCAGCCCCCGTTGCTTCCGCACAGCGAAACCCAATCTCTCCAGGTTTGCAACCAGACGATTCCATCGATTGCGTTCGTGGCTCAGTGGTTGGCAATCCTCCTGCACAGCCTGGAATAAATAGACTTTTGCATGGCTTGCCATTTTCAGTAATGTCCCGCATGTTGGTGTGAGATGGTGTCAGGCTACGCTGCTTTTGCTTCAAAGGATTACAGTCAGCATAAGGCATCAGAGGCATCTGAGGATTCCGAAGATTCGTGGTACCCTTCGCGAGGGCCAGCCCATGCCTCAGTTTAAGATCTATCTCGGCAACCTTTTTGGTGTTGTTTCCACCGTGCATCGCTTGGGATTCTCAACATTTGCCAACTTTTTTCCATGCCAACTTGGAATCCAAGTTTCAACATGTTGGAACCAGGGAGCATCAAAGAGCGGCTGCCCTGATTTGTGCTGAGGCCCCTGATGCATATTCCGCTCGAAGAAATTACGAAGACAGCTGTTTTAACGACCCATAGAGATTTTTCGTGCTAAAACAGTCTGACGTAAAGTCCAACATGTTTACTTGACCAAAGTTCAGACGTGCCAACAAGCAGAACATCCAACAAACCAAGAGTAGCCGGAGAGTCGCCGTTTTGTGATTTCGTGTTGGCACAGCTGGAGCATCGCTTTGCTTGCCTGTGCGCGAAAGTGTCACAGAGCTTCGCATTCCGAGCAAAAGCAGCTTGTAGTTTCACAGAAATTAGCAGCTTGCAGAGGCTTGCAGTGGCTTGGAGGCTGCTTGCCACAGACTTTGCAAATTTTGTGATTTTGATGTGCGAGGAGGGGATGGGTCAGGTACCAAGGGGTCCTAGTGGCCGAATTCAGGCCATCCATCGCCATCCATCGCCATGTCTAAGTCACCCCCTTCAGAGCAGGACAGTCCCAGCTCAGGGTGTGAGCCGTGCTCCAGCGCTGCATGGGTCGCTAACTTTGGTCAGTTCTTGTCTTCGAAGTTCAATCCAAAGTTAGATCCTTAAAGGAACGATCCTTAAAGGAACGATCCTTCGGAACGATCTTCTTTAAGTTAAGTCAGTTTAGTTACTTTATGTTACTTTAGTCCTTTCAAGTGGCCCTTGCGGAAGCCTTGTCGCAGCACGGTCGGCAAATGCAAATTTTGAAGTTCTGAAGTCTAGAAGACTCGAGCCCTTTTGGGTTGCTTGAGGATTGAGAGGAGCGCAAATCTCATTGCTTTGCTAAAATGGAGCTGCACACGCTGTGCACACGCTGCACCTCAACACCAGCGCCAACAAATCCAACATCCTGACAGCTTTCGCAACCAGAAGGCCACCTGGTTCCAAACAGCGACACACGTGCACGCAATAAAGATTTTGCTTTGAGCTGAGGTTTCATCCATGTCTGACAGCGGTGTGTTGAAGAAATAGCTAGTATCCTGCCGCCTGCCTATGCATTTAGCATCATTTCGCATGATTTAGCATCAGCTCTTTGGTCTCATTTTCACACTTTGGCATAGATGGAATGCATAAGCCTTGCCGTGCGTCATAGAAAAGTACTGCAAATGACGAGAATCGAAATGGGGAGCTCCTTGGACGTTCGGCACCTGCGAAGTCTCGAAGTTGGAGCTGTCGTGCGATGCTAAGTGGGGCCCGGCGCCTGGGACGCCCAAAGTGCCAATGCTTTGGGACCGCACATCATCGGTTGAGGGTGGAAAATGATTATTCATTGATTTCATTGCTCATTTGTGGGACTCAGAAAATGTGCACATTATTTACGTATTGTACTTGAAAGTCTGTTATTTTTGCAATGCTGGCCTTGTTTTTTCCTCAAATAATATGTTTGCCAACTGTAACACTTGACCGGATGCATTGCGGTCATTTGCGGTCTATGTCAACGGCAACATCATTTGGTTTGTTTGTTCAACCTGCGCAGGCCCGTTGCTTTTTTCCCCAGATAGCTGGAAGCTATAGGGGTTCTTACTTCCCAAATAACAGGTCACTGTCGGCGAACTTTCTGGCTGAAGGTGCTGTGTGCCAGGTGCTGTCGGCAGGTGCTGTGTGCCAGGTGCTGGTGCCAGGTGCTGTCGGCAGGTGCTGTCGGCAGGTGCTGTCGGCAGGTGCTGTCGGGAGGTGCTGTTGGTGAAATGTGCAGGAATGTGCTGTGGCCAGGTGCTGTCGGCAGGTGCTGTGTGCCAGGTGCTGGTGCCAGGTGCTGTCGGCAGGTGCTGTCGGCAGGTGCTGTCGGCAGGTGCTGTCGGGAGGTGCTGTTGGTGAAATGTGCAGGAATGTGCTGTGGCCAGGTGCTGTCGGCAGGTG
>VSDK01020045.1:0-16756 GCA_009767595.1 Symbiodinium kawagutii | reverse complement strand
ATTCCAAAGAGAAGGAAGAGTTCCATTCAAAGGAAAAAGAATTCTATTCCAAGGAGAAAGAAGAGTTCTATTCCAAGAGCAGGAAGAGTTCCATTCCAAGAGAAAGAAGAGTTCCATTCCAAGGTCAAAGACGAATTCTATTCCAAGGAGAAAGAAGAGTTCTATTGCAAGGAGAAAGAAGAGTTCGATTCCAAAGAGAAAGAAGAGTACTATTCCAAGAGAAGCAAGAGTTTTATTCCAAGGTCAAAGAAGAATTCCATTCCAAGGAGAAAGAAGAGTTGTATTGCAAGGAGAAAGAAGGGTTCCATTCCAAGGAGAAAGAAGAGTTCTATTCCGAAAAGAAATGGAAATCGGAAAATTTCAGGTCAAGATTCAGAAGATGCCTTCAGACTTGAGAGCATGGCATTTGACATTTTCATCGAAATCATTGACAACAAATTTTGATCAAACATTAGAACCTACTTCGTTCCCTACCCCAACCTTGTTGTCCATACATGTTCTATCTGGGGTCTATGCCGGTGTAATTATCTTTTGAAATGAAGAAGTAAAATCCTGGCAGGATGTGGTTCAGGCTTGGACAAGCCCAGGACATGATGTCTTCAATATGTTTCAAGGTGGTCCATAGTAGGGGATGTTTTATGTTGGTGGTCGGTGAAGGTTAGGTGGGAAACAATTTTTGATTGATTTCGGTGTTTTGATTTGTCACTGTGACACATTTTGCATACATATGTTCAAACAGGTTTGTGTGTGTGTGTATGTCTTCATGTATTTTTGATCTATCTTTATCTAATGTATTTTATGTGACAAAAGCCAGCTGGCAGGCCCTACAGAGCTGCGTTCGTGTGCGAACAAAGAAAGTATAGGGGTCTCGGGCAGGCGGGTGAATCTCGTTCTGGCCTGAAGATTAGGGTGTGTTGCTGAAGAAGTTTTCCCGGTCATGTACGACTACGCAAAATGGTAGTGAAAGGGTTTTGCTCGAGAGAATACCGGACACATTTCACGCAGTTTGAGTTCCAGATGCTCACAAAACCACATGATTTGAACATTCTTACTTCTGTCGACTTTCTTGGCCCAACTGGTTCAGGAGGCTTGATAAGAACTATACAATGAGCTAATGGCGGTTGATGCTTGGTGCCTCTTACATTTGGTCTCATGCGTGGTTTGTTTCATAGAAACTTTCCTTCTCCTCGTGCCCAAATGTTTGTAGCTGGATGTGCCTCGTGTTAGGGATACGGAACCTGATGCGCCCCCGTTGATTGTTGGATGTCCCTGGCCGGCACCGCAAGAGTGCCTAAACGTTTGTATTGGGATGTGCCTGGCCCTTAGGCTCCAAGAGTTTGTAGGTGCGGCTGTCAAAGGCACGACTGTGTTTAAAGATGGATTTTTGCCTATGCCGTCGAGCACATTCAAACCGTTGTGCCTAAGCATTATTGCCTACATGTGCATGCGGTTAGGTGCATGAAAGACTGCCGTGCTGTTCAACTGGTCCGGCCGAAACGGGGCTGCTAGCTTTCGCTTCACCTTCGACAGGTTATATAGATTTGTATAGTGTTTTATGTCACGTCGATTGTCTTATTCTTCAAGAGTTGTTTTGTCAGCCGATAATTTGTTGATGATTTGTCCTGTTGGTTGTAGTTTTACCCGATCGTGTTTGTACAGCGATCTTTCCCCCAAAATGGAGACATAGATGGGCCTACGCGACTGAGACTGCTTGCACCGGGATGTGGGTGCAAGTAGGCCTTGCATCCCATCTTGGGATTGAGACGACGATATTTCCTCCATCGTTGACGCGCCTGCATTTAAACTGTTGTACCTAAACGTTTGCATTTGGAGTGCCTGCCCTTAGACACCCAAAATTGTGATGCCTTAACATTCATAGCTGCTTGTTCCTGCACTGAAACTGCCACGTCTAAGCGTTTGCAGCTGGATGTACCTGTCTTAGGCACCGGAAAATTGCTTTGAGAGAGATGTTCGTAGCTGGATGTTCCTGTAACCAAACTGCAGCTCTAAACGTTCGTATACACTCTAAAACGAGGATGTTCCTGCCGGTGGGCACATGTGCAAAAACTGCAGATGGGCTGGCTGCCCTTTGCACAGTGAGCTTTCTGTGCTTCCGCGGTACCTGGATGTGCTCCTACAGCTCGTACCTGGATGTGCGTACCCTTGCTCTTAGGCACGTTACACTTGCTGTGCTTCCATGGTTGTTCCTGGTGCCTTGCCCTTCCCGTGTGAAAATTGCTGTGCCTAACCAATGTGCCTGACACGCAATGCGCCATGCGTGCAAACGTTTGTATCTGAATCTGCATGCCCTGAGGCACAAATTTCTGTGCCTAAATATTCCATGCTGGTTGTGCCTGCGCTGAAACTGTAGCATCTAAGGGTTTGTGCCTGGATCTGTCTGCCTTTCGGAACGGTAGCATTGCTAAGCCTAAGGGTTAGCAGCTCGAGGTGAAGGGATGCTGTATGAAGGCTTGTACCTGGGTGTGCAAAGAAGCTGCGTCTGACCTTTGTAGCTGGACATGCCTGCACTGAGATGGGCCTAAGCGTTTGTACCACTGGATGTGCCTGCCTTAGGCACGTAAGATTTGCTCTGTCTAATTGCAGGATGTGCACAAAGCTGCAGCATGTAAGCATTTGTAGCTGGATGGGCCTGCCCTGACAGTGGAATTTTTGTGTCTAAACGTCAGTAGCTGGATTTGCGCGGACTAAAACTGCTGCGTCCATATAAACCCGAAAATGCTGGCACTCAGATATACTACACTGCCTACATGTCCAGGTGGGTGCAGTAGGTACATTCAAGACCGTCCTGCTGCAACTCGCCCGGCCGTCTGAAAAAGGGCTTCGTTCCACCGCTTTCAGGCAATTGGCGATGGCAGCTTATAGCCTGGCATGGGGGTGGGCCCAGTGTTCATCAGATCGGAGATGCCTTTGAGGCTGTGTAAGCTTGTGCTGGGCCACTGGAGGGCCCATCATATCCTAGGCACAGACAACTGGGTGTGCCTGGCAGGTTCAGCACGCCAACTCTTTATGCCAAAGATGGCCATGGGGATCAGGGAAGAAAAGAGAATAAGGGAGAAGAAGGGAGAAAAGAAGAGAAAAGAAGCGAAAAGAAGAGAAAAGAAGAGAGGAGAAGAAGAAGAGAAGAAGGGAGAATTAGGCTCCTGATGGGTCAAGAGGGCAGCCTTTCCGAGACAATTTGGAAGCTATGTTGGCTCCTGTCAGGATTCCATTCGGAAGTGCACATGAAACTATTCTTTGTGCACGGGATTCTTTTGGTTCCTCGGCATGACGCACTTTGAGATATTCAATAAGATTCATATACAGACCTGAAATCCTCATGCGATATTGAGTCAAGGTATACGGCCGCTGTAAGCATTTCATTTGGCCCGCAGCCAGCCCCCTGTTTGAATGGCGCGGGTTTGGTTCACTCCTGGTGAGTCTTGACGCATTTTGCTGCTTATAAATGCTTATGGCTCCAAAATACAGGGATTGTTTGGTTCTGATATAGGCCATTGACCAATCCATTGCAGTCGTGTAAGGTGGAACGTCACAAGAGCAAACACGCCTATCAGTTGTAGGATGTAAACCACTGCCCTTTGTAAACGGACGGCTACTTGCCCACACCCATATATTTGTCGCACGCAGAGTCTCAACCTGCCTTGGGTTTCTGTATTGTTGGCCCATGGCAATTTTAGGGGGCTCAAGAAGCGTCGATCCCAATATAGTGATTCTTTACTCCTCTATTTTTTGTTGGCCCTTGCAATCATTGCATTTTCTTGCGCAGTCATGCCCCCATGATATTTGAGTGGTTCATTATCCAGGCGGGAGCAAAAAAGATACAGGATAATCTCAACAGCACAGAAACCTCAATTGGACGTATCAGTACTGACCATCAGCTATTAGCATCTATTCGGAATATTGTGAACCACTGACCTTGAAAGCTGATCGTTTCTGTTGATACCATTTCTGTATTTTAATGTTTGTATTCGTTTGTTGTCGCTGATTGCCATTCTGGGTGGCTTCACCGAACAGGTCTATGTTCTAGCCACACCGCGGGAAAAAAGAATTGCAATGGTGCCATCTTTGGTTTTCAGCTTTAGTTCCGCTTTTGGTGTCCCACTTTGAGAGCTTTCTTCTACGTACACTCTTACTTCACACATGCGTCAACTCATAAATCACTTGTTTGGCCCACTGTTTCGCCCAAACGCAAATGGTATACGAACGATTTATTGTTTCTCAGTTTTATGAAAACCTAAAGCAGCTGATATGTGGCTGATTCTACTCTTGATGGGTTCCAATCGTTTCACATGATTGGCAGAGTCTTGGCCAGGAAAGGTGAATTCCTTTGAATAGCTCTTAGGTCATGATTGAAACAATTTTTCATGGCCAACCAACAAATCAATTTGTTGGATTCGCTCCTGGGCATGAATTCATTGCCCGTCCTAGATCTGGAGTCCATTTGCTATCCATTCCAAACGAAGAGAGTGAGGGACAACAGCACCCGCACATGTGCTATGTGTTTGTTCATTATGACGCGGATTGGTGACTTTTGAATAAGCAATATCTCTGGCAGATTTACATGTTAGACTGAGCTCCCTTTACTTTCACGATCCTTTCCGAAACTCTGTCAATACAGAGAGAGCAGCTAACCTGGCCCCACTTCGGGATTCCGAGATCTTCCAAGCTTCGAAACTGGACTGAAGCTGTGCAGGCAACGGACAGACCCCAGATTATTGCATTGCTGGCATGGTGGCACTATTTTAGAGCATGATCGAGAAAAGATACACAAAGACAAACCAGTTATATAAACCGTTCCAGAATAGGTGGCAACTAAACACTGCTGAAATCAGTTGTCAAGTTTTCTCTTTTGTAGTTGAACGAACTCATATGAACCCATGCTGAGGCATGACAAAATGCTGGCAAATATGAGCGATTCCATGAGCTATGAAAGATACCCTGTTGATTGGTCATTCTGATGGTTTATGACATGATTCATGATGCTATTTGGAACAGAGCGGGTAATGATTTAATTCATTCTGGGAATTGACCTCAGATCCTAGCAGCATGGATAGGAAGTGACATGTTCCTCTCACGTTGCTTTGGCTCGTTGGTGGGTTGTGAGCTGCGTCTCGCACAACACGTTCCAAGTTGTCAGAGGCGTGTCAGCCGCTGTCAGCCCAGCAAAATGTCTCATGGTAAAGAATTGCCAACATTTGCAAACTCTGGAACTCTCATGCGACAGTAATGTGGCTTCCAATCTTCAAGAAAGGGCCAATGCATAGGAGCAGTCTCAAGGACCCGGGTCAGTGAGCCTTTGTTCAGAATCCTCACAAAGACCATCATATCACATGGCTGGAAAAGAAGGTCGATTTGCCCCTATCAATTCTTAAAAAGCAATGACCAATACAACAACCACCCATTAGTCATCCAGCTATATTTCCACAGAGTTGCATCAACAATCCTCATCTCCATTGTTGGATACAACGGTTGGGAGCCATTGCCAACATGGAAAATCGCCCATCCCTCTGACTGCTTCGAGGAGGGGATGGGTGTTTCTGGAGCTGGTGGAGTCCCCTAAATCACTGGTTTTCCTTTTCAAGCCAAATATGTAATTGGCTCGTGGGTCTTACCATTACATTATCAGTTGATTTTTTGAACAAATGGTACCAGTACAATATATACATGTGTGTGTGTGTGTGTACAGAGATATGGTTGGACGCTTATATAGACCCAAGATAGCATTGACTATGAAGCATCCAGGCAGATGGGCATGTTCTCTGATAGTTTGATTATATAGTTAGCCAGGTTATCAATGAGT
This sequence comes from Symbiodinium kawagutii, assembly GCA_009767595.1. Classification (NCBI taxonomy): domain Eukaryota; class Dinophyceae; order Suessiales; family Symbiodiniaceae; genus Symbiodinium; species Symbiodinium kawagutii. Next base: position 10,938 of record VSDK01020045.1, on the reverse strand, counting down.
CGGACATTTTTTTTACTGTGCCTCTAGTAGCTGGACCTGCATCAACGCATATCAGTGCCAAATATGTGCATGAACAACAAACTAAGACAATTCTGTTCGGACTTGTTATAGACTGTCTTTGAATCTTCAACCGGTTTGCACGAGCTGAGGGCACAGTGTGGGACCACCGCGGCCGGTACGTATGTTTGTATTTCTACATGTAATTACTCCTACACCGAGACACACGCACGTGTCCAATACACTCTTTATGATATATAGTCATGTACAAACGATGGCATGGCACAGCTTTTTCCCTATAGTTCAATGGATACAGTTTATCCCTTTTCTACAGTTGGCTAACAGTCCTTGTAGCCCATCCGTCTGTTTGGTTCACCCGAAACCGCCACGCTCACCAGGCAATTGACAGCCCAGAGAATTACCAAAATTATTTGAAGGCCGGACATTAAAAATAATGAGGGTTTGAAGCATCAAATGTGAATAAGTGATTTTGGAAGCCAAAGTCCTTCAGCTGTTTTCAATTGAGCTTTGGGAAACAGCAAATTCTGAAGTCATTCCAGAGGACCGAATTCGACAAAAAACAGGAGCCTGAAAACAGATATCATGAAGAGAGAGAGAGAGAGAGTGTGTGTATACTATATTGGGAACTACGTCCTAGCTGTTTGCAGATTGAATCTTCTCAGGTACAAAGACTCGAAAAGGTTTAAGCTTGACTTGAAGGCAGATTAGAAAGACCGGAATCGATATATACGAGACAATTGGAAACTGAGTATCAACCGCCATCGATGCATGTTGCCTGCGAAAGGAACCAAAAAGCACAAAGAAGCCGCAAAGTCAAAATCGACAAGGGAACGAGATTTGAGCACCTCTTTTTCTCAGCCAAAACCAACCCTAGCCACCCGTGCAGGTGAAATCATTGAAAAGGTTTTAATCAATCGCTGGAGTAGCCAGGAAACAAGTAAAAAGTATGGTAAGTGAGAGGAGGAATTTACCTGCTGACCCATTGAGAACACAACCTTTTATTTCCATAGAAAAGTCTGATGAAGAAATGCAAAGGAAGGAGCCGAGCAATACTGAGAGCTGCTGACCCCTTCCAACGCCGTTAGAGCTTCAAGAGTCAACTCTTAACACTTCAGGCAGAGACAAAGGACCCCCATCTTCGTGATCGTCATCATCGTCGCCATCATCAGCATCATCATCGTCATGACGACAATTGTTGTCATTGTTGTCGCCAGTGTCATGACAGTGTGTATTTTTTGCCAGCAAGGAGGTCATGTTTACCTTGATTGTCACCCCTACCGTCATTGTTTTTATTGTTTGTTTTTGTTTCCTTATGATTTTCGGATCATCGGATCACCCGCTTTGTTGCTGCAGTTTGTGCGATGTCCTCCTGCCTCACCTATTTCCCAACCCTTTGGTTTGTTTGTGGTTGTTGTCGATACTGTTTCTTCCTTTTGATAGTGTTTGTCCTTGTTGATGCTGTGATTGGTTGTTTTTTCTTGGTTGTTGCTGTTGTTGGTGGTGGTTCTGGTGGTGTTGTTGGCAGTGCTAGCATTGTCGTTGTTGCTGCTGTTATTGTTCCTTGCTTTTCTTGCCGATGATGTTTCTGTTTCAGTCACCTTCGCTGATGTATTGGAGTGTGTTTCTTGTTGCTCATATGGGTTGAACCGCTTGCTTTTTGTTCAGGTGCTAGTTGCAAGTAATTATGCAGCTGCCTCATGAGTGTTGGTTCTGTGGTCGTTTTTTCAGCGCCTTTGAATGCAGAATGCGGACAATGATAGTAATGTCTTGAAGCACCCAGTAAGCAGCTTGTTTGAGATAATCAAGATTGCATTGTCCAAAAATAGATGCCTTTGATATTTTTTGTTGCTGCTCTTTTCTTTCATCGACCTTTTTCCGGGCATTGATTGCTCGATGGTTGATTTTATTGATTTTGTGTTGGATATCTTGTCTGGGGAGCACATTTCACTATAGTGCTAAAACCCAAAGGTGGGCAGATAGTACATGTTCCCCTTATCGCCGCTCACATCCCTTGACGGAAGGAAATCTACCTGTTGAATTATGACCTTGACACTCTCTTTTCTCACTGTGGCAAATAACACACACTTTGTGTCCATAGTTGAGCTGGAACCCCAACCGTGTTCCCGCCCAAATTTGTCCTTTCCAATTGCCAATCGCCAAGACCAGTGCCTTTGGCCACCAAGCAGCAGGACTTTCTGACTTCAGGTGTCTCTTCAGGTGCCTACTGTCTATGAGACAACTTCTGGCATTTCTGAATGCAGGTGATTTGGAATGATTTGGATTTGACCACTTTTTGGGAACCCATTATGTTCTTCACTAGTTTCTTAGCTGTCAACATGATCAAAAGAAGCATGCTTGTGTATCGCAGAGATCGCCATAGTTGAACAGCTTTGTGTTCCCCACAAGATCTTGCGAGCATTGATTTTGTTCCACGATGTTTCATAGTTCTGAGCGGCAGTGGCGTGTAATTTCACCACTGCTTCCACGATTCCAGTATGCTAGTTTTGGAGGCCCTGTTTTGTAATGTTTTTGTTGAACATTGACCAACGTGCCAAAGATGATGCCAATAGCATTTCGGAATTTCCCCAACAGCCTTTACTTTCTCATGGGACCATTTCTATGAGGATGATTTCATGCAAGATTCGTCCAGGAAAAGAACATCAACGTCTCTACGCTAGAGTTTGGGAGCTTTGCAAATCCTGGTGCCATCAAGTTCTCTAAGAAATCCTTAAAGAAACCCAATGAATCTGGCAGAATCCAGGCAACTGTTTGTCACCCATCCCGTAACCAAGGTGGTCAAGACGGTTGATGAGATCTTGACACCTCCTTCTATGTATGTAACAAAGCTATGCATTCCTAGGGTCGGGATTGCCAACTTCCCTTCTACGACACGGTTTTCTGAGAAACCTCTCTGTAGAATTCTGTGTAATTTCTTTGTGTGATAAATAGTCGCATTAGCTTACTTAGAATGATTGAGGCACCTTTCCCAAAAATCCATCTCTGAACTGATTCGTCAAGAAGTCATTCTGCCAAGTCGATTCGCGCAGGCCTTGCAAATAACAGTTCGAGTTTTGGATGAACTCTCCTTCCTCCTTGTTTGAAAGCGATTTCACAAGTAAGATTTGCCAACTTTGTCAAGAGAGTTTGCGACCGTCGTTCAGACGGACACGGGTCATGCACCCCATGTGCATTCATTCGTTTCATCCAAAAGACTACAAAAGGGGGGTTGCATACTTAGAGAAGACTGAAGATCCCTTTGTAGCAATCTCTCCATTGGGCCGGTTCTACCCAATAGATGTCCACATGCTGATCTCCAAAACTTGATTTCAAAGCCCTAAAACATGTCAAAGATTCAAGCTTTTGGTCATATGCAGCAATTATGAAGAATACATTCTTTCAAAACAACAATCACATGCTCAATTTTGGAAACTTCCAATCAGTTGTTGTCGAAACGAGTGCGATTATTGAGTTCTAAGGACAGTTTCTTTACCAGTTTATTTATCGAGATCGATTTGGCAACCTAAAGAGCAGCCGGATTTCTTTGTGTTACTTGTATGAGATGAATCTCACAGATTTAATGGATTTCATACTGTTGTTGAGCAGGCTACATTGGATAGGGGTCAGCAAGTTTCAGAAGACCGACCCAGGCCACCCGCATGAGCAAGCCACGCAAAAGGATCATAGGAACTCATAAGAGGATGATTTTTTGTTTTTCAACGATGATTCAAGAGAACTTGACGGCTACTGGACAGTTATATGAATCATCGCCCAAACTCTGAGCGACAGGATCCCCGATATTTCACTAAAAGTTGCAATCAGCTCGATAGGCATCACCAAGTTCCGTTGAGACAGTTCTCACGCAAATACTGTACAGTACTACTTGAGCTTGTTCAACGATGCATGCTCACATTGGCCTTCCAGATTGCGATCCCACAATTAAATGACTTGGCGATCTACTGTACTAAGTTCATCCATGTTCATCCAACTGTTGGCAAGTAACTGTTCCGTTGCTGGCGTTGAATTTGGAGACAATTTCGGGAAGCTTGCATAGAACAAGAATTTTGTGAACAGCTCTGCATGAGATTCGGTTCCCCAGATTTGTTTCATTTTGTTTCTGTCACAAGGTGCTGGTACCCAATTGCGAATGTATGAGACCAAACTCCTTGATTGAGAGCCTTCCCGAAGCTCCTGCATTCTTTGAACCTTTAACGGTGAACCCAACTGGTTGGAAGAACTAACCGGCCACGGACCCGGGGTGCGGCACAAAAGGCAGCTTCGGCTGGCCCTGTGCGGGGGTGTACTCCCCTCTACACCGCATGTCGGGGGGTGAGTTGAGGGTGGGGTCGTCCGGTTGGCCGCGTGGGCGCGCGTTTCCAGCGATCCGCGTCACGGCTCGTGTGGACCTCATCTTCACAGCGCCTTCGGACATTGTCCCTTGGGACTTTGTAGGGAGCTTCGCTCCCCAGGCCTGAAGATGTTGAGCGCTGAGCTGTTTTCTTGGCTGGGCCGGACACACTTGTCGCGGCCGGGGAGGATTCGCCAGACCACCGGCGAGTGAGTTCGGCTCCGCTACTTCGACCTTCCAGGGGGCGTTCCCGAGTGAGAGGCCTCGTCGCGGACAGCGGTTTAAAAGAGCAACGGGTTCGAGCGAGGGACGGGTGTCTTGTGGTTGCCATTGCTGTTGTGGTTGTGGTTGTTGCTGTCGCTTGTTGTTGTTGTTGTTGTTGTTGTTGTTGTTGTTGGTGTTGTTGTTGTTGTTGTTGTTGTCGGCACCGTGGCTTGTCTGGCTTTGCGTCCTTTGCCCTTTTGTTTCCCCACCTTTGTTTCTTCGCGCTTTCCCTTCTGCCCCCCACCCTTTGCCGCACTATTTCATGGACGCGGCGCCGCAGGAACCATGGACATGACCCCGCACAAATCTATGGAGAGAAGCCGCCACGAATCTGTCAGCAGAATCCCGTGTAAATCCATTGATGGGCTTCCCCAATCTATTAACAAAGCGCTGTGCAGATCTATGGCCGTATACCCCCGCATAAATCATCGTAAATCTATGGACGTAACACTGCAATCATGGACACAATCCTGCACAAATCATGGTCATAACTCCGCGCTTCTGTGCAAGTGTCATCGCATTAAGTTCTGGATGTAACTAATCTCGGCGCTAGTCTACGAGCATAAACCATGGTAAATGTCTGGAAGCGCCACCATGCCTTGCTAATAGATTTAAACCCGTACGGACCTATAAACGCAACAGCACATTAATCTATGGACGCAACACAGCACAAATCATGGACATGAGCACGCACTTCCATGGAAGGTTCATTGCACTACATCATGGATGTAAGCCTGCGGTGATGTGTCCAACAGCGCACTGATCTTGGAAATGACCCCGCACAAGTCATTGACAATTCTGTACTGGAGCCACTTTTGTGCCCATACCAGACTGTTAGGCACGCAAACTTTCTGTTGCCTAAGATTTTGTGTGCCACTGTTTTGTCCCGTTCTTTCCTGCAAGACCCTTCTTAGGCACACGCAATTTATGCTGTCTAGGGTTTTGTGTCCCAGTTAAATCATGGACATAACTCCGCACAAGTCTATGGACAGCTGCCAGCACATGCCAGCACTAATCTTTGAGCACAAGCCTGCATAAATCTCTGAAAGTGCCACGCTAGCCTATGAGCATAAACCTTTGTAAATCTCTGGAAGTGCCACCATACCATGTTAATAGATTAAAACCCGTACGGACCTATAAACGTAACAGCACATTAATCTATGGACGCAACACAGCACAAATCATGGACATGAGCACGCACTTCCATGGAAGGTTCATTGCACTACATCATGGATGTAAGCCAGCGGTGATGTGTGCAACAGCGCACTGCTCATGGACATGACCCCGCACAAGTCATAAATAAATACTGTACTGGAGCCACTTTTGTGCCCATACCAGACTGTTAGGCACGCAAACTTTCTGTTGCCTAAGATTTTGTGTGCCACTGTTTTGTCCCGTTCTTTCCTGCAAGACCCTTCTTAGGCACACGCAATTTATGCTGTCTAGGGTTTTGTGTCCCAGTTAAATCATGGACATAACTCCGCACAAGTCTATGGACAGCTGCCAGCACATGCCAGCACTAATCTTTGAGCACAAGCCTGCATAAATCTCTGAAAGTGCCACGGCACTTTTTCAATGGATGTAAACCACCATTGATCTACAAACATAGCGCCACACAGATCTAGGGACGTAACACCGCATTTATCTATGGACGTAACACCGCACTAGTCATGGACACGATCCAATCATGCACATGACCCCCACATCTACGGAAATGCCATCGCGCTAATTGATGTACACAAGCCCGCACTAATCATCACTAATCAAATCTATGGGAGTAACACCGCAGGAATCATGGACATAACCCTGCACTAATCTATGGACAGAAGCGGCGCTAGCCTATGAGCATAAACCTTTGTAAATCTCTGGAAGTGCCACCATACCATGTTAATAGATTAAAACCCGTACGGACCTATAAACGTAACAGCACATTAATCTATGGACGCAACACAGCACAAATCATGGACATGACCACGCACTTCCATGGAAGGTTCATTGCACTACATCGTGGATGTAAGCCAGCGGTGATGTGCCCGACAGCGCACTGCTCATGGACATGACCCCGCACAAGTCATGAATAAATACTGTGTTGGAGCCACTTTTGTGCCCATACCAGACTGTTAGGCACGCAAACTTTCTGTTGCCTAAGATTTTGTGTGCCACTGTTTTGTCCCGTTCTTTCCTGCAAGACCCTTCTTAGGCACACGCAATTTATGCTGTCTAGGGTTTTGTGTCCCAGTTAAATCATGGACATAACTCCGCACAAGTCTATGGACAGCTGCCAGCACATGCCAGCACTAATCTTTGAGCACAAGCCTGCATAAATCTCTGAAAGTGCCACGGCACTTTTTCAATGGATGTAAACCACCATTGATCTACAAACATAGCGCCACACAGATCTAGGGACGTAACACCGCATTTATCTATGGACGTAACACCGCACTAGTCATGGACACGATCCAATCATGCACATGACCCCCACATCTACGGAAATGCCATCGCGCTAATTGATGTACACAAGCCCGCACCAATCATCACTAATCAAATCTATGGGAGTAACACCGCAGGAATCATGGACATAACCCTGCACTAATCTATGGACAGAAGCGGCACTAGCCTATGAGCATAAACCTTTGTAAATCTCTGGAAGTGCCACCATACCATGTTAATAGATTAAAACCCGTACGGACCTATAAACGTAACAGCACATTAATCTATGGACGCAACACAGCACAAATCATGGACATGACCACGCACTTCCATGGAAGGTTCATTGCACTACATCATGGATGTAAGCCTGCGGTGATGTGTCCAACAGCGCACTGATCTTGGAAATGACCCCGCACAAGTCATTGACAATTCTGTACTGGAGCCACTTTTGTGCCCATACCAGACTGTTAGGCACGTAAACTTTCTGTTGCCTAAGATTTTGTGTGCCACTGTTTTGTCCCGTTCTTTCCTGCAAGACCCTTCTTAGGCACACGCAATTTATGCTGTCTAGGGTTTTGTGTCCCAGTTAAATCATGGACATAACTCCGCACAAGTCTATGGACAGCTGCCAGCACATGCCAGCACTAATCTTTGAGCACAAGCCTGCATAAATCTCTGAAAGTGCCACGGCACTTTTTCAATGGATGTAAACCACCACTAATCTACGAACATAGCGCCACACAGATCTAGGGACGTAACACCGCATTTATCTATGGACGTAACACCGCACTAGTCATGGACACGATCCAATCATGCACATGACCCCCACATCTACGGAAATGCCATCGCGCTAATTGATGTAATTCATGGACATAACACCGCAGTAACGTATGGACGGAATACGGCACCAATCATGGACGGACAGAAGCCGGCACTATTCTCCGAGCATCAATTCGTATAAATCTGAACTTTGGAAGTGCTATCGGCCACACCTACTCATGAACATGACTGTGCACAAATCTGTGGAGAGAAGCTGGCTAACGTAGGAGCATAATCCACTTACTCATGAACATGACTGTGTACAAATCTGCGGTCAGAAGCCCACGCTAATGTATCAGCATAAACCCTCGCTAATGGAAGCGGTTGGCTACTTCAAGTGACTGAAAACTTTCAAGTTTTCCAGAGCCATTGTCCAATCAAATTTGATTGTAAATTGCTGAAATCCACAGTGAATAGTTGCCAGAGTGCAGAAGAATCCCCCCGTCCTGCGTCATTTGCTTTGTGTTCTTTGACCGTTGTTGGTTGTAGTTAGTCGTTTTGCCCTTTATTTTTGTGTCCTTCTGCTGTTTTGTCCTTTTGGCTTGCAATCTGCGTAAAGTATTGTTTTTTTTTGTTGTGGATACTGTATTTTTTTGGCATGTTTTTGGGCGGGGCTGTTGTTGAGATGATAGCTGTTTGTGGCCTGTGCCATGGCCGTTTAGAGGCGCCAAAGGTTCTTGATATGTTCACTTCCCTTTTGTTTTGGCCGCGTATATTGTTTTTTAAGAATTTTATCTAGATATGTGTATCGATATGTGTTTCCTTTTTGCGCATTTAATTGTTTTTTTACGTTCATTTTGCTTCTTCATAATTTTTGATCCATGGGCATGTTTTTTTTCTGTAAGTTCATTTGTGAATGCATTTGTGCCCTAGTTGTATAACTTTGTTGCTTTTCACAAGCATAGGATGTAAGAATGCATGACTTCGCAAAAATGTTTTTTGAGGTCATGGGGATGTGTCGTGAGTTTGTCTTGTTTTTCCTTGGCTTGCCTTTTTCTTGTGTAGTTTCCTGTTGCTTGGCATCGTCTTTGTCTTGGTCTCGTTTGCCGGTCTGGCCCATCTCTTCTTTGTCACCAGCATCATCAGCATCATCCACATCATTATTGCCGCTTTCACCACCAGCGCCATCATCATCATCATCATCATCATCCTCATCATCATCATCATCATCATCATCATCCTCATCATCATCATCATCGTCATTATCATCATCATCATCATCATCATCATCATCATCATCATCATCATCATCATCATCATCTTCGTCAGCATCATCCTCATCATCATCATCATCGTCATCTTCATCATCATCATCATCGTCATCCTCATAATCATCATCATCATCATCATCATCATCTTCGTCAGCATCATCATCATCATCGTCATCATCATCATCATCATCATTAAAAATTATCATCATCATCATCATCATCATCATCATCTTCGTCATCATCATCATCATCCTCATCATCATCATCATCCTCACCATCATCATCGTCATCGTCATCATCATCATCATCATCATCATCCTCATCATCATCATCATCTTCGTCAGCATCATCCTCATCATCATCATCCTCATCATCATCATCATCATCATCATCATCGTCATCCTCCTCATCATCCTCCTCGTCATCCTCATCATCAACATCATCATCATCATCATCATCGTCATCACCATCATCATCATCATCATCATCATCATCATCTTCGGCAGCATCATCATCATCATCATCATCATCATCATCGTCTTCGTCATCATCGTCATCATCTTCATCCTCCCCATCATCATCATCATCATCATCATCATCTCATCATCATCATCTTCGTCAGCATCATCATCATCATCGTCATCATCATCATCGTCATCATCATCATCTTCGTCAGCATCATCATCATCATCGTCATCATCATCATCGTCATCATCATCATCTTCGTCAGCATCATCGTCATCATCATCATCATCATCATCATCCTCATCATCATCATCATCATCATCATCAGCATCAGCATCAGCATCAGCATCAGCATCAGCATCAGCATCAGCATCAGCATCATCATCATCATCATCATCATCATCCTCATCCTCGTCCTCATCATCATCATCATCATCATCATCATCATCATCATCATCGTCATCCTCATCATCATCATCGTCATCGTCATCATAGATCATCATCTAGGGTTTAGGGTTTTGGGTTTAGGGTTTAGGGTTTAGGGTTTAGGGTTTTGGTTCGCCAACGTAGGTGGCGTCATAGTTAATTCTGAAGAAATGATCTGGAGTAAGTTGAAGATTTTAGTTCTTTCATACAAAGATTCTTTTGATAATAATGTATGTGCAGTAGGTGTGCTGCCCTAAGCTCAGATTATTTCTGAGCTTAGGGCAGCACCCCTAAAATCGAAGATTTTAGGGGACGGACATTGTTCAAGTTTTGAGCATTATGTATTTTATAAGCCTATCAAGGGGTGAATCTGAGCTTAGGGCAGCACCCCTAAAATCGAAGATTTTAGGGGGCGGACATTGTTCAAATCTCGAGCAATGTTGCATATTGTTGCATTTTTTTTATCAAAGTTTTTATCGCAATTTACAAGGTAAATAAAGGTTTTTATGTTTATTCTTATTCATGATAGAGAGATCATAAAGATGCAAAACACCAGGGCAGGGAGTGTTTCTAGGTGGAACATTGGTAATGCTTTTATCGCATTTTTATTGTAGTTTACCAGCTAAATAAAGGTTTTTATATTCATTCTTCTGTATTATAAAGTTGCAAAACACCAGCTGATTGAGGTTTCTTTAAAGCTTTTAAAGCTGTATTTCTGTTTTGAAAAGCTTTATTTCTTTTTTAAAAGGCTTTATTAAAAGCTTGAATTTCTTTTTAAAAAGAATATTTTAAGCTTTGTTTTCTTTTTAAAAGCTTTTAAAAGAACTTTGAATTTTAAAAGCTTTTAAAAGAGCTTTGAATGTTTTGAGTGTTTTTAGTATTTTTAGTGTTTTTAGTGTTTTTAGTATTTTTAGTGTTTTTAGTATTTTTAGTATTTTTAATATTTTTAATATTTTTAAT
>VSDK01020038.1:316304-323804 GCA_009767595.1 Symbiodinium kawagutii | reverse complement strand
TCATATATTTAAATATTAAATACCCACAATAACAATAAACCTTCACTAGTAGTACGTACCCATTATCAATCAGCCATTTTATCAACACCTGCACCGCTAAACATCACAGCACGGCTAGGAGCAGCCTCCTGAGCCTGCTGAGTGGCCTGCAGGAGGCCCTCCTGCGCCCAAACAGCGAGAAGCGGCGGCGAGGCGAGCGTGGGAAGCAGCGGGTTTAGTAGGCGACGACCGATCTAAGGTGTCGTGGGTTTGTGCGCATTTAGTTGTCATTTGGTCTACGAACTTCTTTTTTGGCGATGAATTTCTTGGGTTAAAACGGACATAGGTTCTTTGAAAGATGATGAAATAGTAGTAGATAATAGTAGATAGATGGTGTAGACAGATGTAGGCAGGTTGGTGTGCTCCTCTTCCTGGATTCTCTCGCCTGCGATCATCCGAAGATTTCGATCGACTCCCAGTTGGAGGACAGCAAAACCTCGAAGCAACAACTGGGACCGTCATCTTCAACGGTAAGCTATCCAATCTGGAGGGGTTGATCGATTTCTCCCATTCCCATGAAGTCATCAATCTGTCCCCCAACGCACTGAGCTGGCCCCCAGGGGCATCAGATAACGTGAGTGACTGTTGGTTTCCAGGTCGGGCTTTCGTGTGAGTCGAGTACCTGTCCAACCTACCATTGGTTTTGACAACTGCCTTTGATTTTCGATCCATAAAAATGCTTCAAACTACGACCTCTGGATTTTTGATCAGGAAAAACTGCTAAAACCCTTTAAAACTATGGTTTCGTGGGGATGTGCTCCCAGGTCTGACAGCCTCGACTTGGGTGCGCCGCCGTCAGCGGTGCCGCTTCAAGAGGAGTCCACCCTGCCGGTGTCGCCGGGCTCGGATCGATCCTTTGGGATCTTCGGATTTCTGCCGACGCTGATCCCAACGCCACAGGGGAACAGCAGCAGGTGCGGTCGTGAAAAGCCGGTGGCTGAGAGGGGGGAACTTGATGCAAGGTGACATGCCACATTCTGCTAGCAGGGAGGGGCGATTTCTGCAGATCTTGTCCTCCAAGCTTTCTGTATCATCTCGTTGCGGTGATGTTGCGGAAGCTCCATTGCCCAGGGTTCCATAGTTTCCCGCAGGTACTGCTCAATTCCACACATCATGAGCCATGGGCATATGACCATCTTAGAGTTTCTTCTTGCTCTCACGATGGAGCATCATTCACTGTCCGTCATCCATCCTGCATGCCATCTACGGGCCCTTAGTCATCTTGCAGCCAGCTTTTGTTTGTCTCTTGGTGGCCTCAAGTTCTGGCAAACTTTGGTCATGTTCGAAAGGATGTCAGATGCGCCCACAGAGCTGTGTTTGATTTGGGTAAATCCGCAGGCATCAATTCCGTGTTCTAGCCAAACCAAGGATTTTTTGGAATACACTGTCAGATAACTTTGGTTTATGGTACTAGCAAAATCACGTTTGTGGCAGATCCACCTGTCGATAATCCTCTGGCAGCTCAACCGCTGGTTTCAGATATCAATAGGCCATGGGAGCGCGACTCCGCACCAGCTGCCGTAAACATTGAGGATGACTAAGCCAGTGGCATGTGCTGAGCCCTGCCATCTTCCAACAGCTGCGTGGCCGTCAGGCCATATGCTGCAGCGTACCGTGGCGGCGGGCAGCCGGCAGTTCTTCGGAGCGGGCAGGGGCTTCGGATTCGCATCTTGAGGGCCTACAACCTCAAGGTGCACGGCACTCCCAGCTGTCAATGGAAGTGCTGGCGGTTGAGGGATGTTGAGGGGTTGTTCATGGCTTTTTGTTGTGATTTCTTGTTTTTGGTTTGTTGCTTGGATGGTGTTCGGATTGTTGATGGAGGACGGTTGATAAATGTGCAATTGCGATCAGCTACATATCTGCAAGAATGCACATCAATTGATATCGATTTACAAGAACCAAAATATGAGTCACAGATTGATATCTGTCCAGCTTCACTCCAAGCATCCTCGACATCACCTCAGGTGGCCAGTACGGGACTTCCCGGTGACCTGGCAGATCCCTATGTCAGCGTGCGCCTGGGCCGGGAGACCTTCCACACCTCGTGCATTGAGAACGATCCCAACCCCGTGTGGACGGACGACAACGAGCACATCTTCCCCTTGGACTCTGGCAGTTTGGAGCTCCAAGTCAAGAGTTCCAGCAGCCACAAAGATGAAGTCCTGGGGAAGATCACGGTGGCGGTGCAGGATTCCACTCCACCAGGGCAGTGGCAAAGGCACAAGGTGCCGTTGCCGGGAACCACCAGCCTGATCCAGTTCGAGATGCAGCTGGTCTCCGATGTTGCCAGCCTCCGCGAACACAAAGCTCAACCAGGTGGGCTTAGGCTCCACGTGTTGGTTTGACCTGTGTTTGCATGGCTGTTCCCAGCCAGGCCCTTAGGAGTGTAGCATTTTGTTTGGGAATGAGGATGGTCATTGCAGAACTGCCAAAACTTAGAGTTCCAGCAAAGCTGAGGACAGAGCACTTTGGGGTTTACCAGATGCTCTGCTGCCAGGCCCAGGTGATGCCTTGGAGTACCACGGTGGGCCTCGGATGTTCCAACCCAAGGGCCATGCCTTGCCGTGGCACGGCGTGCGGGTGCTGGAGCTGAGCCGTCGCACGTGGACGGCCGCGCTGTGTGGGCAGATGATGGCAGCGCTGGGCGCCGAGGTCATCCGGGTGTCCTCGCGCCACGGTGGTGCCGCGCATGGCGCGCCCCCCAAGGAGGTGCCCAGGCAGCTGCACTGGGGCAAGCGCTGGGCGCAAGGCATCGACCTGGAGAAACCCGAGGATTTGAAGCGGATGAAGTCCGACACCTGGAGGAAGAGAGGAAGCGATTTTTCGTTCGGAGGTTAAGCACAGCACAGAGGTGGATGGTTTCTTTCTGAGGTTAAGCAAGCGCACCAAGAGTTGGGTTAACACAGTGTAGTGCCCTACTGGTTTACACGTCGGGATAGAAGGTGCCTTAGTGTACTTATTTTTTTAAGTGTACAGTACTTGCACGTTGAAACGCTCACTGCCTCATCATTGGATCATGCGGGTTGTAATGCTGCGGCCGTCGTTTCGACCGATGCATCTCCCAAGGACTTGTTGATGACATGCAGCCTGTTCCTCACCGATCTGCCAGCAGACGAATTGGACGAGAAGCAGCAGCATGGTGACAATGTGGGGTGTCAGGAAAAAAGATCGTGAATAACTCAGAATCGCTTGTGGGCCACTCCTAACCATTGATTGTTACCACTGGTAGTTGTGATTACAGAAGATCCATTCGATCATGGAACCACCAAACATGACCTCATGCCATGTCAGCCGTTGCCAGCCGCCACAGGTTGATTCACCTTCCTTCCGCAGGGAGGGACATCGATGCTCGAGCCAAATAGATAAGCAGCTGTGCGTCCGTGGTAGGACCCCTTGCATTCACCAGGTGCCGGTGAGTTTCCACTTGTGTTGCTACCAAGTTCATGGTAGCGGAGCCCCAATAGGGGGCTCCAGCATCGCCATGTCGAGCGGTCATCATGATGTGCCTAGCTGGTCGGGAGATCCAATCGAATTCGAAACGTTTGCCACTGCCTGTAGATGGTTTGAGAAATCCTTGAAGGACAATGAACGCAAATCTGCAGCTAGCCGTGTGTGGGCGAAATTGCAGGGACCAGCAAAGGCGGTGGTGCGTCATCTGAACCCAGATGACTATGAGGCTGCCGATGGCCTGACGAAGTTGGTGGAGGTGCTTCGGAAGTCACCCTTGCAGTGCCTTCCAGTCCCAGACTTGTTCAAGCGGCTGGATCAATGGCATCACCTTCGGAGACAGAACTCTGAGAGCATTCCACAGTTCTTGGTCCGTGAAGAGGACATGTTTGTCCAGCTTCAGGATGCTCTTCGACGAGCACGACGAGATGGGAGTGCTGCTCAGGTGTCTTCCTCAGGAACGGCCCAAGCTGCGACAACGACGGGACCGCCCTCAACCCCTTCGCAGAGTCCGATTGGTCGAGCATCTCGACCTGAACCGGCACAGGCTTCAACGTCGACTGCACCAGATCCGGCGAGCACAACGGCCTTCAGCGACTTCTTTGAGGATGAGCTGCGGGGCTATCGGCTGATCAAAGGTTCCAGGATTACAGGAACCGAACGCCAGAACATCCTGACACAGACGAACAACAGCACGGCATTCACCAAGGTGAGACGTGCCTTGAGGACACTATATGCTGAAGATGAAGATGGTTGGAGTCGTCGTGCAGGAAAGATCTGGTGGACCGGCGATGAGACTTGGGAGCCATGGTTCGATGACGAGGCATGGCATGATGGAGCGGTTGATCCAGGGCTCTATGCATGGTGGCAAGATGGTGAGTATGGTGATGATGGTGCAGAATGGGATGCATACTTCGATGATTGGGGTGATGACTGGACTAACTATGTCGACGGCTCCGAGGACCTTCCAGTGGATGAAGAGAACACGGACCCGGCCGAGCTCCAGTACAAGGAAGCCTTTGCTTTGTCGACTGAGGCAACTCGAACACTGAATGAGGCCAGAGAAGCAGTGAGACGTGTTCGTGCTGCACGTGGATACTTTGCCCCCGAGTCAAACACGGGCAAAGGGATGTCTTCGATGTCACCACCATCTTCGCCTACAAGAAAGGGCAAAGGCATGGGTGGTCCTGGCAAAGGCTTTGGAGTCGGAAAAGGAAAATCCCCGGGACGATGTTTCATTTGCGGAATTCCTGGTCACGGCTATGCACAGTGTCCAGATCGGTTTTCAAAAGGTAAAGGGAAAACCAAGATGGGATTTGTTCCAAAAGGGAAAAGCAAAGGAAAGGGATGGTCAAAGGCTGTTCAATTCCATGACCTGAGCTGTTTGTCATCCCCTGGTGTGTACCTTGCCGAAACCGCTGGAAGCAGCCGTGTGATCCTCGACACTGGTGCCTCTGAAAATGCCGTGGGCATGGAGTCATTGCAGCAGCTGGTGCAGAGTTCCGGTATCCAGTACACGGTTGATGTGGGTGACCGTCCGGTGTTCAGGTTTGGGAATGGTCAGTATCTTCAAGCAGCTAGTCGTGTTGATCTACATGATACTTCATTGGGTTTGGTCAGTTTCTATGCCCTTGGAGACGAAGCATGCAACACTCCTCCACTCATGGGAGGCAAGACGCTGCGGCAAATTGGAGCCTTGCTGGCCTATCAGCACAACCTGCTGCTATATCAACGTGAGGAGCCCCAGAACCAGTGGCACGCAGTGAGGATGCAATCACATTCTTCACACCATGTCTCCATAGATCTCATGGAACCAGCCATTACCATGCAGAATCCTCAACAATTTTTGATGTCACATGCTGAAGTACACGAGCCACTCCGCAATCACACGTTGCCTGTCACACAGCCTCCATCCATTCTGATGCTGTCTACGGCAACCACCAACAACATGGCATCGCAGTTGTCATCATTGGCTCAGAGGATTCAATCCCTTCGTTCACGAGTTGGACATGGAACCCCAAGCTCCAGCATGTGCGGAGGACGATCCCAGAGTGAAGGGCTTCCCATGTTACGGAACCCATTGCCCCAAACAGCGCCAGAACCAGCATGCGGTATGGTCGACATGCCAGAGGTGCGGACTTCGACTGAGCTATCATTCCAAGAAGCCGAAGGATGGGAGCCACAGGTCAATGGGGCCGCATCCAAACCAGACGTCGCTGGCACTCCTCGAGATCGAGAAGGAGATGGCAGCCGATCGTGTCACGGAGAAAGTGGTCATGGGCAAGTTGATGGAGTTGAAGGGCATCCAGTTGCAGAAGGGTCTCACGGAGACTGCCTGCATCAACATGTCTCTGAAGGACTACATGGATCGCATGGGCTATGTCAAGGACCCCAAGAAGAAGTTGTTGATCCAGGATGCCAAGGACGTTCCCAAGATCACGGAGGCCACGATCACTGCCAAGAGCAAGGGCAAGGGCAATTCGGAAGCCATGGCACACCATCAAAGCACGTTGATTCTGAAGGGTGCCGAGCAGTACCTGAAGGACCATGGGTTGGACTCCGGATCCAGAGGGCAGTCAGGGACTTTGCCAATGGCTACCCGCTGGGGGATGTGACGGTTCGCTATCCATCAAGAAGAAGACCCCGGCCGATGTGGTGGAGGTGTCCTCTGGGGACGAGTGGATGGACCCAGGGTCATGCAGATGATGTCGGCGAAGGTGGAAGAACAAGCAGTGGATCCAAGCTCCAGAGGATCTGGAGTTCCTTGAGGGGACTTCAGCAACGGATGGGAAATGGGATTATGGCAACATGTCATCCTGGCCATGATCCACCTTCTATGGATGACCCTGTGTGCCCATGCGCCATTGAATTTCAAGGCAGCATCGGCAAGACTGTCGATGAGCACGGCAACATGGTGGCGACTTCTCATGCTCCCATTTGGACTGGAGGAAGTGAAGATCCGCCTGGTGCTTGGACTCCTACAGAAGCCGACGGTCTCAATCCTGTTGAACGTCATCTACCTCGTCCTGGACCTGGGGGTGGAAAGCGAACCGGCATTACTCCATTTGTCGCTCGGAAGATGGCCTCGAATGCGGCGGTCCTTGGTGCCTTGATTATGGTTTCTTTCAGGACTCTGATGTCCCAACTGACGACCTCCGTTGATTTCTTGGAGGTGGCATGTTCTCCGTCTTCAGCTTTGTCTTCAAAGATGGAGGAGTTGGGCTACACGATCCAAAGGGCCAACTACCTCGAAGGGTTCGACCTGGATTCTCGGTCGGGCACCCAGAAGCTCCATGAGTTCATGGCCGAGAAGAAGCCAAAGCATGTCTGGGTGAGCTTGAAATGCACCCGACTGTCAAGCCTGAACAACTTGACTCAACGTGATGAGAAAGAAGAGGCTGCGTTCCAGAAACGCCAAGGCAGAGATCTCAAGCGAGCAGATGAGGTAGTTCAAGGCCTGGAGAATGTCTTGAAGGACGGCAATGATCTCAGTTGGGAATGGCCGACTATGGCGACAAAAGGGTGGCGATCAAGGGCAATTCATCGGCTACAGCGTCTGGCTCAACGATATCACCGTCATCTGTACTGGGTTCACTTCCACGGATGCGCTTTTGGACTTACCTTCAATGGCATCCCAGTGCAGAAGAGTTGGACAGTAGCCACGACCTGCAGAGAGGTCTATCTTGCACTTCAACGCAAATGCCCTGGCCATCCACAACATCTCCACTGCAGAGGACAAGTTGCTCAGGCTTCATCATACTATCCTGAGAAGATGGTGAAGGCTGTAACCTCAGCAATCTCGGCATCATGGCATCGCATTGAAGACTCCATGGGTGTGTCACTTGGAAATGATTTGTGCACACATCTCCTTCAGGCTGGTGCTGAAGTGGACTCTATGCATCAGCTCTCGGGCATTTCCATTGCCAAGGAGGAGCAACCATGGAAGCAGGAAGAAGCCTTGGTTCGTGATGAGTGTCCTGGACTTATGGCACTCACACGCAGCCGTTTTCCTGC
>VSDK01020038.1:259218-305677 GCA_009767595.1 Symbiodinium kawagutii | reverse complement strand
CTGCACATCTGTGCTGGCCAGATGTCAAAATGCCGGCAAAACAAGTCCCCAAAGGACGATGAGTATCATCTGGATTACCTCCGGATGTTGGAGGTTGATGACCTGAAGTTCCGCCGGGCGTCTTGGTGGTTGACTGGAGTGGCAAAGGCTGACTTTGAGAAGCTGCGAAGATTGAAAATGGTGCTCCATGGGGCTCAGCAACAAGAAGGTGGGGACCGAGGAGATGACGAATATCCTCTCCCACTGGACGATGATGATGACATGCCGCCACCTGAGGGTGAGGAGGCATTGCCTTCCGTCCCTGATGCGGGGCGACTTGGCAGGGACTTGGCCAAGTTGAAGGGAGACCTCCGAGGAGGAGACAGAAGAACACCGCCAAGGAGAAGGGTGGAGTTGAAAGCTGCGCCCAAGGCGGCTACAGCTCCGGCCGCGGCAGTGGCTGATTTGGAGGAGGAGTTCCAAGAGGAGGAACCCAAGGCACCGCAATGGTTTGGAGGTGCCATGCCAAAGAAGAAGAAGGTGGCTGCGGCCAAGAGGGCTAAGAAGAAGGCCAAGAAGAAGCCTGCGAAGCCAGCAGAGGAAGAGTCTCGCACAAGCTCCGAGGAGCGGAAAAGGCGAGCGAAGCGCAAGGCAGATCGTGGTCCATATGGAGTTGGAGAGATGCTCAACTTCGGAGATGTGGACTACGAAGGCTCTTCTGAGGAAGAGGAAGAGCCGGGTTTTCGGGGGGCGGCCTCGGAGAAGCGGAGCCAACAGCTGAGGCTGATGGAGTACGCTCTGCTGAAACCGGGACGCTTGACCAGCAGGCTGCTGCTGAAGATGCAGCAACTGCTGGCAAGGGAGTCCGGGGCCGCATCAACGATTTGTCTCGGTTGGCAACGTTGACCCCACCAGTGGCCACGAGTTACCTGCTGACGGTGATGGTTCCAACACACCGGGAGCGACTCGGAGTGAGGCTGCTGCGGGAGATCCGAACCCTCACAGCAGCTCTGGACGAGTTGGCGAGAGGCGAGCACGCCAGAGCAGGCGACATCATAAGTCAGCGCCTCAAAGCGTTAGAGTTACAATTAACAGACGGTGGTTGGCAAAGGGCTCAGTTTTTAGAGCTGATACCCCCGGAGGGGGCGGGGCTGGCCGAAAGGTCAGAGCAGGCAATGGCCGCAAGGGAACAAGCAGCGGAGGCAAAGATGAGACAGTACCTCCCAGGAGCCGGAAGGTCAACTTGGTACCCCGAGGGGGAGACAGCCAAGGGGAAAGGAAAAGGAAAGCAGAAGGGGAAGAAGGGAACAGGCCAGAAGGGCCAGAATCCTCCCCAAGAAAGCCCAAAGGCCCCAGTGCAATAGCAGAGCCCGATGAGTCGGTGATCCAGGCGCTGCCTGAGTTCTGTGGTCCGGAGGAATCAAGTGGTGAGGAACCTCCGAGGACAAGGCTGGTCAAGAAGTTGCGGCCAGCGAAGGAAGTCCCAACAAGAGAGCAGTGGCAAGATCAAGTTCTCCAGGTGTTCAAAACGAAGACATCGTTCAGTGATCTTGGCCTGGCATTGCTGCATTTTGTGGAGTGGATGGACAGTCCCCTTGGTCGCTTCGTAAGATCGCATTGTCATCCCTTACAACCGCCTCCGGCCAACGTGGCCACCCATGAGCGGCGGGGGGGCCTTCTGCCAATCCATCCCACGGCAGTGGAGGTTGGATACCATGGTGTCACTGCTGAGAATGAAGGCTGGGTCAAGATCTCAATCATCATTCTGAACTTCCATTATTGCGCTGCCTGGTCGAAACCCATTTGTGTGCCAATGGACACTCGGCTGTCCGACAACCAGCGAGGTGCCATCAGAGAACTGGCTAGGGTGGTTGACTCTAACATCTTGGGGGCCAAACTGTTACCAACCCAAGGTGAGGCTAAGAAGATGTTGCAATCGAAGAAAAGCTCTGCGCTGAGGGCTACAAAAGAGGCATCATGGTGTTTGTGGATGATGCCGATGTCCCCAGGGACAAAGCCGGCCACTTGGTGGTGAACGGAGCAGGAGGTGTGAAGAAGACAAAGGTGATTGATGGCAAGGAAGTGGAGCTTCAAAGGTTCATCAGTGTCCTCTGCCCCACCAATGACATCCTTGGGGAACTGCCCGGGGAGCAAGACACGCTACCCTACATAGGGCAATTGACTGCCATTCATTTGGGCCCTGAGGAGGACCTCGTGCTTGAGAGTGAAGACTTCTCTTCGGCGTTTAACCTGTTCAGAGTCCCGCCAGGATGGTCTCCGATGTTTGCCTATGCCAAGAAGGTGCCGGGAAAGGCTTTTGGAAGACCTGACTTGGATATGGTGAGGCCGGCCTTGGCAGTAATCCCTATGGGTTGGAAAAGCGCAGTGACCATCGTGCAAGCAGCGGTGAGGAACATCGTTTACGACAAGGTGAAAGTGGAAAAGAGGACTGCGGTCCAGAAGAACAAGGATCTCCCCGAGGGGAAGTTTCTCAGTGTGGTGTACCTGGATAATTATGATGAGATCCAAATCTTCAAGAAGGTGCACCATGAGCTCATGAAGCAAGGGCATGAAGCAACCGAGACACACAAGCGCTTCAATCGAGTGTGTCAAGAGTTTGGGTTGCCTCTCAATCAGTCTAAGCAACTGATAGGAGCTTATGTTGGAGGAATGCAAGGTGGGGAGTTTGATGGCAAAAGGGGTACTCTGAAATTAGGCAGGGACAAGCTGGAAGACTTCCTGAGTATCTCAATGATGCTCCTCAGCTTGCCGGTTGTGACCGAGTTTCAGATCAGGCATTGGGTTGGAAAGGCTGCCTTTGCTGCCACCTTCCGAAGACCCCTCTTTGCTGTGCTCCAGGAAGTCTTTGGGCTCATCGAGGAAACTCGGAGCAAAGCCCAGCCGTTGAGTGACGCTCACCTTGATGAGGTGTTTTCATTCCTGGTGTTGAGCGTGCATGCTCAAACCGAGCTCCGTGCTGAGTTGTCAACGGAAGTCTCCTGCACGGATGCATCACCTTCAGGAGGAGGATCGGCAATTGCCACCAGATTCAAGGACAAGAGTCTGGAACTACCGCCGCCACGTGATCCTGTCGAGACTTGTGGCTGCTGCCTCAGAGCACTGGGGAGCAGGGGACCTGAAGGGAGAACCTATGTCTGCCCTCTTGAATGTGGTGAGCGGTTTTGCTCGGCATCATGCGTGAGCATACACAGCAAGGGTGAGTGTGACCGCAGGGACTTTTTCAGCCCCCGGTTCGGGGAGAGATTCAGCGGTCCCAATTACCCTCTCACAAAAGCAGTGGCCCTTGCGGGGGTGGCAATACAGCAACCACTGGACAAGAGGTTGGCTGAGGATCCTTGGGACATCCTGACCGAAGAGGGGAAGCAATTGTTGGAACAGGAGGAGTGTGACCCCCTGCTCAAGGCCACGCATTGGGCACCAGAGTGCCGCACATTCAGCCGTGCGAGGGGAAAGTGGATTCAGTTGGCCGACGGTCAATGGATAGAGGGGCCTCGCCAGGTTCGATCTGAAGCAGAGCCTTGGGGCTTCAGTCGTCTCGGCAAGGGTGAGCAAGTGGCGGTTCGCCAAGGTAACACCTATGTGAAACGAACACTGAAAGGTCTGCGGATCAGGCATCAGGCCGGAGGAATCAGCAGCTTTGACCATCCATACAACAGCTATGTGTGGTACACAGATGAGATTGAGGAGCTCCGAACTGAAGGTGGTTGGTTCGAGTCGTGCTACTCTCACTGCTGCTTTGGTGGAGATAGGACCAAATGGACCAACTTGTTCCACGATTCCCCCTACCTGCACGAGTTGCTCCACAAGCCTCACTGCCCAGGACATGCAAGACTGCGGGACTATCGGGTTCACCGGGATCGTGAAGGGCAGCTTCATTTCGATACCTCTGAGGAGGCGGAGTATCCTTGGGGTTTCTGCCTGGCGTATGCCCAAGGTTTGCGCAACCATTTGCGGGCACTCACACCGCATCCTTTTGGTAGCTGCCCTGTTTCCATGGAGTCGATCATCTATGGACAAGTTCGTGGTGCCACCAAAGGCCTGCAACATGAAGGCCATGTCAACCAGGTGGTGGCGGCAGTGGCGCATTGTTTGCGCAACATGACGGAGGGCAATGAGAAAGAGCACCTCCGTTGGCTGATGAGGCAAGTGGGGTTGAAGGGAACCGATGTGCGCATCAGCGTTCCAGACAGTGACGTGGATCGAGAGCAAGTTTTGCCATACCCAGCTTTCAGGTGGCTGTGGCGCACTGTTTTGGCGTACCGCTGGGAACATCCCCAGCACATCAACATCCTTGAGGTCACGGCGGTTTTGACAGAATTCAGACGCCGACTGCGGTCGCGAGACAACCTCCACAAGAGGTTCTTCAACATAGTGGACTCGTTGGTCACCTACTACGCGCTAACAAAAGGAAGGTCAGGTAGTCGCAGGTTGAACCGCCCGCTGAGGCGAGTGATGGCCTTGAATGTAGCAAGCAAGTCAGTCCTGGTGTCGATGTGGACGTTGTCAAAGTGGAACTTTGCGGATGCAGCGTCGCGGAAATTTGAGAAGAAATGACCCGCAAACTTCACCTGAAGTACAAGGGCATCACATCCAGGACTGCACAATGCTACAAAAGAGAGATTGGCCGTTTCTTTGACTACCTCACCGCAGAAAACATAGCGCTTCCAAGAGTACCCACTGACCTCGATGCCATTTTGGCAGAATACATAAATTGCATGTACCAGGAGGGCGACTCCTTGACTCAGGCCGGTTGGCTGCTTAGCGGCCTCAAGCGGTTTTTGCCCAGCCTCCGGCATCAATTGCCAACCAGCCAACAGTACTACAATAACTGGCAACGGGATCACGTACCTCGTCGGGCAGTCCCAATGCCTTGGCTGGTGTTGCGTGCTATAGTGGGATCGGCTGTGGCCGCGAACCATTGGGACATAGCCGCCCTTCTTTTGGTAGGTTTCACCTTTTACTTGAGATCCCTGGAGATGATTCGTTTGAAGAGGGAGCATATTCATTTGAATCTTGCCACGGGTGAGATCGTTGTCACCTTAGTCCAAACCAAGACCTCCAAGCAATTCCAGCAGTCAATCGTGCTGCGGCACAGAGGGATTGCCAAGTTTTTGAGCACCGCCTTTCAGCATAAACCTCTTGAGGGAGTGATTTGGCGCTACTCCACTCATCAATTCCGACAATGTTTTGCAGCGCTTTTGACTCATGCTGCCGTTTCGGAAGAAGGGTTTTCTCTTTACAGTTTGCGGAGAGGTGGTGCCACCCACATGTACACCCGCACCCGGGATCTTCATCAAGTTGCAATTCAAGGTCGATGGCGTGACCTGGCTACTGCTCGGATTTATCTTGATGATGCCCGTGCAGTGCTTCTTCGTTTTTCTTTTTCCCCTGCCCAAACCCACCTCCTTTTGTCCTTGGCCAGTTGCTTACGCCATTTCAGGTAGCTGCGCCAGTTTGCTCACTTGGGGTGAGTGGGTTGGGTAGTGGGGCCAGCTTGCTGCGGCAAAGATCTTTGTGCCTGCGGGCAAGGTAGAAGGGCTAGACCTGTGCAAAATAGCCAGGCTGCCCCACTCAAGACGACCAGTTCGGTTGTAAGGGAAAAGGAGTGTGCAGCCACAGTTGGAGTTGAATAAGACCAGTCATGCCCAGTGTGACGTCGGTTTCACTCCATGTGGATGCCTCAGTGTTCTGGCTCCCTCGTCCGCCCACCCTGGGTAGTGGGGCCGGCTTGCTGCGGCAAAGATCTTTGTGCCTGCGGGCAAGGTAGAAGGGCTAGACCTGTGCAAAATAGCCAGGCTGCCCCACTCAAGACGACCAGTTCGGTTGTAAGGGAAAAGGAGTGTGCAGCCACAGTTGGAGTTGAATTATAAATAGTCAGGATAAACAAACAACATAATGCGAATGATAGTGCAAATACATACACAAACACACATCATAAATTGATATAAATCACAATAGTAATAAGTTTGTCAAATCATCATGGTAATTAGTAATAAGTTAAAGACAGTGTATTTTATAGTCATACCTATATATATATATATATATGTATAGGCATTATATTAGTGACAGAGAAGCAAGATGTTACTTGTAACGCTATATTACGCAAATAGTTACTAGCTATACTGCACAAAGTTACAACGATGCCAATGATAGTGAAAGTCAATAGTGTACAATGTTATTTTAGTATAAATATTATAGCAGTATAAATATTTTATTACTATAAATATTATATTGTTAATATTTATATCTATCTATATATTTATATATATTAATATATCTACATCTATAAGTAGTTGCAACTTACAAGCAATAGATTTTCTCTCGTGCGCATCGAGTTGTGCCAGGCCAGTGGTCTCAGTCAGCTGTGCAACGGCGCTGCGATGCCTCCGGGCCTGGGAGAGCTGGTGGTGGCCCAGCAGGCGCTGGGCGGCTTGGGCCTGGCCCTGCTGCGGCAGCAGCGCGCCGGGCAGGGACAGCTGGTGCAGGCGCGGCCGGGGCTCAGCTGCTGCCAGGGGATGTGGATGGCTCCTGGTGGGTGGAAATCCCTGAGTTTTCCCGGAGGTTTTGTGTGGTTTTGCCCTGCAATATCCACCATACAGCTGGTTGCTGGAAATATCCACTCTATGTGAAAAACCACGTTTCTCCAGAGTTTTTTTTTCATGGGGCTGAAAGTTGATGGTGCGAGACGGCTGAGCGGAGCTGGGAGGGGCGCTGCTGGTGTGGCTTCGTTGAGCCTGTCATGCTTATTCAGAACTTGCGAGTCGAATCCGCCAAACCACCCAGATTCCGCAGGTGGACATCATGATGCAAGCATGCTTGGAACCTTGGAACTTACTTTTTACTTTCTTTCCAACTGCACCACTTCTTCATCAAGGTTGGAGGCTTAGGTGGCCGGATCGACTTAAACTTCTTCAAAGATGTGGGTGCTACAGTTGTTCCGACATGTTCCACAAAAGGTCTGAGTCCGTTGTAGCAGTGGGGGGCCCTGTTTGTTGCTGGCACCAATTTGTTGGCTCAGGGGCTTTGAGCGCAAATTGACTTGAATTTCTTGCCACTTGAGTTTGATGAACCTTGATGATTCATTCCCTGCATCTATCTTGCTTCCGCGATACGCAGGTGAGCCGGTATCGAGCTGGAGTGTTTTGAAGCTTGGACTGCTTTGATGAAAGAGGCCCAAAGATCAGTCTCTTTGGGCAACTTTGAAGGGTTTACTGGCACGGTTCAATCAACAGGGCTACCCACTAAGACTGCTCCATTGGCTTTTGGGATGCCAAGGCCATCATTCATGTGCCAGGGATAGCAAACATTCCAGCGCTTGAGTAACAGTAGCCTCAGTAACCATATGTAGACCTGTCAATGCGCACACACAACACAAAAGTGTGTATATAAATATATATGCATATGCAGGCAGGTAGTGCCCACCAATCAACCATCAAGTAACCATCAGTCAACCATCAATCAATTGGCCCCAGCCATGAACCGTCATCATTATCAATTCATCATCAACCAGCCATTAACCAACCATGTATTGCATGTAATCTTCAGCATCGTATCCACCACATATCCACCATCAACACCTATAAATCACATATTCACCATAGGGGGGTTTCCCTAGAATCGGGGAACCCAAAGACGGATGGTTTACTACTAAAAGCCAGGTATTAGCCAGAAAAGAGCCATATATCCACCATTTTACCCACCTATTCACCACATATGAGCCACAAAAACCCCATAAATGCAACAGATCACCCACCATGTCTCCACCATAGATTCACCAGATCTTCGCCCTAGCCATAGGCCACCACCATAGGCCACCCCCAGGACCGCCACCGAGGCCGCCGCATCGCCGCGCTGGATCCGCCGCAGCCCTTGGCCTCGCCACTGCTGCAGACCTTGGACGGCCGCTTCATGCGGCTGCTGGGGCGAGGCGGGGAAATCATCAACCACCTTGATATCATTACTGGTATAGTATGGTTGATATATACATGAGTTGAACAATATTGAGGATAGTGGTAATCAATATTGTTCACCATTACTTGCCAGAAATGAGAGACTCAGTTAACCAAATATTTCTACAGAGAGTGGTATGTATGTAGTATCGTATGCTGATAGGTGGTATGTATACTAAGAGGTGGTATACTAAGAATCGCAATAGTAACAGTAGTAATGCTAACAATAACAATAGTAATGATAATAACGACAACAATGATGATAACAACACTGATAACATGCAGATATGTATATAGGTTGATCATGATATGTAGTGGTATGTATTGAATATATTTTGTATATAGTGGTTGATCATGATTATGTGTTGGTATGTTGATATTTATTGATTTTTAAATTGAAGTAATATCTACGACTCTATTTTTGGAAATATGTGGGCAAGTATGTATGTATTTGTATGCGTATGGGTATATGTGCTACATAGCTGTATTGTGCCACCAGATTTCTTGCAATGTATACATGTATGTGTATATCCAAATTTCTTGCTCATTTACCCGCCAAAAACCAAGAACCAACAAGAAAGAATCAAAACCGGTTGATATGTAGTGGTTGAGAAAGATTGCAAGGATGATTGAGAACGATTGCTAGTCATTGTAATTATTATTTCAATAGTCATCAGTTGCAGTCATTAACCATTATGAATCATTATAATCATCGTGACAATGAGTGATGGAGCATGATGATGAATCATGGTTCACAATGAACATTCAGTTGTAATAGATCATAACGGGTTGATGTAATGGTTTCAATCTGTTGGCTATGTGATGCCGGCTATACCATTGATCATTATAATCATAATGGTTGATCCAATGGTTGTAATGATTTAAAAAAATGACTTGCTGGCAAAATGGTGATCAGGAAGGGCCCCGGGTTCCCTCATTCTGAGTCATTGAGATCATGGATGCAACGAAGCTTGTGGAGTCTGAAGCATGGCATTGGAAGCCGATGAATCCTAGCATGGCCCTTGGCATGGCATGGACAGCTTGTCCACTCTCAGCGTCTCCAGGGCATCAGCCTCATGATGCTTGGGTGCTTCTGCATGCCCTGAACCGACGCGAGAATCTGCATGAGCAACTTGGAGGAGCGACCGAGGATATGACTTGGCACGGCTGTGATGTTGCAGATGTGGTGCTGGGTCCATGGGGGGCGCAGCATGGCGCAGCATGGCGCGTGTATTAACCATCATCGTGGCTCACGATTATCATTGTAGCCATTCTAGTCAAAGTTATGGGCATGGATCAATACGAAATGTAGCCACCAACATTTGGAAACCAATTTTTTGGCAGAAACAGGATTGGTCATTCTTTTTGTATCTTTTTGCGTCGTGGATTTGTGTGGATTGGTCGTGTGGCCACTCTGGTTGTCTTGCCAAATGCATCTCCAGTTGGACGCGTCCAGGAAATTTGGAAAAGATGAGATCCAAGCTGAAAGCGTTCACGTGGGAGGCTCCAAAGTTGGCTTCCGATTGCCGGGCTTTGGGCAAGTCGTCAACGTATGTCAACCTACGGGGCATGTAATGGCCATCGAATCATCATCATCATCATCATCATCATCATCATCATCATCAACAACGACCACTATACACCCTCTTGTTAGTTATTCATGGCATATACTCATTCAAAGCAGAAAATAGTTAACCATCAATTAACCATGAATCTCTCATCATTTGTTGAATTGTTGGTTTTAACCCCTTGTGATTCGCCATCATTGATACCATTATTAATGGCGAGCAACCTTGCAAAGGGGGTGAAACATCCTCAAACCTTGCATAAGGGGTGAAACATCATCCAAGACCTTATATACCTCTGTTTAAGCCATCATTCATACCATTCTTAAGGTCATTGTTGACAACTCATGGTTAAATCCCCCTTGAACCTCCCCTTACAAAACCAGATTCTCCAGGATTTGCAGCGGCACCAAGACGAGCTCCTGGCCTGCGCTCGCCAGTGGAGCTTCCAGGAGCAAGGGTTCGGAGCTGAAGATGTGCAGGCCATGTGGTTATAGATGGGGTGGAACCATAAAGCGCTACAGTATAGAACGTT
Organism: Symbiodinium kawagutii; assembly: GCA_009767595.1. Taxonomy (NCBI): domain Eukaryota; class Dinophyceae; order Suessiales; family Symbiodiniaceae; genus Symbiodinium; species Symbiodinium kawagutii. The sequence goes on along the minus strand of VSDK01020038.1, from coordinate 295,628 downwards.
CCTGTGAAAAGGATATGACCACCTTAGAAATAGGACATTAATCAACCTTATAAGGCAAATTTCCATGGTAAATTGAGGTAAGTTACCTTTTAAGGTGGATTAAGCCCTGGGTGGCAATGATATCATGCTTGGCAACCATTGGGAAGTAGTGATCAGCATATGGCACATGACCAGTAGGGTAAACAATATGGTGTCACTAGGTGTAAAAATGGGAACCATTGGGGGTATAGCAGCAAGTCTTGATCAACAGGGATATCATATGAGATACTGACCATCAACAAGGGATCCAGAAGGATATAAGCCCAACCATGAGATCCCAGTGTTATTGGCGATCAACCTCGCATCACAATGTGGCATAATCAGCGATGGGATGGAACTTGACCAACAACAGCCATTGAATGGGCATGTGATCGATGACGGTGGGCAAACTTGGGCTTTGAAACATGGATGGAAATTGCAACCAACAATTACAGTATCGCATATGCTACCTGCATCGCATCGAAGGGTGGCAAGGTGCTTCACGAACGTTGTTTGGTGATTTGACATTTGATGACCTTATTGCCTTTCTTCTACCCCATCTGTTTGTAACTACGGTCCATGTTAGGCTCTTCTTGTACGTTGATGATCATTGGGCTTCGCTTTCCATTCCTGATTGCAATCAAGATCTTTGGCAACGAAAAATTATTTGTGAAGTGTCTCTCAGCCCGTGGATGTGTTCCCCTGAGTGCTCGGCCTTTAGTGAAGGAGTAGGCTGGCCGCTAGTCTCCTGAGGAAGGCTGTTGGCATTGCATGGGCCGTTGAGCCTAATAGGGTTTAACAATTCTGGCGTCGCCCAAGGTCCTGGTGGAGTGCGCAGTCAAAAAAATTACAGTATCGCAAAATGGTGCATGACCGACAATCGCCAGCAAAATGTGGATGTAAGAAGTGGATTGTTACAGTTGGTCCGGTAACAATTGGAGGAGTAAATGTGATGATGGATGTAAACAACATCAACAAGCTAGTGGTGGTGTAGCCAGTGCAAAATCAATCTGATAGATACTACTTGATGGCCCGGTGGGCTGTGATGCATATTCCGAGAAGCTTTGCAGTCAAGTCGTGCCCAGAAGTGGGTGTTGAAGTTGTGCAATTGTGTGCGCACGCTGCTTCTTTTGGAGGCATGCACTTCTTTCAATCCTCAAGCTGCTATCCATCACCCCAATACACTCACATCAACATCATGGCTCATAAACCAGTTGTAAATCATCATTTGCCAGCTATAAAGACCATTAACCACGTATCAACCATCTATTTATCAATTATTGACCAGTCGTTAACCAGCTGTAAATCATCATTAACCACCTATGAACCATCATTGATCAACTACCATGCCCCTACTGGGCCGCAGCGAGGGGCCCCTTTGTCCGCAGTCAGGATCTTGCGAAAGCGTTTCAGGTGCTCGGTGGGGGGATGGATGCAGGTTTTTGTTTTTTTTTTCCTTCGGATCATTTCCCGATTCTCAAAATAGGGGACCCCGAAAATGCATGGTTTATTGCTATAATAGGTTGATATTGGATGTTTTGGGGGTAAACAATGTTGAGAAACTACCGCATTCTTGTTCCATTTCTTGACGGGCTTCGTTTCTGGCGGGCCCCTTTTTCTGCCCAACTTGGTGCCACGTGCCCCTGGTGAGTTGGACCTGGCGGCATAGGAAGTGCCATGTAGACCGCTGAGCGCTGGGCGCGCCAGCTGCCCAGGAGAAAGGCATCGATTGGTTCGTGGAGGAGATGAGGCCGCAGGATGCCGAAGCACTGCACAGGTGCGATGGCTGGGACCTCGGTGCGACAAAAGGTTGATGAGATTTGATGAGTGAATAACCAATGAACATTGATTAACAATGGCTAGTTGATGAATGGTTACTTAATGAATGGTTAGTCAATGAATCATTGTTAAATATCAATCGATTGATTCACAATGGTTAGTTAATGAATGGTTAGTTGATGAATCATTGTTAAATGTCAATCATGCTTCAATTAACAATGGTTTGCGGTTATGAATATTGGTCAAAAATAATGTGAATCATGGCTAGTGGGCAATGATAGTTAAAAGGTTCATGAAGATGTGTTGATAATGACCAATGATGACTGAATCACTATCAACTGTTGTGATCTACCATAACGGAATCATCATTCTTAACCATTATTATTCAGTTGGATCCATAACCAGGATTAACCATTATCAACCATTATAATCATCAGTATTTATCATTACTACTATTACTATTATTATCATTATTATGGTGCGGCTCATTTGACTTTCAACTTTAGTGCACACCCGCTACGCTGGCAAAAAAATCATCCACCATAAGTAAAGTCCTTCGGGACTACCATTATTGGATCCACCACAAGTAAAGTCCTTGGGTATATATCATTATTATCCACCAAAACCGATGGATCTACCACCATGACCATCGCCACCGCTGCCGTCGGTTCTCAGCTGCTGCCCGTTGGTTGTTGCCATGGCCAACGGAGACGTGGCGCGATCGAGGTCGCCGCCGCCCACCCGAGGGGGTACAAAGGTGAAGGACGGGTGGGTTGGAAGGGGCCAGCGATCAACGTGTCATCCTAGTGTGGATCAACTTATTATTACTATTACGATACTTATTTTTTTTTTAAAATCTTTTATCTTTTTTGATTTTTTTTGGTTGGTCAATGTGTATAGTTAGCCGTGTGTGGTTGGGTTTTTGATGGTTGATGCTGGTGAATTTGGTCAGAAACAGTGGGCTGATCATGGATACGGTACATCCTACGGACGGGCCTCATCGCCGTGGCTGAAGAAGTGGTCGCTGCCTCAGTTCCTGTTGAAAATTGAACTTGTTTACCACTATTGTTGGTTGTATTTGTTTGTCATTCCCTATCATGCACCATTTTTCATGTTTGGTACAATCCCCAGTTCAGTGGTTTCAGGAGTAGCCCAAAATCATCCCATATGAATCATTTCAAGTCACAAGCCATCCACAACTTTGGGGTTCCCTATGGCTTGAGAACTTGAGAAGCTACCCATATCCCTATGCAACCCCTATGGCCAACCAGCGGATGCCGCTTGACCAAGCCACACCCTGCGAATGATCTCAGGAGATCGCTGTCATTGGCGACAGTCGCTGGACAAGGAAGCCTTGGGGAGGGCGGCCCCGAGAAGCGTCCAGATATGGCTCGGAAATGGGGGCATGGGTGCCTTCGTAGAGATGGGATCCGTGAAATCCAGTGTTTATAATGGCCTACCCATAAGACAAGGTGATTCTTGGCTTCCAGGTCATGGACTGCCAGGGATCAGATATTGAAAGTCAGGGGAGGACTCTACAAAAGAAGAACCTGGAGATGGCTCGATGAAATCATGGGTAGCTTCTATCGTGTACACGGGTAAGGCTAACATGGAACCTAAGAGATGGCCTTAGAGATATCATTATGCTCTTGGATATGCCTGTTGTTCGATTCCATGTTAGTAGCCAACCGCAGGTACTACAGCCAACTTAGCCAGCTGTTGGACTTGGAACCAACTGTTGGATGTAGCGATCTATGAATACGTGATGCAGCCAACTGCGAACATAGCCAGCTACATGCATTCCGGCAAACTAACCTAGAAGATGAAAACCCACCAGGGAAACAAACGGTATACATGGATGGTTCCGACTAAGCAAGGAGCTGAGAAGCAACAAGGCAGCTGAAAAGCTCGACCAACGAACCTAGCTTTACCCATCAGCCATAGATGGCTTTACCTAGCTTTACCATAGATGCTGAACCATCTCAGCTTTTCCAACTAACCTGGAAGCTGAAAACCTAGGGAAACAAATGGTTTACCATCGATGGTTTCAGCTTCCAGGTGGCACCGACTCCATGGTTGCCTCAGGTCGAGTGTTGATCGCCCCGGGCTTGCTGGATGAGATCCCTTCGCGGCTGGAGTCTGCGGGGCTGAAACCTGCAGCCCTGGTGGCCTGGTAGTGCAACGTGGTCACTCTGGTTGTGGTAAACTGGTTGGTTGGTGTGGGTAGCCACCGATGGCAATCTTTTCCAATCACATCCTGTAATGATCGCATCGGGAGACTCAGACATTGATCACTGCTTTCAGGTTTGGAGAATTACAGGTTTGCAGATGGCAAATGGCAATATGGTTCAAGTTTGCTAGTATAGGTTTACAGGTTCTCCACCAATCTATCTCTTCTGGTGGAGGTTTGCAGATGGCTTCCAGGATTCTCGTGGCCCATCACAAGAAATCCGTTGCTCACGACCGCCTCAGGTGATCGTGAGCGATGAAACAGTGGACCGTGCCTGCCTGAGGGGAGCTGTGGTCCTTGCAGGGGAGGCACCCAGACATCCTTGTTGATCAGTGCTAAATGGTGGGAATTTCTACCACCAATCCTGGGCGTCAGAATTATCAACATTTATCAGCAATGTCAGGACATATGCCAAGCATATGTGAGGCTTAGCGTCACCACGGCTGGTAGCGACATTCACCATGGTAGCTCAGAGTTAGTTCACCCACCTGGAAAAGTGGGTTGTATCGTATGATTGCGCGTCGATGTTCGATGTATAGTCCTTGGTGTCGAAGTTTTTTTGGGTCGGAGGTCGGCGTACAATAATTCCTTGTTGTTGGTTTGGTTCACCCTTTTTCATCATTTTTGCTGCCACAACTACTCCTGAGTCCTGCCACTTTTGTGGATGTTGATGGCTCAAAACTGTTGATGGCTCAAAACTGTTGATGGCTCAAAACACGCAGCTTTGCGTGACGAAAGTCGCCACGTTTGTGGCGTCTTGTGAAGATTCGCCTTGGCCAAGTGAAAGAGGCAGCAAATCCATCCAAATCCAAGCTTGCAAAGGTCGCGAACCACCAGGTTGTCGCAATCCAGCAGCCAGACTGAAAGTTTGCCGAAGAGAGACAGTGAGATCAGCGAGAGAGGAGGACTATATTGCCATCCGACCGGCTACCGTCATCTGACCTTGGGGATATAGTTTTGAATACTGAGATGAGAGACATGAGAATCAGTGACATAAAGCACACGGAAGAGGAAGACCTGTGGGATTTGCAACGAGTTTGCAGGGAGGTAAACAAATTGCTGGGACAGATCGTACAAGTGGAAGCAGAAATACGAAGCCGCACAAGTGATGCCGAGTTTGATGTTTTTTGGTTTGTTCCGAACATTGCGGCGGCGGAGCAGAATGTTGAGCTCGCAAAATTGCGGAAACAGAAGGGAGAGCTGGAAAAACAGCTAGAGGAAAGCACTGAGAAACTGTGCGAAGCATTGAACAAGCTGAGTCAATTCACATTCAGAGTCTTGATGGCCTAGCAGGAGACCCCTATTTCATTGCTAAGGTTTCGGTCGACCGTTTGATTGTGACATTTCCAAGTTGTAGATGTAGACTTCGTAGACTCTGCGGAAAGGATTTTGCATGTTGCCAGACTTTGTTCCGGACTGTTTCCTGCTCCTTGCCTTTTCAGTGTGTCTTGCTTTCCAAGCTATTGTCATCTATGCACTTTCTGTTGTTCGAAACCGTGAAAACGACAAAGAATGCAGCCTAGAAGCCAGTCTCTTTTTGAAAGCGATCTGCACCTTTTGTCGGCAACATGTGACTCAATTCGAGGGTCGAAGCCTGTGCCTGGACCTGGCTACCCCGACATTTGTTTCAAGGTATTTAGCATTCCTTTATGTAGTGTGTTCCATGTTCATCACAGCAGCGGCTTGCTGACGACTTTGTGGGCGCCGCTTTTGTTTTGGCCCGAACGCTTGTTCGTGGCGAGGCTTCAGAGTCACTTTTCAAATGCTCGGCAAACACCCTCCCCAATGCTTAAGGCATTAGTGACTCGTCCATCTTGTGAGAATTTGGGCTGGCCGCCTGAATGGAAAAACGTGCACGCTTCCATTTCAGTAGGGCACCTGTTTGCAAACTAAAAGTGACAATGAAACATTCAAACATACGGTCTTAGAAGCTGTTGTGGTTTCGCCCATGCCAGATTGAAGTTTCTTGCCAAGAGGACGAGAAGCACGTATAGACAATGGATGAGAGCACCGTTTGCAAGACAATCGAATTGGTTTTCCATCTTGCGAGAATTGTTGGCTGCGTGGCCTAAACGGAAAGTTTCACACTTCCGTTGGAGTAGTGCAATTGCCTATAAAATAAGGTGACAATGCAATATTCGAACATGCAGTCTTAGAAGCTGTACTGGTTTCGCCCAGGCCACATGGAAGTTCTTCTCAAGAGGATGATGTAAGCACATATGCATTGGATAAGAGCAACGTTTGCAAGACAACTGAATTGGTAATTCGAATTTCGGAACAGCGAAGATTGCAGCAGATTCCGCACTCAGATATGAGTTTTGGTCTGGAAAACTGACTGTTGCTGATCTCGTGTGGGTGCCTTTGGTAGAGTGGAATGTTTGTCAAATTGATCATGGCGGAATCATGGCTATTTTATCATCCCGAAGTTTTTCAGCCAAGGATGTACCCATGAGTATGCCGTTTCTGGCGCGAGGAAAATCGCTTTGACCAGTTTTGCCACCATTAGTGGACACGAATCACCCTCATGTGGACTGATTTGGCCAAGTGTTGCACCACGTTTGACAACCAGCTCAGGGCAAGCTCGTCGAGAAAACAGATGGGACAGTAAGACTGGATAGATTTAAGTTTGTCCATGTTGGTCCGTAATTAAATCTAGCACTCAAAATTGATGGCTCTATAATATCACCTTCGGGAAATCTAGTTGCTCGCCTGTTGGGTAATCCACCAGCTGGATGCCTAGGTGTCGCCCACTACCTTTGAGTAGGTCCATGCTGAGATGAAATATCCTCCCATCCTCAATAGATCATTTTCCAAGCTTGAAGGTGCTTTCTCACGAAACCCAACCGTCATGCAAATGGAAAAAGAATCCAAGCTTGAGGATGGTCCCTGATATTCAGCACTTCAGGAGGGCACCAACAGCCCTTTGGGGGCTCACAAGGCCCCCTTTCTCGCAGCTAGGAAGTGTGAGCCCAGGGCTCGAAGTGTCAGTCAAGTTGATGTATAGACTGAGAATGATGCTTACTACTGATCTTTCACAATGTTTACTTATTGTCAATGATGGTAGATCAAAAATGATGGAGACTTGTAGCTGGCCAATCCTAGCTGATACTTGTTGGTCGTCCCTAGGTGTGGAACCACCGCCCTTAGGTTTAACCAAAAATAAATTGACCAACCAGTATTGACAACAACCAGTCCTCGGGCGTGGAACCACCAGCCTTTTGGCTAAGCCATGGTCCACCTTCACCTCCTCGAGGTCATTACGGCGACCGCTTGATGCAAGCTTTCAAACAGCACGGAGGATTCCCTAAGGTGCTGCGTTTTGCCTTTGCTGCCGGGGAGTCCTCCAAAAATCGGGAGACCAAGGCAGCCATTGAGGACACAGGGGGGACAATGTGCCGGCCGCACTACAAAGTGGGGGCCCAACGCTGTCAGGTCGGATCTCTGTGTATGTGTCTGATTTTCCATCACTGCCACTGCCACCTTGAAGTTTTTGTCTGGTGCTATCAATCTACACAAAGGTCAGTTGCTTACCCCTATGGGGCTGGACGGCTGCCGAAGGACTACATGTTGTCCAACAAGTGCACTAGAGATTCCGCCATGGTTGCTCTGGGCGGCGGCGTGGTGGGCGATTTGGTCGGGTTTACTGCAGCCACCTACATGAGGGGCGTCCCCGTCGTACAGGCCGGCTGGGAGCAGGTCGGATCGTGCATATTTGAGACATGGTAGATCTATGTAGGTTTACGATTTTTCCTTCATTTGTTGGCGTTTCTATAGCTACAGATCTCCGAGACGGAGCACCCACCCATTCTCAGCCCCCACGTCTCCATGTCAAGTATTAGTGGCTCCTCAAGCCGGGTCTGCAGGTTGGTCATATCCAATCCTACACCTACAACTGATCGCCAGTGCCGGCAGGTCCCCACATCCACCATGGCCATGATCGACAGCAGTGTGGGTGGCAAGACCGCCCTGAATGTGCCAGCGGGGAAGAACCTCATAGGTGCTTTCCACCAACCCAAGGCGGAGATGGAGGGAGGATCAGTAGGACTTGATAGTGAAAGCTCAGTGCCTATACGGCTATGCCAGGGCAAAGTACGAGAACATTTGGTGAGTGTGGTGGAGGGTTTGGGCACGGGTTTTTGCAGTAGAATCTATATTCATAAAACCAACCGTCTATACTCTGTCCCTCTTAAATCCCAGAAATGCTACAAGCTACAGTCTCCCCCATTTCAAAACCAATCCCTTAAACTCCCCAAAAGACCTTTAAACTTCTTTTCAAAAAATATCCTCCATAAAACCCTCACCTTCTTTAAAAAAGCAACCATGTACCATCTTCAAAACCCATCTCCACCGAGCCCATCTGGCAGGTGATCTTCGCGGATCCCCAGGTCTTGGGCACGCTGAGCCGCCGCGAAGTGGTGGAGGGCCTGGCGGAAGCCATCAAGATGGGCGTCATCCGCGATGCACAGCTCTTCCAGGATGGGGCTGTTGGGGGCTCAGGGCGGCCTGGAGGTGGTTGGGGGCCACCAACTTGGCTTATCTCCCATGAAAAATGGGAGACTTGAGGATTGGTGATGGTTAGTTGATGGTTAGTTACATGATTTTTTGGGAATGTTTTTGTCCAAGATGAGTGGTTCAAAGGGTGCAGGTTTGTAATTGATCTTGATGATGAACGCTTCATGGTTGTTTAATGTGTTCTGGTGCCAATGATCAAGGAGTTCGCGGTGAATGCTATTTCCCAGAGCCAACAATAGTTAGGAGGGCGCCAGCAATGCGGACCATAACTTGAAATGACTAGTGTTGTTCATCAATGATCGATGGTTAATGATCAACATGAACTGCCCATTGGCATCAACCGTATGCACTACGTCGTTTCTTCAGGACTCTGTCCTGCTGATTCGAAGAATCAGTGTTTCTCAAGTCAGTTTGGGGTTCCCCAGGCAAATCATCCAGTTTGTTAATTGTTCATAGCATTAAACCAACGATTCTCACAGGCGTTCCCTATGGCCACCCCAATGGGTTTCAAGGTCAAACCTACCAGCGGGGCTCCCCGTCCCCCGTGCATCGCCGGACAACAGACTCTGGCGAACAATGCGGAGCCCATCATGTCGCTGAACCACGAGCTGTTGCAGGAGGCGGGTCGCAATGCCGGTGCTTGGTTGTGATCCAACTGCGACCACGGAGATATACGGCCACCCCAGAGATGCCAATATGGAAGTGGTGGTTGAAAAAGCGCGTGGATCATCATGTTCTGACCAACATCATTCATCAACCACGATTCATCAATGAACTGAACAATTGTCATCAATGGTTGGTGTATCGATGGTTTGTTGATGGCTGTATGGATGCCCAAGGCACCATCAACACGTTGGGCTGAGCTGCTGGATCGGCCTTCAGGTCCTGCATAAGGCTGTGAAGCACAAGGCCGACATCGTTGCCATCGATGAGAAGGAGACGGGTCTCAGAGCCACTCTGAGCCTCGGCAGTGCTGGGATGCTGTGAGGGAGCCATGGCACGATGGCCCTGCTGGGCCACCTTCCCGCGCTGAGGAACTACGGTCACACCATCGGGCATGCGATCGAGGCAAGGGATCTCATCTCGAAGATTGCCAGGTGAAAAATCAATAGCCACCAATCAGCCCTGGTAGAAGAGTGATCCTGGTCAAACCTAGTCCTGGCATCAGCCCTGTTTGGATACTAAAATCTACCAATCCTTCTTAATCATTGTTTTGTTTGTGCGAGGCATGATTAAAAGAATGCCTGACTTGGTGATGGTAAGGCCCCAGCTTCCAAGCAATGTTTCAATCAAAGTGCAGTCAGTGGCAGCCTGGCATCAGTGTGTATGCTTAGCCATGGGAGTTGGGACTATATACGCAATATCCCTTTGATCGAGCCCATCTAAAGCAACAACCTTCGCATTTCTTTCAGAAACAAATGCCGGAATAGACACAGCCTGTATCCTCAAACAGGAGGTTTTGATTGATTTGGTTGTTCTTCATGCTAAAAAACCATGCAGAGTGTCAAGCCGGATTCCAGTTTCGCACCAGCTGATCGCTGCTCATGGCATCACTGTCCATATGAATCTATGTGCATTCTTGTTCCACTTACGAAGACAAAGCGCATATCTTTTCAGTTCTTGTTCGTGTCTTATTTAATTATATCATGTTATATCCCACGGCCATCACTAATAATGATTGATAATGGGATCTCCCATATGAATGCTCATCAACCATTATATTCAACCATTGCCACCCCTATGATTCATGATCGCAGAAACCATCATTAGCAGTTAGTTAGGTCTCTTCACAACCACTTTTAGCCAACAAGTGACCACCATTAGTCAATAAGTCTTATACAACCATTAATAGCTCAGGTAGACAGATAGATAGATAGATAGATAGATAGATAGATAGATAGATAGATAGATAATCAGACCCACACACACACACACATACACACACACTGACTATCTATCTACCTACCTATCTATCTATCTATTTATCTATCTATCTATCTATCTATCTATCTATATATATATATATATACACATATATATATTTTGTACATATGCAAATTCCATCCTTCATATGATAGACAAATCTGTTAAAAACGTCGACACCCTGCGGTGTGTCGGATGCCAGGCCCTGATTTCCCCGCAGATGCTGCACGGCGAGTGCGTGTCCGTGGGTTGCGTCTGGGAGGCAGAGCTGGCCGTGCGCATGGGCCACCTGGAGGCCGCCAAGGTCCCGGAGATCCGCAGCTGCTTCGAACGGCGCGGGGCCCCGGGGCATGCGGCGGTAGCGTGGCTGTGCCAATGGCTGTGGGTCGGATGAGTTCCCAAGGATCGCTTAGAGTTGGCTTATCACTGATGAGCAGCTACTGGTATCTGATTCTGCGACCTTAGCAGCCTTAGCAGCTCAAACTTTGACCGGCGCAGGTATGGGCTGCCGGTGCTGGCACCCAAAGGCTTGACTTTGGAGAAATTGATGGAGAAGATGGCAGTGGATAAGCCCCTTGGATGGCAGTTCCATGTGGTTCATCCAGGGCTTAGTGTTGCCAGTGCTGCGTGGTGCCTACCTAGGAAGAACCAGGGCAAGACCATCCGGTGCACGGTGATCACTTCGGTGGGGACTAGCATCGATCATCCACTGCCAGTGGCACGAGAGTTGATGGAGGCAGTTCTGACAGACATGATCAAGGCTTCCGAAGGCTGAAGGATGCTGAACAGCCCCATGTCATGACATGGCCGATGTATTCAAACCTAATCTGTTCCAAGTGATCAATCCCATACCTTTCTAATACCTCTGTACATATCTTGTATATTCCATCCATGAATCTGAGTGATTGAGGAAACATCGGCTAGCTCACCTGCCAACCCGTCCTTCAGCTGTCCCCTTCAGCACTCTCTTGAGGGAAGGTGTGGCCCCAAAACACCAAAGCCCAACAGCAGCGGAGCAGGGGCGGAACGATTGAGATGATAGTTTTGAGACGATGGGTTGAACTAGGTGACTAGGCCTGGATCGTGTGCCTTGGCCTTCGGTATTTCATCAAATTAGATCACCAACGGCTAAACCAACCACGAGCACAGCTGCGGCTTGGGTGTTGAAGGGCCGGCCTTCAGCAGGCCTCGCAGTTTGGTGGCAGTTCCCCTGCGCACCAGACGCCTGTTAGCTCACTGAGTTTCTCCTTCTCTCTGTGCGCACTGGGACGGGTGTCAAAAAACAGACCGCAGGATGGATGGCAAAGATGTTCCACATAGCAAGTACCGGGAATGATTTCCACTGATGACCCGTTGTTGTCCATTGTCTTCGTTTGGAATTGGCTACTCGTTGGCCATTGACTGTTAAAGAATCCACAGTTCAAGATTCGTAAGCATGAATGATTCTGAATCGTTTATCAACATTTGGCAATCAATCAATCAATCAATGAATCAATCAATGAATCAATCAATGATCGGTTTGCCAATGGTGATGAATGATTCATTAACGTGAAGGAACCCAAGCCCACCAAGAATCAACCATCACTACAACCATCTATTAACCACCACCTACCACTCATCTACAGTCATCATCAATCAGCCATCATTAACCGTCAACGATCCAGTGCTAGTGAATCATTAGCATTGTAATCATCATGAACGATCAGTTAGCAATCCACCAATCATCATGACACACTAGCACTGAACATCAATTTGCCCACTTTGGTCATTTTCTCCGTATGATTGCCCATCTGACCAGCATCAGTTCACCATCAACAAAACCATCAAACATCATCAGCAACCCTTCACCCCATCAAAAAAGCCATCAAACTCTCTTAATGGCTAATCATTTGGATGAACATCCCTTCACCATCCAAAAAATCACGAAACATCAGCCATCCATTTTGATGGTTGGTAAACCATTCAGCCCAGCATCAACAACCATTCATCCACCCCTGGAACCATCCATGCACCACAGCCCTTGTCCTCCTGGTGCCGGGCCCCGCTGGCCGGGTCCCTGCGATGTCAGGCGCCGTGCGGAGCAGTTGGAGCAGCTGCGGCAGCAGCAGCAGGACGCGGCGCAGAAGGCCTTGGAGATGGCGCCTTGGCGGCCAACGGCGGGTGGTTGGGAGGGAGCTACGGCTAGAGCTGTTGGGGAATGGCTATAGCGACAAGCAGATTGCTGTGCCAGGGAAGCCTTTGTGATATGGTAACCAACCAATAATAGCTGGTTAATGGTTAATAATGGGGGATGATAACAAACAATTATAGGGGATATCTGCCAACTGTACGGCTATGGGTCGATATTAACCAACCAATTTCATGGGGCGGGGATAATGACCAACCATATTGGAGGGAAAACAATGGCTAATGATAGGGGAACCAGGGGTACGGGGTTTGGACCCACAGCAGTATCTGGTGGGTGGTTTGAAACCATGGCTGATAATGGTTGATAATAGGGGATCCGTTCACCAACAACATTGGTTAAACAACTGCTGGTGGTTTGATTGACATTTCGATGATTTTCCCTCGTAATTATCAACAAATGGTTGGTTGACGAGCTCATTTTTCATCGGGGTTGCAAATACCAACCAGTCTTTATAGCGGTGTAAAATCGTGTAAACGACAGGGGGAAGCGATTTGGAGGTACCAGGAGGGTTCTAACCGAATGCTCGGTGGGGAAAAGATAGGAAGAACATGGATGAACTCATGGATTTTTTCGCTGGTTTCGTGGTTATGTTGGTGAATGGATGGTTAAAGGAGTTGGTAAGAGTTTTACAGTTAGTCATAGTTAGGTCTAGTTATTGCTTGGTTATATATGTTGTTGTGAAGTTGGCGGATGGCGGGGGGTGTTGGTGGTTCTCTTAATGTTACAGGGGCTAATTGGTCGTGAATGGCAATTCGTTGATGGTGAATGTCCGATGGGATACAACGGGTACATAGTAGAGACAAATGACTAGAAATGGTTTATTGATGATAAGTTGATGGCAGGGTATGATGGTACATGCGAAATTGTGAATCATTTTCGATTTGGGGCACCCATGGATAGTGACTTGTTATTTATTGCTCGATGGTGGGATAATTGATGGTTAGTTAGTGGTTCATTACGCACTGTGGGGGTTTGGGAATATTCCCCATTGTGGCCGGTGTCTTGTGAGATACTTGACTTTCTTTCCATTGACTGAGTCATGCAGGTATACGGCCAACCGTTGAAAGCTCGGGAAAAAATAGACATGTGTGTAGTGTTACATCTATGCCCGATGATGATGGAACATAGAACCAGACCATGAAGCATCGACATTTTCAGGGACCCAAGTCAGCAGGGGCAGACAGATCAGTGCTCAATGAGAATTGAAACGGAAGCACGGGTATAGATCTTCAACCTCAAGGCCATCGGAAGGGAGAGAGAGAATTACGATTAAATCCAGCAGGAAAGAGAAACATATCCAGCGAAAAGCAGAGGAATACAGTTGGGAACCGTGAGCTGCACAGAAGTTGTGAATGCCAACAAGCGAATATGGAGATAGCCAACTATTCCTGGTGGACATAATTAAGCAATAGCTGGGAACCAAATGAAGCCAATACATGGGAAAATGCAGCCTATAGTGATCGAATGAGGCTGCATATGACGATGATGGTTCTGCTGTTGCTTGTGATGACACTGATGGTTCTGCATTCACACGACCGTATTGTCGTCGTCGTCCTCGTCATCCTCGTTGTCCTCGACATGCTCGTCGTGATCGTCTTCGTCGTTGTTGTCATCATGGTGATGGTTGTCATTCTTGTTTTGTTCTGGCACGAAATACGTGGCAAATAGCGGTCAACCATCATTGTTAACCATGATTAATTAGCCATTTGTGACCAACCAACATTAACCATTATTGACCATTATTGACCATTATTGACCATTACTAACCATTGTTTACCATGACTACATCTAAGAATTGTTGGTTTTGCCATTCTTGTGCATGTGATGTTCGGAGTGCTGACGGTGCTTGGGTAGTCATCTGCAGCTGAGGGTCGGCGTTCTGCAGACCTTCAGAGCCTTGACAGCACGGGTGGCGAGTGACGTGGCTGGTCCTGCAGTCATTCATCTGCCAGGAACGTCACCATGACATCTGATGGCTGTTGGTTACATCTGCCAGGTTTATAAGATTAATTATGGCAAATGATAGCGAAAAATAATGGTTCATAGTGGTGAAGAATCATGATTCATCAGGTCGGAGTTCGCCGTTTCAGGGACGAAACCTGAGAAGCACACGTGGAAGTGGTGCAACATCGGTGATGAAACGCTGGCATCAGCTAACCATCAGTTGACCATCCATCAGTCATCAAATAGCCATCAAGTGACAATCCATCAGCCATCAATGAACCCTTATTTGACCATGAGGTACCGCTAAATCAACATATCACCAATGATTCGCCATCCGTATAGGTGTTTATCAAAAAGGGGTACCCTCAAATCATCCCGTTTTGTCTTGACAATGCAAAGAAGAGAAGCTGATTATTTTTTTGGGTACCACCATTTAATGAAACCGTTCCATATTCACCATCAATGGCAGAATGGGTGTGGCATGGCTAAACACCAGGTATTCCTAGGTTTGTTGGCCTCGGCCACATGCCTTGGTCTGACCTTTGAAGGCGCGTCTGTGAGGCGGCGGACAGCCAAGCCCAGCGAGAGAGAGAGAGAGAGAGTACAGTAACGCCACCTGGGCGTCTCTGTGAGACGGCGGCTGGACCGCCAAGCCCGAAGAGAGAGAGAGAGAGAGAGAGTAATAAACTAACCATATAGAATTCACCATTTGATCAATTGCTATGGCCGTGGCACTTCCAGTGGGCGAATCCGATTGCCATTGCTGAGGCAGGACCTGGCTGATTCGCAGGCAAGGGCTGAAGAGGAGCTTCAAGACAGGCGGAGGGCGGCACCATGGGAACCACTGAGCCATAGGACCCAAGACATGTGAGGAAGGCTAAGGGGAGATGCTACTGCGACCATGGAACTGTAGATCTTGGAAGTTGATGAATCTGCACAGTTCACGAGCTGATGGGTTTCGACCATCAAGCAGCGGTACTCGGAGGGTTGCTGGGTCGCCACTTGAGTTCGCCCAACGCCTGTGCCTGTGGCAGCGTAGATATATGCCGCTGACGATTGGATCCGGCAGCGAATCGGTCGCTGTACATCTACAGGTCGGCCTTCTGGAATCGGTCGCCCATGCCAGGCTTCTAGATCAGCACGAGCAGCAAAAGAAGATGGAACTGCTTCGAGAGCAGTACAGCACTGGTGTGCCGGCCCCAGGATGCGAGGACAACGCTACGTTGCACAGGGCAACACCAACGCCACCCAGAAAAGAGATGGGATATCGATGGGCATTGCTCGGGGGTTTTGGTGGTTTCAAGCCGCTTTGCCTGTCCCTTGGGTAGATCATTGCCTAGCTAGGGAGGGAATTCACTACGCCATCGGTTGGCTAATCAATGACCATCTGATAATTCATGGTAATCATTACTTCCAATAGAAACCATGAGCCCAATGATTACCGTCCATCAGCCACCATTGGCCATGGCATTATTAGCCAACCTCCAACCATGAAGCACCAGTTCACACTCATGAATGACCTTTGACTTTCGATAGAGTATTGGGACATCCAAGCGACATTTATATAATCATCATTACGAACCATTGGCTATCAATTTACCAAAAAGGAATGACCACAAATCATCCACTGGCCATCAGTAACCATGATTTACTCCCATTCTAAACCTCTCTTGGTTCCCTTTTCTTGGGAGGTAAAGCACCACAACCGGCTGAGGTGCCTCCAGTGGTTGGGGTCACTGTGGATGGAGCCAAAGGTGGGAAGCCGATGGAAGACGAACGGTCAAAGGATCAAGATGTGGTTTCTGATGGTTGGTAGAGCCGGCTACTTAGATGGTGATGATTGATAGAATGCCAAGGAAAGGATGGCCACATAGCAGGTACTAGCGGGCTATTTTGGGTGTGAATGATGGTGAATGATGGTTGGTGATGGTCAACTACTGGTAATGATGGCTAATGATTGTTTATGATGGTCTATGCTGGTGATTTTGGCAGATGGTGATGGAGAGAGATATGGTGATATGATGGTTAATTGATGGTTTTGACAATTGTGTCACAGATGTTTGATTTTGGCAAACATCTCAAAAGGTAGCCATTTTTGTTCTCGTTTTCGTGTGAATCTGGGGGTGTCTTGACGCATGTTGGAAGGTGATCAAGCAAGCCATGACTCATTCAGGTGGCTGTTTCCCATGGGATTTGACCTATGGGTTCCCTTGGTTTTTGGGAATCACGCTTGATGATTCATTGTCAATTCACCAGTGAAGCTGGGCGCTATGCCAGTTCTGGACTGCTGATATGAAAGCGTCGATGACTTGACCAATGGTGACATTGGCCGACACTGGTGGCACCCCAATGGCATGAGTTTGAAATATCGAATCTTTCCCGGCTTGCGCCTGTTCGCCAGGTTTGACCAGTCCCACGCGTGGCAATCAGATTTCCACGTGCGAGCTGAGCAGGGGTCAGTTGAAATCTTGGGGGATGCCTTTCTCAGCTCCTAAAAACTGCCAGATACTCATCCCACACTGGAAGCAGTTGGCACTAAGACAGCTGATGAAGTCATGTGCTCTTAACTAGTCTTAGCTGCTAAGACTCTTCGGATCTTAACAATTTAACATACCTTAACTTTAGCCACACAACAGTCGGCACGAAGAGCAATCACAACCTAAGATGCAAAAACTTTAGCATTTATGTCCTCCTCGTGGTTAATGTGATCCTGGGAGCCAGCAGCTGTTGATGTCGGTCATGGTACAGGTCGTGGTGATGCCAAAAGTAATATAGATGATTCTCATGATGATGATGATGATCATCATGATGATGATGATGATGATGATGATGATGATGAGGAGGAGGAGGAGGAGGAGGATGATGATGGCGACGATGACGCTGCGAACCTCAACGCACTCATCATCACGTTGGATGCTTTTCATTGTAGTATTGTCAATGATGATGGTAGTCCGGTCATGTTGCCACGTCCCAACCTCGGCAAGCCGTGCGCCGCCCAGGTACTGCATCATCGAAGTGGCGAAGAAGCCCTACACGCGGCTGCAGACCCCCGAGCTCAAGGCGGAGCGGTGGCAATCGCCTGGCAGGGACTGGTAGCCGTGAAGGACTCACAATAAAGGGGGATGGAACCAGCTTTAAGCAGCAACTGTGTCAGACAGTAAGTGCATAGATACTACAAGTTGCGGTTGTGGGGGTGATCACTGGTTTCATTTGATTTCCATCTGCATTAGCAGACGCCAGTATTTTTGTTTGAAGCAATTTTCACCTGACTTTTTGGCACATTGAACAAACATGTGTTGACAGATTTTTGGAAGGGAGTTTTTCATACTTTTTCAACATCATGTGAATAGGGGCCAACCTCGGGTTGATCCCTTGGCCCGGCGTGTTTTTTTTCCACCATGGATGGATATGTACATCTCTGTTCGCATATGTCCATCCACCTCGGATGGATAGATGAATATATAGAGAACGCACTGAACCATGTATCATCATATCTATTCCAATTTTTATTCAAACATATTGCATGAGTATATTCCTTACTCGTTTTCATACTAGTTTGTGGTTTTACATGAACATTTTTTGGTGACTTCCCTAGTGTTAAGTGGTGGTTGGTTGATCAGGGAGTTCATCAGGGGGTTGATCAGGGGGTTGATCAGGGCTTAAAACCACCAACCGCCATCTGATTTGCACATTTGCCCTGTGCCTCGCTGTCAGGGCCCTGCGCCACTCTGGGACTACACCGGGGTGCTGCCGAAGGTTGGCTTCGGAGACGTCTTGAAGTTTGCGGTCTATCGCAAGGACCGCTGGGACGACTGGAAAGTGGATGAATTGATTCACCAAAGGTTTGACAATCAAGCAACCATCAATTGCTCATCAATCAATCGTCAGTTAATCATCAACTAATCGATCATCACTCAATCATCAGCTAACCATATTAATCGTCAGTGAGCCATCAATTTACGAGCAGTGCGCCATGGTCAAACATTGGTAGCATCATTGGAACATCATTTGACAGTCCTTGAAGCTTTGAGTCACCATCGTTCAACGACCATCATTGAACGGTTGTTCAAAGCAAGCGGGCAAGCAGCATGGCCATTCGCAGCGATCTGCAGCGCTGTGACGTCGTTCGCAACCATGGGTCCCAACACGTGAGGATGACGAACAGCAACCAAGAAACATACTTTAGGTATGAAACCCATAATAAACACCATGATTATATTGATGGCCATTTGCTTAGCTTCAGCCCAGCTGAACCTTCGGGATGGCGATGGAGAGAGATTATGACCAATAAGTCAACAATAGATGTAACAAGTAACAAGTGCTGATGATGATGATCATGAGGCTGTCCATGGGTCAATGACGGTTCTGATGCCTCCAGGAGCCCGTGGTGGAAGTGGACCACACCGCAGCGCCAGCATCGGTGGATCACACCACAGTGCTGTACCTGCAGGTGCCGGCCCGGCTGAGGCGGCTATCACCATCGTCGTCATCATCACCATCGTCGTCATCATCACCATCATCATCATCATCATCATCATCGTCATCATCATCGTGGTCATCATCGTGGTCATCACAACCCAGGACATTTCTGGAATCATTGATGGTTGATTGCTGAGCGGTGGTTGGCAGACTGGCAAGCATGCATGCAGTTCGCAGTACATAGATTGGCAAGAACGGCGATGGATCAGTTTGCGGTGATAAGATGGCTTGAGTTTCACAGGCTTAACGGATCACAACAGTCGGGGCCCAAACTTGTTATACCCTGCTTATCATGCTGGTTCAAGAAGCACTGAACGATGATAACTGATAGCAGCTGGTCACAGGGATACTGTAAGAATCAACGCTGACAAACAACATTTTTCAAATATGGGATCCATACCAACACGCCATCCATAGGGGTAAATCACCAGCTATGTGACTCGTGAAATTGGGGATTCGCTGATGGATCTCCCGGTGAATAGTCCCCGATTCTCTCAAACAGCTCTCCGGTCCGCTTGGGACAGCCTAGCGGCCCGGCGTTGAGCTGCAAATGGTGCATTTTGGAAGTTGCACTTTCTGTCTCCAGGGAAAGGGTTCATAACTTGGTAGCCTTGGGGGTCGGCAGACCCAGGGGGCTTCCGGGGTCTTTCCGTGAGGTCGCCGCGGCGTACAACCTCATGAATCGAGATACTGCACTCCTGGGTGACGTGTGGGGAGCTCATGCGGGCGACGGTCCAACCGCAGTAGAGAACCGTGACCAGCTGCGGCCTGCGAAGACCAGGTCGGACCCCTATGTGGTTGCGCAGCTGGGAGACATGGTGCAACAGACGCCCACCATCGACAATGACCTCAACCCCGTGTGGAAGGAGATGTGGTGGCGGGTCCCATGAGCAACTGCCATGATGTGTAGGTTTCACGAGTCTTGTCACTGTCAATCCACAAGATGAGGCAGTTCAGCATCCAACAGCAGGTGATGGTTTCTTGAAATAGGAAATCCCAATGTTATGGTTGGTTTATTGCTACAAGTGGTTCATGATTTGGATGAAAACTGGGGGGTCCCTTCTGATTAAACATCCATATAGTTGGTATATCCCCTCTTATTGTTCGCCATCATCCCATACTATCAACCATAATCAGCGGCTATAGCTTATAACCCACCATCTGTATCCTGAGGAGCCACCATGGTTTGCTCTTGGCGCCCAGACCCAAACGCAGATGACGCCAGGAGAGGAATCAGTTTGCCTTCAACGTGTTGGACCACCAACGAGATCGCTACCTTTATCTCGAGGCAGGTGGTGCGAGGACGTACGGTTTCAGGTGTCACAAATGTGTAGAGGTTACCCATGAAGGTAGTTGAATCAGGCGATGGCTCATCCAGCCTTAAATCAGATGATTTGGCATGATATACCTGAGGAAGTACAATGATTTACCATGATTTACCATGATTTGCCCAGCCTTTTCCGATGAATCACCCAGCCCTTTTCTGGTAATTTTACACTGCAAGGTATACCAGAAGGTGATGTTTCACCTGATAGTCATACAGTCCCCAAACCGAGCATCTTTCGCGGCACCAAATGATGCACGAGTCATCACTTCAAAATACGATAGTAGTGCAGAAGTGACATGAGTCGGGAGCCTGTAGGTCGAGCATATTATTTGTGCATAAATGCATACACCTATGAACATACATATTATAAATCAATAAGTAGAAGAAGATACAAGAATAAATCCATGTATATACATATATATATATATACACACGTTCTTTTTTATCTATCTATCTATCTATCTATCTATCTGTCTGTCTACCTATCTATCTTTCCAGCTGTTCAATAAATATACATAGTTGCATGCACGCATTTGCTGACTTTCTGCGTGACCATGCGTATGTCTGTGTAACATAAATTTGAGGAGCTGAGCTTGGAGCCGCAATCTGCGCCATGTGAGACTGGTCACTGCCAAATATCCAGCAGGAAGCTGGGGACCCTACAACAGCACGTGGCCCAGACCCAGTTTGGCCAAGTGCGAAGTCCCAAATCAACCGGGGGATTCGGGGGAACTTCTGGCCACACCTGATATAAATAAAAGTATGGCACTGCTGAAGCTTGGACAGGTGATGAACAGCAACATGCTGAAGGATGCTGCTCGACTTAGCATGGAGTTCGGCGGCGATCTCCAACTGACAGGGTCTGCGCCTGCTGTGGATTGTTCGGGGTGGGTTGTCTTGCCACGGCAAACTCGAAGAATGGGATCCGGAGACTATCCCCCAGGAGTGGCCGTTGCCCAGATGGTTGCTGGTGGTTGGGCTCCGGTTGTGGTTTCTGTGCCTCGTCCCATCTCCAAGGACAGCCTGGGGAAGGTCAAGTTGGACACCCGATCCATCGAACCGGGGCAGTGGAACGACTACCGCCTGAAGTTGGAGGACGGCCAAGGTGGAGAGCTACTCGGCGGCTGGTGATGGGTGGGTTGGTGGTGCAAGCTGGTGGCAACCTGCCCATCAAGGACCCTGCTACATGGCCAGAAATGACCGGACAAGTCATCGCCATAATGCATGTGTTTATGAACCAACCCAGTGAATAAGAAGAGGACCACATCAGCTCCACAGGTGTTTTCAACCTGCGATTCCCAACAGGTTGAAGGATTGCCCTCTATGTTGAGAAGTTGGGAGGTTCATGCCGGTGCTGTGACAAATCCTCACCCACTTGGGACAACACCGGCCAAGAACATCACCGCGTTGGTTGTTGGGAAAATCTGCAGCAACCCGCTGGTTCTACCACCATCAACCCTTTCTGGGGAAGCACAGGGGCTCGATAAAGCTCTCTCCAGTGTGCGGCCCCCAGCTGCCTTGCACTGCAAAGGTTGGAGTTTGACGTCTACTTGAAGCCAGCTGAGCGGGGAGTCCCTGCCAGCAGGGTGTGGTCGCATTTGGTCTGTAAGCCACCGGGTAGGCCAACATGACACCGAGTTCGCCTGCAGCCATGAAAGTCCATACACATGAAGAGTGCTCTTTCAGCTGTCATGGTCATTATTACTAAATATCAAGTGTCATCATAAGACTATAGATCATAATCATGGTCATTATCATAGCATTGTTCATTTTTTTCATCAACCAATGATTATGACGCTAAAGCAGTCATTTTGAAATAATTCTCCGTTGGTTTTGTTTTGGGCTCTCCAAGCTGCAAGATTGGATCAAATCCCATTTTTCACCCGGGGCTGGCAGTGCTTCCATGGGGGAAGCGGGGCCCGCCGGCGCTCAAGGCCCTGCAAACCGCATGGCCACAAGGATGAGCTTATCGGCCCTTTGGCTGCATTTTTTACTGTTCTCCACTGCAATAGTGGTGGTCTCACAAAATAGGACGATTCTAACAACATATATAGTGGTTTCGAAAAAATCAAAATACAGTGGTTTCTCAAAACAGGGGAGCCCCAAATCATCCAATCTGACGACGATGGAGAGAGAGAGAGAGAGAGAAATCATCCAATATCAAGCATTTCTAATCCGTAAGTTGGGGGTTCCAAGATCAACCAAAAAACTTCATAGTCATCATGCTAGTCTAGTAGTAGTACCAGTATAAATGTATATCATATATATATATATATATGTATATATTTAATTATGTATATATATATATATACATACACATTTAGACTTAAACATATGATAGTATCAATAGAACTGATAATGATCTTGACTCAATTGCTGAGGCCAAGCAGAAGTTGGAATGTCTCAGTTCTATCCGTGCCTTGGCGTGGAGAAAGGGACAAACTTCGGACCTGGCACGGTGTCCATGGTCGGAGCATCTGAAGTGGTTGGGATTGGTTTGGGGTTCGTGGTTCCGCGCTTCTGCTGAAAGCTCCGAGGGTAACATGGGCGAGCTGTTCCAAATTTCAGGTGCTCAAAATTGACAGATTTTTTGTGGCTCATCCGAGTTTGGCTGTGGCTCAAGCAGTTCCCATCAATTTCAGAGCTGCCTTCATGGCGCCTGTGCTGAACACCAAGTTGATGCATCACCTGGATCGGGCTCTGCAAGATGAGGATGTGGAGGTGCTAAAGCGAGATCTGGGGCTGCCTGACCAAGAGATTCGCGACATAGTGAAGATCGTTGCCAAAGACAACCAGCGGAGTGACTGCCTCTTTGCCTTGGGACGCTTCTTTGTCGCTATCTCAGCCGCTCTGGCTGGAGGTGGTGGCTACTTGTCCCATCAAGGCAACTTCACTACTGGATTCACTCTCCTAATGTGGGCCATTGTGGGCGTGAGCATTGGCATTTGTGCTGTGATCGCGTCCGGACTCACGAGGTGGAGGGAAGAGAACCATCATTCCGTGGCACGGAAACTCAACCGTCGCTTTCCACAGCTGCACTTCACAATTAGCAAAAGGAAAGTGAAAGGCAGCTGTTGCGGTCCCAGTGAGACAGGGTGGCACCTGGCCGTCGAAAAGCGAAAAACTACTGGTGAAGAAGAACTGGTCAAAACTACATCAGTTTGATGCTCCTTGGTGCCCTGAGCCGGACAGCACGCATGCTATCCTTTGTTCCGTATAGGCATTGTGCGTCCCAATTTCGACTCTTGTCCCACAAGGGGACGAGGTGTTTCAGACATGTATCATGTCAGCAATGTTTTAGATGCGCTCGCCGTTTTGGATCGTTTCGGAAGACTCTCAACAGAAGAGTTTGCATAGGAGCTTGCAGAGCAGTTGCAAGCGCTGAAAAAAACAATATTTCTATCCATAAAGTCTTTTTTGATACACACACACACACCGATAGATGTATATATATATATATACATATTTATACATAAGTAAATAAATAAATAAATATATAAATAGATAAATAAATAAATACATATATATATATATATATATGGGTATAGTTAGTATCGTTAAGAGTTGTTTACAGTGTTTTAGAAAGATGAGGCCTTAGAAATACTGTGTTTTGCAGGGTTTTGCTATAGTGGCCACGTTTGGAAGAAGTTGTCATCGGATGGTACAAGTTGTCATCGTATGGTAGAAGTTGTCATCGTATCACAACGCCCCCTAATAACGTTTGTGTTTATATAAGTGTATCGTATGGTAGAAGTTGTCATCGTATCATAGAAGTTGTTATCGTATGGTAAAAGTTGTCATCGTATCACAACGTCCCCTAATAACTTTCGTAATGCTGCTTCCGAACGAACTATTATTAAGGAAGAGACGTCTGCAGCAAAGCTGGAATGGGAAATCCGCCAAAGAGCTGAAACTCTTAACGATACTGTACCGATATATATATATATATAGACATATTTACACAGCCATACACATCTGTATGAACATCTTCAATGCATTTTTGCAGGGTTGCCCCTTGCCCATGCACATGACATCACCTGGGAACAGATGCCATATACGGCCACGCATGTGCCACACACGTGCTGCACGTCCCCCCGGGGGTGGCTGAATGGCGGCAGCTGAGGCACGGTTTCGAGGGCGCTGTGCCGCTTTTCCTGGGGGACAAACCCACCCAGGCGGCGGCCACGGGTTGGCCTAGGGGCCTTGGGAGATCCAGCTTTGATGCCAGAAAAGATGAACGGTGCCATCATTCACCACGTCGTGAATGGTTGCAGATGATGATTGGGATTGATGATGGTGACCTGCAAGTTTTCCTAGGGGTCTTCTTTGTTCGCCGTCTCTTGAGCAGTTCACAGTTTCCGGATTGCATCCAGAAGTTGATAAGTTCGCAGTTGCCGGTGAAGTTTGGGGATAGCCCAATATATCCGAGGATTTCATCTCCTGCAATATATTTGGGTTGTTCAGCAGCTGCTGGTCTTTCCACCGATCGATGTTCTGGGTCATTTGGGGACAACTTCTGAAACCGCAAGGGCTTCGGAGTTTCTTCGCTTTCAGAGGGGGAAGACTTCACCAGCTACATCCAGCTACTGCTGGCCCTCTCAACCTGAGTTGCTGGATTTCACTTCACCAGTGTGTGAAACCCATGGATGCCAGCACCAAGCGAACTTCCGCCCAGGGCGTGCTGGATGTCTTCATCGAAGTTCATCCGCAGGGAGTGAAGCTGGATCCCAAAGGCACCTGCAGCGGCTAGCGGGAGTGGTCCCCAGTTGCCATGGTGGTTTACCAGCTGAATCTACCGTGGTGAAGCCCGGTGGTGAACCCCGGTGGTGAACCCCAGTGGTTCACAAGGCTTTGCTGCTTGTCACCATTGAATCATCATAATCATCGAATAATGCTGGTTGATGGGTCATTGGAATCATGTTGGTTGATGGGTCATGTTGGTCATGTTGGTCATTCCCCAAAGCTCCGATATTCACCATTTTCATCGCTGCTCCAGGTCCAGCTGCCAGCCATCGCCGCACCAACTCTGAGATGAGCATGGGCCAAATGGGGCCCGGTGGCCATCGCCGCACCAGCTCGGAGATGAGCGTTGGGCCCGGAGCCCGAGACCAGGGGGGGGGTATATGACGGGGGGAATGGTTGACCTGGCTGTGCCAGGGCAATCCTTGCAGCCCTTGAAAGGGAGAGCCCGATGCAGCTACCAGGAGTGCCCTAACCAGATGGTAGCAATCTTAATCATGATTCGTACTTTAAACATTAATATGGATGCAACATTGCCAACAATGCCCAGCTAAGAGATGATATTGACAAGGGCTGCCCTAACTTCTTTCCCTTTTGAAGGGCACCCGGCAGTGAAGAGAATCAACGCTGAGCCCAGTGCTATGGCAAATGTCCTAACATGCTTGGCCACAAGTGATGATATCCTGGAGATGTCTTGGATGGAGATGCATGACTAAGCCATGTGAAGGCCCGAGCTCAAGCAGATTGACAAGCTTGGTATCCATAGGTATCCCTGATTCTCAAGTACAGGGGTGCACATCCATTCCTCATCCCTTCTTAAGGAATCTCCATGACCTTGTCAACCCGAGCCGCGAGACCACTCCCCACTCCCAAAACGCTACCTGGTTCAACCCCGCCCAAGCACCAACGACCCGCCAGCGCAGGAGCCGGTCCTTTGCCTTGGCCCCAGTGGGGAGCGATGAGTGGCCAGTTGACATTACAATGGCTATAACCTGATGCCGAAGTGTCAAATGGCTACTTTCATCACTGAACTACAGTGCCTATATTCGTTCAATGCATCCAATCCCAAGATGAAATGCAAAAACCGTGCCTTCTCGCAGAGAATAGCCTGATCATGATCGTGATCCTTACCTCTACGGGACTAGTGACTAGTGATTTCAAACTTTGTTTTCAGCTGATTTCAAAAATACAATCGGATGATGTCTTCTAATTGACCACCATGGGGCAACGTTGCCAACCAACAAGCTAGCTAGTGAAGACATGCGAAGACTCGAGATTCCCAGCAGTCTTCAACTGCATGTTTCCATGGGTCATAGTCACAACCCGCAGCCCCAGAAGTGAAGCGAATTTGGCCCCAACGAAGTTCACAATTCTGGTTCTGCAGCCCCAAAGTATGGAAGATCCCGTGATTTTCATTGCTTAGTGCAAAGCCAACAGCTGGTGGCAGCAAGGAGGCAACTGGGAAGCCCAGCCTGGTTGCCTGGTTGCCAATGGACCATTGGTTGATCCAGGCGCCAGGGAGACCCCCCTGGCGCCTGTATATTTTGATAGGATCCGTGTTGAACATGATGACTTGACCAAGGATTGATCACAGAATCACGGAAGCTTGCCTTGTCGCTCATCTCGCAAAAGTTACACGAAAGTCGATGTGAATCGTTGCTGAGCCCTATGTTTCCAGCTGCAGTTAGTGTAGGCAACCAACCCCAAACAATGGTAGAAACCAGCTGGTTACCTACAGCGGGAGCGGGAAGCATGGGGGAGTGATACCCAACACCTACATGTTCGCCGCCCAGGCTGCAACCCGATCGCAGGCAGGACCAGCAAAGGTAGCCACATGGGAAAGCCACCGATACATGGGAAAGCAACGGGCTGGGGATGCAAAGTTGCTCTTGAAAATGGATCGGCTATGGGCTATGCAACAAAAACTCAGGTTGATCATGGTGTTCTGGATCATTGTAACTGTTCTATGTCGGTCCACTCGCTGGTTTGTTGTATTTCATTTTAGTCCGTGGAAGAACTAGTGAGCGAGAAGGACTGAACACATTTTAGAGAGATCATTGTTGGTACATTGTCGGCCCCCGACACACCACAAGACCCACATCATTGATGTCATCAGACCTACTGTATCATAGGATGCATCAGCAATCATTTCTCGACCACTACCGGATTCAAAATCCATGGGTTCTTCTCATTGACTAATGGCCATCCAGGATTAATAAACCCCTGGTTGACGATCATAGGGGGTATCCCCTAAGAGCTTGGGTTTCCCATGAGAATGGCAACCCCTCCAATTAATAAACCTAGGGTTACCATTACCAAATCCTAGGTTGATACATCACCAAAGGGTTCCCATTATTAATGGTAAGCCTAGGGTTTAGCTTCATCCTGGGTAGCCAATCTACCTGTATCAACCACTGGGGTGGCTTGGACCCTGGCGCAGCCGCCAGGTGAGCGCTTCAGATGTAGTGGACCGGAGCGGCCCTCGGCCCGGGGTGGCGCCATGGTGGCGTGCATGCCAGGTCTTGCGACCAGCTGGGGCTGCAACCGCGGAACGGCAGCAATGACAATAGTGCTGCGGCTGATCAAACAAGATCCACACGACTAGTGGAAATAATAACCTTCGAAAAGAATGATTGAACCGTAGTAGTGACCGGTAGTAGCCTCAGCTGATTTTTTGACCGGCTATTAATGGCAATCATATCCAGCTATAAGTAGCAATGTTAATGGGAATTAGAAGCCCCCAGCATCATGGGTTTGATGCTAAATCGCCAACCGTTTATGCTGATCACAGGGGGGTTACTAATGACTACCGTATAGTAATTTGTGAATAGGGTGGGGCTTACGAATTGCTAGGCCCTAGTAACCTGACGAACCAGGATCCTTAGGCAACTAGGGGATTACGGGGTTGTTCCGAACTGGTGAATATGTTTAGGGACTGTCTAATGACTACCATTTCGAGGGACTAACAGTTACTAATCATTAATTACTAAGAATCACAACGGGGTGCTACAGCCCTAAGGGCTTGGAGTTGAGGGGAATAACCGGCTCCTTGCCCTCGAGCCTCGGTCCCAGCAGGAGGCATCAAGAAAACAATATTGAACAACTATTAATGGTTCTACTTCGATTCCTTATAAACACTACTTCAACTCCCTATGGAAAAAAAAGACCCATTCTAAACATAGTTACTATCATATGGGTAAAAGATCCCTTAATAAACTATTATTCACCACTGTTACCCATAGTTACTAAAGGCACTGTCTATCACGACGATTTGCCCTGCGAAGCATCCCCCCCCATCCTTCGACCAACTTAGGCGGCCTCCCGGCAGCCTCGGTGAAGCGGAAAAGAGCGTGGCTCGGATGACGATGTGGGTTGGTTGGTTGATGGGTGGGTGAGTTGGTTGGTTGGGTGGGTGGGTGGGTGGGTGACCTCGGGTGAACCTGCAGGAGCCCCACAAATTGTAATCCTTGGTAAACGGTTGGTGGGCTGCTTGGTTGGTAACAAGGGGTCCGCATGGGTTTTGTTGTGCTCTGTGAAGCAGGAAACGCAACCGTTGACCAACCACCTTGAAGTCTTTCGCTATTTCACCTTGACGCGGATGAACAGCATCCCAACATCCTCGCCCTCGATGTCAACTCAGCAGCTGTTGTGATGGCAAAACTAGTGGCGAGGGCGGTTGGACCTACCATGAAGCAGTCTGAGCCATTATGAATCATTCTTGCTTGGTTATCAGATGTTATTGGACACCTTTAGCACTTACCCAGTATGTACGTCAGAGCAGAGTCAGCTGCATCGCCAGGGTGAGGGTGTTGAGGGACTGACTCACAGCTACTTTTGTGGTCATGGTTTCAGCATTGAGGTGGTTGCGGTTGTACGGGGTTCCCAGTGCCCAGTAACTCAGCTGCCAGTCGTTATGGTGCTTGGCCATGGCACTCAGCTGGTTCCTAAACCATCAACCGCTGTAGCCTCACCTTAGCAATTTACAGCAGTGACTTTACCACCATAAATCATCACTATAAATAATCACAACTAATGTTTCCCACTACAAATAACCACCAAAGTGATGGTTTAATAGTGGTAAAAGAACCACCAGTGGTTCTAGATAAGTGGTTAATAGTGGTTCCCACTATAAATAACCATTATTAACCACTACAAGTCTCATCACTATGAATACCCACTAATTCTTCATAAAATTCTCACTATAAATATCCACTATCAACCACCATAAGCCCACGCTTCATGAGACAACCCCTCTGGTAACCAACGCCCATAGCGGAATATCCCCTAGCACCGGCTGCTGAGGCGCTGCAGATTCGCAGGGCTCCCCAGTGGACCGGCCTGCCTCGCGGGCGCTATGGCGAACGGAATTTCAAGGAAAGACATGTTTTTTAGGGGATTATATGGGATTATATGGGATTATATGGGATTATAATTTCTTTTTTCTGTTTTTTGAGGGGATGACAGCCAACACTAACACCATCCATTTCTCAAGCCATTGGGAACCCCAAAGTCGTGAACGCTTTATTAGTATAAATGGTTAATAAATTGGATGATTTGGGGGGTCCCCGAATTTTGAGGAACCACCACACCGGCAGATGGCAACACCCCAAACTTCACAGCTTCTGGGGGAAGGCCTTGAGAATGGTTGGTGACTAGGATGGTAAGATGGCGACCACATGAATCGCAGCTTCGGCCAAGGGGTCAACGAAGCGACCAACTTGACGAATCGCGATTCGGGACTCTTTGGAGATGTGTGCGGGTCCACAGGGGCTCCGGCTGATGGCTTCGCCCCAGGTGGCAGGATCATAGCTGCTGCCAGGCGACCATACAAAACAGAATATCGAATGATCAATGGCTGTTGTCAGCTGCTTTTCACATTTTTTTAGACAAAGGTGCCTTACACATGACCGCTAGAAGAAGGAGCCATAACATATTCCATGGTGGGGCTGTGCAGCAGACAGTTTCAGGCTGCTGATTTTCAAGGTCGGACCCCTATGTCATAGTGCGGGCTGGCGGCACGGAGCAGAAGACACCGACCATCAACAACAACCTCAATCCAATTTGGCAGGCAGGGAGGTGGCTGCTGGATGCTGGGGACATTCGGTCTCGCTGGCTTGGTAGAATTGAGGCTATCCAAAGTCGTCTTTGATGGGATGCAAGCGGTTATGAGATGTTATGAGTCAGGAAGGCCAGCAACGCAAGTGGGGGGAACTGCTGCTGAATCTAAGCCACTGCATGGGATTGCGATCGCCTTGATTACAATTTACAACTGGTGAAGGAGCTAGACTGGCAAGTGAACTGTTGAGAGTAGCAGATTCCAAAAAGGTTGGGACCCTAGAAGGAGTTGCAGGTGAAGTTCGCCATTCTTAGTTCCATGGCCTTAGTATGCCTTAGTTGAAGAGCCTGTACACTAATCAGTGCAAACCTCGAAATTGGCTGTTAACCCCTACACCTTTCAAAGATACAGTGTATTTGGAGCGGTTGGGTGGCCACATGCATATGTAGATATGTCCATCTGGCAGGCGTCCCAAAACACGCCGGCAGATTTTGGTGCGCCTGATCGGTCCAAATGGCTAGTGGTTGACCCCTGGAGCCAAACTGGCACACACCCCCATCCCCCAACTATGAGTGTTGTGCATGGCTTCATCATTTGTAGGGGTCTCTGAAGGGTGGCCAAAGGCAAGAAACCGAGAGCTAAGCCAGGAACAGAACTTCTTCAGCTTTGCTGTGGGTGCCAACGAGCATAAGGTTGAGTTCGAGGTTGGTGGGGGCTGCATGACGCATGCCAAGAGAGACTCATTCTGGCATCGAACATGCTCCAATTTGGTGCTGCCATTGTTGGCACAGGTGTAGGATCACCAGGGTAACCGAGGAAGTTCTTGCCACCCTGTGTTTCGAAGTAGTCAGGACCCTGCCAGGAATCCCAGTTTTCCTGCAGCGCGGGGAAGGTCATGGATGCCAACGTCTTCAAAGACGTCTCCTTGGGCACTTGCGAGTTGGACGTGCGCAACGTTCAGCGGGTGCGCCTCCTCTCACTTGAGTTTCTCTCATCGGCAGCTTCGGACCACCCTATTATTCCGAATCATCAGCTGGAGTCCAACTCTGACATTTGTCTAGTCATCCTCTAGCCTCCTAGAAGGCTCTCAAAAATGGCAAGGGACCTTTTTTCATTTTGGGGGTCATCCTTTCGAAGTTCTCATCTCCCGAGTTCTGCAGGGCATGTGGACCCGGTTCACTGAGAAGTTGGTCAATGGTGTTCGAGCCGAGCTGAAGCAGGGAGACCCACTGCAGTTGCGGTGATTGTTGCTGTGGAGATTTGTGGAAGGGTACAAGGTGCTGCTATATAGTAGATATATGATGATATATGCAGATCTAACTATGGTTAATTGGCTTCTTAGCCAACTCATAACCAGGATGCACCACCTCGCAGCTTCCACAAAAGGACTACTTCCAGACGGAGGAACATGGTAGGATGAGGCCGCTGGCACCTTCATCCTAAAAACTGGATTTTCCTTCAGATTTCCCTGTTGTGGTGATTTCACGTGGGAAATTGCAAGCACCTATTGGAAGCCCCTGGGTGGGTGGTACAGCTCGCATGAGTTCCAACCCTGCAGCAGGAAAAGAAGGTGTCTCCGGGCAGTAGCAAGCGTTGTTGTTTGGTTCGACTTGGCAGACAACATTTTTTCAAATGAACTTGTTGTGAGATCGAAGCAGCCAGAGAAAAGGCATGGTGGAACATCCACCTGTTTCAGTGGGTTTCCCATGTCAAAGCCACCGATCCCCCAAACCCCAAATATGTGGGTTAACAACCTCCCCTCATTGGATGGTTTGAGGGATTGGTGGTTAGGTTATACTGTAATTGACCCATACTGTATCCATTGATGACTTCCCAAACCTCCCCAATTGGTACTGCTTCAGTGGGTTCTTATTCATGGCAGCTAGGTTCATACTGTATCAATAACCTAGCTGCCATTAGTAAGAACATTGGCAATTATTAACCTTAGCCACAAATAGCTCGTTAGACAACTACCAAAAGCACCAACATGATCAATAACCTCCCCTCATTGGCCATCACCGATTCCAAGCCATGGATGTTCCAACAGCACCGTTCTCCAGGTTCGACCTTTACTTCCAGCCCACCGAGTGAGCCACCGATCTGCCATCAAGGGCTTCCCAAGCCCATGAAAAGGGTGATATTTGTGGGGGAAACCATGAAGCTGTGGGGCATATTCTTGGAGAAATGCGTAAAGATCCGTAAAGAACAACATGATTTGTTGAGTTGTGGCAATTTTTTAGCTTGAAATACCTTGACTTGTGGTGGTTCAGAAGCTAAATAGATTGTAGCATTGAGTTTGGTAAGGTTTGCCAAGCTGTTTCCAGCGACGCTGGATGTCCGGACTGTTCAGAACCACCTGTGCAGGCCCTCTGTGGACTATGCATCGTCATGTCAAACTGCAAAAAGTATGTGGCTTACTGAAACGATTCGATGGGTTTATATACTAAGTGCCCACTAAAATGAAAGTTCACCAAGGGATCAAGAAGCCACCGGGGCCAATTACGTCACAAATGTGGAAGAAGTGGCTCACACATATTGCGGCAGCTACTCTAGGTTGCTTCAGTGTCTCACCTGCGTTTCTTGGAGACACGCCTTGGGTTATCCCACCGCGGACAGCCGACTCAGCCGACCATGATTACTGCAAGCTGGGCCCCCAACCACATATATGTTGGTGAATAGCCAACTCAACCAGGGTCAACTACCAGTTGCAGGGGCCCCAAAACCCAACTTCTAACTGCTGTGGGCCCACCTTGTAACGATCATTGTCGGCTGGGTCACTGGACATTTGTTCACGCCCTGGCGATCGGTGCTCGTGCCAACAGGTACCGGCTACTGGCTGACGAGCAGGGCAGCATGCCCCTGGGCCTGGGAAAAATTGACACAGGAATGGGGGATTGAGTTGGTTGAGTGGTTGAGTGGTTGAGTGCAGGGGGCGTAAGGGCGCACTTCGTTTTGTTGGGGTAGTTCACCACTTCTAAGCGGTAGTTAACCCCCTATAAGGGATGGTTCACCCCCTGTCAGGGGTAGTTAACCCCGGCTATGTGACTTATAAACCGGCTCATCCCTGGTTCGACGGCTTTTGGTTCGATGGATTCGCTTGATGCCGCGACTCGCACAGACACCCAATCTTTCCGCAAATAGGTGCTGATACGCCATAAATCGTGGCGGCTTTAGTGTTATGGAGTTATGGATTTTGCATGGTGGTGATGATGGTGGTGATGATGATGATGATCATCATCGGTGCTACCCGAAACTGCCCCACGGTGGACGGTGGTTTCCCTTTCATAAAAAGCTTAGCAGCTAGGGTGGTTGAACACTGGTGTACCGATGGCGATGCATGATGAATCGTGGGCATGCAATCCTGGAATGACAAGGTTCACTACGTAGTGAAACCTCATGTCAGTGTACCACCAAAACTGATGGTTCTGCACTACAATGATGCAATTTGGATAGTCCATTCTCCATGTATCATCTCATGCTCGCGCCCAGCTGCTCATGACAGCATGGCTGCAAGGCTCCATGTGCGTGTGAACAACGCCAGAAATTTGCCCAACACGGACTCAGGAGCAGCTTGGGCTACAACAACTCCACTGGGGCTGATCTTCTGGGCGATCTTTCACAATCTCAATCAGCAGAAGAAAAGGGTTGATCTCGGTTTTTGATGTTTAGCATGGCCTCACTTGCGGGATTGTTTCCGCACTTTTTTGGAATGATCGGTGTTTTGAAAATGCGTTTTTGAAAATGTTGTGTGTTGTTCATGATGCGAATTGTGAAACATACATGACTCAAGATGAGTGGTTTTTTATCAACAACGAAAAGGGCATAACTACTAAAGCCTATCATCTTGAGTCATTAGCCACTAATTCTGAATTTGTTTCCCCTTTTTTTAAAACTACTAAAAGTTCGAGTTCCCCTGGCGCCAGTTGCAGCTTGACCAGTGATGAGGTCATGGGCGATGTGCTGGGGCCCTGAGGTTTTTCAGCGTCGCGGACTGCTGGGCCAGGGTGAGAAATCTTGGTTGGTGCCGGTGATCGATCAACATCGATATAGTTCATTACAATATCAACATCGCAGCTGACGTAGTTGACATGTCATCATGGTAGATAAATCACTATGATTGACAGAAGAATAATCGACAACAACATGTCAATAGCAGCAGTGTCAATCATAGTGATATACCTTCTAGATATGGGTAACATATGTTTAGCATATCGCCGTGAGATACCATGATTCCGAACGTAAACCAACCAGGGAAATCATTGCAAGCAATAGTGATCAACTATGACACTATGACAATCAGCAATGATCATCCACAATAGTAATTTGCAATGATAGTCAACAATCACAATCAGCAATGATAGTAACCAATCATAATTAGCAATGATAGTCAACAATCATAATCAGCAATGATAGTCGACAATCATAATGAGCAATGCCAGTTAACAATCTATGATAGTCATGATGAGAACTTTACAATGATGACCACAATGATAAACCAACAATGATCGTCAGGATGATAATCAGAATGATAATCAACCAAAAATAATCAACAAGATAATAAACAAGATGATCAACAAGATGATCAACAATGGCTGTCAGAAATCAACCATGATAATCATTGGTTTTTCCCCAATACCTGATCTATCACTGCTGAAGAGCATGATGCAACAGCTGAAGGAGATCCCTGAACTGGTTGGTGTCCCCAAGTCTTGCACCGAGGGCACAGCCTGGGTACGGAACCATCGCCTTAAATTCGCTTATTGGATCATTGCCAATATCGGCACCTGATCAACAACTTGAACGTGTGTATGAAGCTACTCCAGAACCATCG
Source organism: Symbiodinium kawagutii (assembly GCA_009767595.1). Classification (NCBI taxonomy): domain Eukaryota; class Dinophyceae; order Suessiales; family Symbiodiniaceae; genus Symbiodinium; species Symbiodinium kawagutii. The sequence continues at coordinate 260,601 of VSDK01020038.1, read as the reverse complement.
CCTTGCTTCCGCAGCAATTTTGCTCTGCAAAGACCGTGTTCAACGGGACAGATTTTAGAAACCCGTCACGACTCAGTCTCCAGTTGCCATGGTGTCTTTCTCGAAGCCACAGTCTGGCCGTGACCGCCGACGCATGCAACGCATGGGTCTGCCAGCAAGCTGGGTGCTGGGGTGGTGCATGGTAGGCTGGTTGGAACATCGACCCTCCAATACTGTAGTCCGCCTCCAGAGCTGAAATCAGCAATTCCAATGGTGGTTTTTTGGATGTTGTGGACAGCACCATTTGGGCTTCGGTGTCGAGAAGGGACGTCACAGTACCTGCAACATAGGCTCAAAACTATTGTGTGCAGTTTTGTGCCAGGTGCGCCATGAATCAACCATTCTCATGCTTAATATTATGTTTCATAAGCGCCCGCAAGCTTATATAGATATCATGGTTCCTGTTAGTCTCTAGTGATTCTTACTGGCAATCTTCGCTGTGACTACCAATGGTTGAACCAACGATGATGAATCATACAAATGCATGGTCAATGCTCACTCATCCACCATTGGCTAATACGAGTAATGATCAGCCATTGATCATGCGACCGAGCCATTTGGTACACAAAATTGGTGCATGTGCAGCGAAGATGCATGACCGTCCAATGGTTAATGGCACATAATTATATGGTTAACCAGATCCAGCTACTTATCCACTTGTTCATTCCAGCGAATCCCAGTAATGTATAGCAAACATACTCAAATTCATCAAATTCCAATGCTCACAGGCACATGTCTGCTTAACCATGCTTAACCAACCAACCGCTCCAGCTATCTTCGTTGATGTCTGCCACATGTTTCGTTGAGGTCTGGCCGCCGCTGCCACGACTGCCCTGGCACCACTTGTTTGTGGGGGGGGCCCCCCCCCCCTGCCACGACTGCCCTGGCACCACTGTGCTTGGATGGCACCTTTGTGGTGGGCCCTGGGGTGGCTCGAGCCCCTCAGGCTCCTCAGGCTCAGGGACAGGCTCCGCAGGCTCCACACCGTGCAGCTGAGATGGGCTCCGAAGAGGGCCATGCCAGGAGATGGGACCAGGGGAAGTTGCCGCTTCAGAACTACCGGTTTCTGTTCTTGCTGGTTCGTGGCTTAACTTTTATTTTAGTTTTTTGAAAGCGTACCCGCGGAGAGAGCAAAGAGATGGTTATCACTAAGATATCGCCATGGTTCATGGGGAGGTGACAAAGGGTGATCCCCTCACAAGAGCCAGCCCTAATGGTTGATGGTGACTGCGGGCTACCCTTCAAGCTGCAGGTCACCAGCTCCCCAGCGCCAGGAGTGCCGCGCTCTCCGCTTCGGCCGCTGCGCTGGCTGCCAGCCTCCGATGGATCTTCCCCCAGCGCGGG
>VSDK01020038.1:254443-259087 GCA_009767595.1 Symbiodinium kawagutii | reverse complement strand
ATTCGGTGGGGGCAGGCAACGCCAGCCACGGGTGGCATCAGCTTCTCCAGCGGTGGCAGCTTCTCCTCCGGACAGTCCAGCTTTTTGGGCTCCTCCATGGCCGGAAGCGCGTCCTGGATGCATGCCCTGGGAACCAGGCGATGTAGCATCATTTTATATGATTTAATAGGATTCTGTGATGTTGACATGATTTGATATGAGTTGTGTGATTTTGTATGATTATATATGATTCTATAATGTTGACATATTTTTTGAAAGATTGACTATAGTTGAGACCCATGACATGAATCGAAATATTCTACATATTTGAATGTTTGTCCAAATCTATGTTGACAAAAGATGTTAACTGTAAATCTGTTTTTTACTTTAGTTGGATTTCGTTGATATACGCATTTTAACGGTAAATATGTTTTTTTACTTGAATTGAACTTAGTTGATATACCTATCATTTTGATATACCTATCATTTTGATACCCCTATCATCTACCCCGTATTTTCCTGACATTCTTCCTGTGCAAACCCATGGGTTGGTTGGTGGGTAACGTCCCAGGTCAGTGGTGGGAGCGCACGCTCCTCTAGCGCCACCTCCTCGATGACGATGCTGTTTGAGCGTTTCAACGAGAAGGCTTTGAGGCGGGCCCTGTGGGCCGAGGGGATCCATCAGGTGCGAAGTCAGCAGATCTTCCCAATTTTTGATCTGTCAAGGTGGTGGGTTTCTGCAGGGGCTACATGTGGTTGTGGTAAATTGGGGCCATTTACCATCATTTGTCCGCACAAGTTTCAAGATTTGAGGGTCTTTTGGAACATGGGACCTTTGGCTAGGTACATGAACCTAAGAAAAAGATGGTCAATTCTTAGCAGGAAGTGCCGCTTGCAGTGCCAACCCCCCACCCAAGCTCAGAACTCATCATGACAGCCTGACCTTCTTAGCGCCGAGAAAACGACATGACATGGTGCCACCATGGGCACTGCCCCAGCGACCAGGTCGGTCTTGGCTGCGCAAGATCAAAGTCGGAGGATGGGCCAAGCAGAGGCGCTCGGAAGGGGAAGGGAACCACCGGAGCTCGGACGGTTGCATGTAGACACAAGGCACTGGGCCTTGCAGCTTGACTGTTTAAGCATTCATCCGAGATTCTATACATGGATTTGTGGGGGATGGAATTGAATAGATAAATGGGAACATAGAAAACATATATATCTATTCATTTATTTATTTATTTATTTATTTATTTATTTATTTATTTATTTATTTATTTATTTATTTATTTATTTATTTATTTATTTATATAGTTATTTGTTTATTTATTTGTTTATTTATTGTTTACTTGTCCATTTATTTATTTGTTTGTTTATCTGTTTATATTCACTTATATTCGCATATTCGTAGCCGAAGGCCTTCGGCTAGATTTCTCAGATTTTTCAAGCCGATTCTTTGTCCGGCAGCTTTTTTATTCTTTGGGCTGTTGGAGTTCTTTGGGGTTTGAATTAGTTGGCTGCCAGGGATTTGGGAAGCAGGGCCGCAAAAACATGTCGGGCCATGCTTCTTTTTGTTACCTTGAGCTGGAAGTTTGTGCAAAGATGCACCATCACCACCCATCACCACTCATCACCACCCATCACCACTCATCACCACCCATCACCACTCATGTTGAGTTTACCGCCCCAGGTTCCTGTCGACGCACTGCTGGTGGGTGTGCTGAAGCAGGGTGGTGGAGTTACTGAGAAGGCAAGGGCAGGGGAGGAATCACCAACGATCACTTGGCTTCATCTGAAAGTAAAGGATGATACAGGCACGTCTGATAATATGTAAACGATTATATGAGAAGAATGTGCGCATTTTTTTCTGAATTACATGTGCATACTGGTTGAATCGTGATTGATGACTCTTCACATCATTACTATGCATACGTGCATGCACGCACACATGTACAATTGGGCGCAAGCATGTGCGCACTTTTTCCAAGGCATGCACATGTGTGAAACATGTGCATATGCATGTTTGTAATTTCCTGTATTGTACTGCGATGTGACATTGTAACATGGAGCACCGTCCATCTTAGTGTATGTATGTATATATGTACAGACCCACACACACACACATATATATATATATATATGTATAAATGTATGTATATATATATATAAATACATACATAAATAAATAAATAAATAAATATATATATATATGCATCAACATATGTTGACCGCCCTGGCAACAAACATTTACCCAGGCCTGCAGCTTGCATCAGTGGAATCCACAGCGTGCAGCACAGGTGGTGAAGAGGTTGTCGTTGGACGTCGCCGGGATGATCAAGACCTTGCAGGAGCGTACGGAACGCGCCAGTGGAACTTTGCCCTCGGAGATTCCCTTCGCACCCGAGTGTAAGAAGGCCACCTGGGATGCCTGGGATTCAGTCGTTGGATGCCTGGGATGCTTCGTTCTGGAATCGTTCAGGTGTAGGTTGCTGGTGGTTTTTCGCGGCGAGTTTTTGCCATGGCTGTCTGGTTGCTTCTGGTTGCGGATGGTCGTGCGACGTGTGAAGTGCTTGGCCACTAACAACTGTTCTATCAGCAGGTGTGTCACATTCCTGTCCTCACGATGGTCATTGAGGGGTCCATGTTGGTCACATCGCAATCTGCGACAGCTATGTCTTGCTCACCCCATGGGACCCTGTCAGGTTGGATCCCGCAACCATGCAGTGACCACGGCTCAGGTGTTGGATGCGGCAGTGAACGAATCCAAAGACATGGGCTCAGCAGCCATTGACCCCATCCACATCCTCCTGGCGTGCCCTGGACTTCGCACGGCTGGATATGCCATGGTAGGTGAGTCCGTCTCTCAACCACTTCGGCAGCTGGCAAATCTCGTGGTTCAAATGTGGATCTGGCCCTGGGATGTGTAGACAAGCAGATGGATCATATCCATCCAAATGTCCAGATTGGATATCCATCGTGTGGGTCCCGGTGATGCAGTCCTTTTTTCAGGGAGGGGGGCTGGTCAGTGATGGCCATATGAATGGGTATATCATGGTCAAAAATGGCCACCATTGTCAATCACTGAAAAAATCAATTATACAATTAAGCGTCACCATTGACCATGATACAATTAGCGCATAACCATCCCCTATCCATCGTATATCCATCACATGGCCATCAAGCACCTCACTACGGCCTAACCATCACCACAGCAGCTGAAGCATCATAGAACCGTGTCATTTCTGCATTTTTTTCATGTTTTTTCTGCTGCTTCGCAACCAAGGCTGCTGAAGAGTGAAGATGACTCGGTGAAGAGCCTGTTGCCCATGGAACCTGAAGAACTCATTCAGGCGCCAAGGGGGCAACCACTGCATTTTTGTACCAGGAAGTAGCTTGTGATTTACGATTAAATGGGTATGGTCAATATGGTAGGGTTAATTAAGAAACTCTTGAGTGGTTGATAAGAGTTGAAAAATAATGGCGAGCTGCCTAGTGATTGAAAATGGCCCATTTAGTTGATAGCAGGGGATCATCTCCAGCAGGTGATCAGGGGATATACCAACTATATTCATGGCGAGGTCAAATTAAGCCACCAATACAGCGGGGTAGCTGAACATCCCAACGGTTGCACTAATTCGGTGATTAACGGGAAGGGAAAACAGCTACCTGGGTACCTGGGGTTTGACTCACAGCCAAACATGGATGATTTCTCGATACGATTGCGTGAACTGTCACTCGCCAGCCATAATCGACCAGCAATGATCAACCACCAACTGACCATCATTCACCTCATCAATGAACCATCGCGTCATCATCCCTGACCCATGGCCCTGGCCAAGCATTGCTAGCCATGCTTCGGTCCCCCCATTCTCTCGTGACCGATTGGCCCCGTGGCAGGAGATCAAGGCAGAGATCCAGCGAGTGGAGGAAGAAGCCGAAAAGACCGGCGAAACTTGGCCCCCGGCGACCAGCGGTTCCCCCCAGCTGGGCGTGGGGCGCGAGCCACGATCCCAGGAGATTGTAGAGGTGGACGCAGGAAAAGGATGTAGATGGGATATGATGGTATGTAGATAGTGGAGAAGTATTGTGGATTGATTGACACACACACAGACACAGAGAGAGAGAGATAGAGAGAGATAGATAGATATATATAAATAGTATTTAGATATATAATATGTGCACCTCCCTCTCTCTCTGTCTACTTGCGATCGTATTTGCTTTGTCTGCACGTTTGCTCTTCTCGATCATGATTGCAGGCAGGGCCAAGTTGAGATATGAAGTTTAAATGCGTTCAAAAGTCCACCATAAGGTCGGATTATGAACCATCATCGGCTTTATATTGCTTCGCCAGATGACCAACCACAGTTTGCTGCTTCTCATGGATTGTCATTTCCTATCAGCGACCGTTCGCCGCCACTCACCACCACCATCCTCGGCAGCTTAGAGGTCCCGCTAGGAAGCCAGGGCGCTGCTCCGATGGCTCAGGAAACCACCGACCTAGTGAAAAAGAGTGCCACCAAGGCGGGGTTTCCATGGTTGCCATGACCATGATGACACTGAACCAGATGGTGATTTAGGATGATTCATGATGATTCATGATGATCTAGTATTGATTTATGGTGATTTAATCTTACTTCATGCTTCATAGTTCATGGTGATTCAATTTTG
>VSDK01020038.1:239443-249443 GCA_009767595.1 Symbiodinium kawagutii | reverse complement strand
GGCTCCCCCTCTAAGACCTGATTCTTAACCAAAGATCGGATGTCCTTGAGGGTCAATTTCATAAAGTCGGGCTCAGACTCCATGAGTTGTTTCACACAGTGTTTCACTTTCTTTCTCAGCTCAGCCTCTTCAGGTGAGTTTGCTTTCGGCATCCTGCGGGCCAAACATGTAAGCATGCATGCCAACAACCCCAAACCATGCAACAAGCACTCATGACAGTTGCACGCGTGATCCAGTAACATGACAATCCATGACCATGACAATCCATCCATGACCATGACAATCCATGACCATGACAATCCATGACAATGACAATCCATGACCATGACAATCCATGACCATGACAATCCATGTGACAATCCATGACCATGACATGGCACTAACTCATGGCGCAGCATGGCAATGAGCATGAGTAACATGACACATGACACATGACCTAACAATTGAAGACTTGACATGCCACAAAAACATGAACTGACTCATCCATGCGGACTTTTCAGGCCCACGGTTCCGCTCTTTCCAGTTTGGTGGACACTCTTCACACCATCACTGGTTTTTCATCAACCTGTGGGCACGATACATCGCACCACGCTTGGTGCTGGACAGCTTGAGACCCGTGAGGTCGATGTCGAGCATGTCCACCACCTTGTCCAGGATGCTGAACGGCAGCCGTGCGCCATCCATGGCAAATCCCCAAATCTCGATCTTGCTGGGTCGCACCACTGAAGGTGGGAGCACCTCCAGCTCACCGATTGGGATCGAGTCGGCGGGCACCCAGTCGGAGAACAAATCGATGACTTGTTTCTTTCGCCCGGCTCTCAAAGTTGCCTCACGGGCCCTGCCCGGGTGAAGCCATCTTATAATGGCTGAGTCCTGGTCGATGTCCACAACCTCGCCCAGAGCGAACGGAAGGCTCCGGGACTCATTCCTCACGATCGCCATGTCGCCAGTGGTGCAGGTGATGTCCACTGAAGGGTCCGTGTTGCCAGTGGACCCAACCTGGACCAAACTCTCCAGGGGCATCCCAGGCATCTCAACTCCTGGGCAGTTCACCAAGAGCATATCGTCTGGAACGTGGGCCGAACACAGCTGTCGGCTTTGGTTGACAGCAACGCCGCCACTCCGGAGATCAGCCAGCATCTCCTCAACAGGCATGACCCTGTCAGTTTCATGCTGGGTCACCTGATGTAGCCACTCCAGCCCAGCCCATGCCCGGTCGTCCATCTGGTTCATGGATTCCATCTGCACCTCCAACTTTGAGAAAAAGTCCTTGAACTTGGACTTCTGGTCCGCCGTGAACCTGTGCAGGATGTTTTGCGGCCTGGCCTGTGCCACAATCGGCACATTCTCAGCTGCCACCACTAGCCTTGGTCGGCTCCACAGCTCGTCAGACAGGTACTGCTTCCACCGGCAGAACACTCCACCGCTGCCTCTGAACACCTCCAGGTGGTGGATCTCCAACCCCAGCATGTTCTTCAGCCCTTCGAAGTCCAGTTGGGCATGCAAGTGCCCCCATTCCAGGTGGTAGGATTTGAGCGTTTGGCTGATGATTGAGCTCATGTCGCCCTCAGAGTAGTAGGACTTACCCATGAGCGCAGCCTTGACACGGCTAAACAGCCTGTCGCAATGCGAGTGGGTATGTCCTACTAACTTGTAAGACGTTCTTACAGCGCTCAATCTGCTCCCGTCCAAGGCACAGAGAAGCCACACGATAAACGCAAAGACAATGCTGTTCTTGGTTTCTTTTGGGGTGTTGTCTGCTGACACCACCAGGCGCTCTGGAATCACCCCAGTGGCCACCACTTTTGCGTGGAGGTTCTGGAACAGCAGGCTGGCCTGCATGTTCCCGCCATGCCTGGAGTCCTCGTACAACGTGGTCATCATGACCGTGTCGTTGGGGGTTCCGTTCCAGATCGTGGCCACCAGTCCCAACACGAGGACGAAGCCTGTTCGCATCAAAGGCGTGGCACGCCTGAGCTGGCCACATGATGATGGCCACAGCAGCATGACAACATGGCAGGGTCGCAACATGCCACGCAACAAACTCATGTTTGATGACAATATGACAACTCATTGCAGCATGGCATTAACACGGCCAGCAGTCCTGACCACATCATGGCAACATGGCACCGTGGGAACATGGCAGCGTGGGAACATGGCAACATGGCACCGTGGGAACATGGCAACATACCTAACATGTTTCATGACAACATGGCAGCATGACATTGCAATGCAGCATGATGGATCATGATGATGACCACAAAGTTTCAGCATGGCAACATTGATGGATGACGATGATGACCACAGCATGGCAACATGGCAACATTGAAAACACAACAGGCAGTATGACCGGTAACATGGCAGCATGGCAGGGTCACATCATGCCATGTGACACACATGTTTCATGACGACATGGCCAGGTCATGTCCAGTATGGATGTATGCAGGCAGTTCATGCCAAAGTTACAGGCTGTGAGTGCAGGGTAGGTTGGTCTTCGTCTGGTCCATTTTGTCAACTTGCAAGTGCCTCAGGTGATCCACAACAAATCCAGGAAATGTCATGCCAATGAAACTTCAATTCATGCCGTGCCATGTCATGCCATGTCATGTCCATGTCATGCCATGTCATGCCATGTCATGTCATGTCATTCCATGTCGTGCCATGTCATGTCAATAGAATACTAATGCCATGTCATGCCATGTCCTGCCATGTCATGTCAATATATAATTTCATGCCATGTCATGCCATGTCATGTCATGTCATTCCATGCCGTGCCATGTCATGTCAATAGAATACTAATGCCATGTCATGCCATGTCATGCCATGTCATGTCAATATATACTTTCATGCCATGTCATGCCATGTCATGTCATGTTTAATAAACGTGAGTGAGGCGCCATTCCACATTCTCTGATCGCCGTGCATTTTCCATCATACGTTCGTCAGCCAAGCGCTGGCTAGCTTGGAACGCATAGTGACGCCCCAGCCGAAGTTTCAAAGCATCCAGCACTTCAGCATGATTCCTGGGTGTAGATGAAATCATTCCCTGGAGAAATTTGCAGACCTGACAAGCGACGAACATACTGGTCCTCTCTGCGATGACGATGTGAAAGCATTCCTAAGCCCAAGTGTGATTCATTGGTCATGACATTGACGTGGCAAACACTCTTGAGGCATCACATGGCATGACATGCAAAGATGGGATCACACAGCATGACATGGCATGATGAAACCGCAAAAAATGTCATGGCACCCACATGTAATTCATCAATCATGACATGACATCACATGACATGACGTAAATTCAACATGAAGTGGCATGACTTGACATGGCATAGCATGACATGGCATGATGAAATGGCATGAATTTGAAGGCATCATGTGCAAAAGCAGCTTCATGAAATGCAAGAAAACAAATCCAAGGCTCACATCTCCACGCCTGGAGAAACGTGTTCAAACTTGCAGGTTTGCCGTCCAAATGGCTCAGAGTTTCTTGGCTGCGCTCAAAGACATACATATGGTAGTAGTCAGACTTCCGACCAAAAGGCAAAACCATCTGGCCCGTCATTGGGTTGGCTTCTGCATACCTTTGGGCGTGCACCTCAAGCCAGCTTCGGGCATCCAGATAGCGAGGGGCTTCAGGTGCATTTCTGATCATAGCCCACATGCCCAACTCTTTCCTGGTCAACGCTGTCTGTGTGTTGGAGCGTACCTTCTCCCTTGCTTGTTGAAGTGTGGCAGCTGGTATCCCGGTCAGGATCTGAAAAGCACGCTGACATACTGTGACTCCCATGAAGACGAATGTGCCATCTCTCTCCTGGATGAAACAAAGCTACTTGATACGGTACCAAACCGATTGTTTCAAGTGACATTACATGATAATCTTATAACACTGGCATGGACCACCACATGTTCTTGGTCCTTAATCAACTTGTAGAGGTACTCCAACCGTTGCACACGGGGCAGGCTTGCCCACAAAATTCTGAAGTTCTTGACAATTGCAGGGCTAGCCTTGAAGATGTCAAAACATTGGTGGCGGACCTTGCCTGTGTGGCAATCCTGTTCCAGTTGTTTGAGTTTGCATTGAATGTCGATGTACTGGGCAGCTTTGACACAAGCACGGGCGTAAGTTCCCCGGTCCAAGTGAGCAATTGAAGGAAACTTTTTGCTGCTCTTTGTCAGCAAGAAAGTGCAAGAACGCAAAGCACGCTCTGCTTTCTGGTACCGGTTTTCCCGGCCTAGCTCCTGAAGATTGCAACGCAATCATTGAATCAACATGTGTCCATGCCATGTGAGCCACAATCATGCAACTAATGTCCATGCCAATCATGACGCATCATGTCACACAAATTCAGTCACTACGTGCCATGCCAAGCAACTATTCATCTCATGGTGCTTGAATCATGAGCCATGCTTGTTTCCATGCCATGTCAACATATTACCATGCACATGTCCATGCCAATCATGCCTCGCCATGTCACACGCTTCAGTCACTACATGCCATGCCCAGCAATCATGAGTGGCCAATCAAACATGACATGCAACATTCATGTCATGATGCCAAGAAGTGGCCATGAAAAGATGTTCTCAAACCTTCATGGCCGTACTCCTCATAAGCACTCTGTTCCCGGGTCAGCTGGTACATAGCAAATTGCCTGGCTTTAAACGTCGCAGCTCCGTTTGCCATAGGCCCAGGAACATTCGAGATCATCTGGAACTTGTCAATCAACTCTTGGGTTGGTAGCTCCCAAGGATTCCAACGTTGAAGGCATTCGACGAGCCCAAGCTGCTTTGACACAGAATCGTCGAGCCAAACCTCTTCAAGTCGGTCACTGCATGGGTACTGACCAACATCCCCGTCATCAGCACCCCCGTCATCAGCACCATCGTCAAGACATGAAGTTTCTGCTTCCAATCCCCAGAAATGGAAATCGTTGCATAAAGCCATCATGATCATCCTTAGGCCACGGTACGGCAAGAAAAGCAAATGTTACTGACTGATCGATCCAGCATGGCAAGCCAACCATCATGTTCCAAACCATGTCATCCCACCCTCATGCCATGACATGTCACCATGACATGCCGTCAAATCCATGTCACCACCAAAACATGCCACCATGCCATGCCGCCATGCCATGCCATCGAATCCATGCCACCACCAAAACATGTCACCATAACATGCCATGTCAACGAATGAATGACACCAGTGGGTTTGAAAGCCAAACATGGTCCATGCTGCAAAGTATCTTTGCATCTTCAGAACCAGAGCAAGATGCTCCAACCAAAGCCGGGTCAGGCTGGCCATGAATCAGGAGACAAATGTCGACGTTGAAGGCACACCCTAAACAATGAAGAATGGCAGTGTCTCCCCAAGTGCCCCCCTGCCGCATCCTCTGAAGCCACTTCGCAAACGGTTCTCCCGAGACAGTCCTTGCTAGGTCACCTACCGTGAAGGAGTCCCACAAAGGTGTCCTCGCATTGTTCTCCGCCCAATCACATGCGATCTTGCGGATGATGCGAGTCTTGTGCTTCTCCTTCTTGACTAAGGACCATGGCTGTCGTCGAAGCGACCTGAAAAACAAATTAGTGACACAAACCCCTTTTGTTTGGCAAAGATAGCACTCAGTCTCTAAGTCAAAGTTGACAAGTTTTGATTTAATGATATGTCAACCAAGGATGCGACTCTATGAGCTTGGATGCGGAAATTGCAAAAGCACCAAAAAGGCAGTCCCCATTCGAGACTGTGTCTTTGACAAACAGCCCATTCATATCTGCCAGCTCCATCAAGTCATGCGGGCAAGAAAGTCCACCTCGACCTTGTCCCTGGGGATGGTCCGGAGGTTCAAACACTGCCACCCATGAGGGTGTAATCAACGGTTGGTTGGCCATGTTCTACGAGACATGCGAGGAAAGGAAGGAGAAGATCATGTAATGTCGAGACCTCCTCTTGGTTGGCATGGGGGTCATGCATGAATCATCCAATAGTTAACTTGACACCACTGACTGTCTACCAACAAAAACGTTTTTAATAAACGATCTGTTTCAAATTAGAGATTGCCACCTTAATTCACATCACCACCAAATGTTTGTTAATTCAGTCATAATGCCTAATTAAGTAACTCATGATTTTAATCTAATGTTTGTCTGAATTTAATTCGGCGTTTGTTAATCTTATAATCTATGATGTCACATCATTTTAATGATTGCCTGAATTTGATCTGACTGTCTGACATTATTATCGTTATTATAATATGTCAGTGAATATGGCCGTTTGTTGTCTTAGATGTTGTGTTGTTTTTGTCTCGTGTTCACTTGCTGAGCCAACACACTAGCCATTTGTTTGCTGTCAACATTTCCAAACCCCATGAACCATGTTGGCCTATTACAGCTGTCAATGGCCATCATCATGCCAACCCATGTCATGATGTCATCTTGCCTTGCATCATGCCAACTCATGTCATGGTTTCACACTGCCATGAAACATGTCATGTTTTGTTTCTGCCATGAATCACGCCAACCCATGTCATGATGCCATCCCGTCATGAATCATGTCAACTCATGTCATGATTTCGCACTGCCATGAAACATGTCATGTATAATGTCAAATCATGCCAAGATGTCACCTTCATGTTGAAACGCCATGAAACATGTCAACTCATGTCATTCACGTCAAAACTTCATGTCATGTCATGTCATGTCATGTCCTGTCATGCCATGTCATGTCACAATGCAATCATGCCATTTGTGAAATCCGTATTTTCTGCAACCAATCCATCCAAAGCCTCCAAAGCTCCATGATGGTTCCATTCAAAAACCACTGGCCTTCAGCCACAAGAATCTCGGATTTAAGATCCTCACTAAGCAGCGAAAACCTTCAGCATGGCCCTCACTGAGCCACTCTTCCAAATGCCTCAAGCAAGCCAGTTGGCTTCACACCGCCTGCGGGCGTCGGCGCTGGCGCCGCTGGTGTCACTGGTGTCTGCGGCGTCCCTTGCCCTGCTGGCGATCCTCCTGTGGTCGGTGCCACCGGCTGTGGCGCTGCTGGGGACCCCCCTCCCGCTGCTGGGGCCCCTTGGCGTTGGGTGCTCATCTTCTTTTCGCAGGTGACCAATGCCTCTGGCTTCGAAGCCCGGTCACGTTGACCAACCTTTTCTGTCTGACCCAGGCAATCAGGTTCTCCATCATCCATTTGACATGCTGCTGACTCCTGGCAACCCCAATCCCTCGGCCGTTTGAAAGGAGGCAGCCCAGCAACTTTGCCCCCGATCCAGGCACCATGTCAATCAGAGTGATCATGGAGGCCCCGCCAAAAACGGCAAGCCACTCTTGCGTGAGGGACCAGTGGTGCTCATGTGGAAATGGAATCACCGATTTCTCGTTGACGGGGAGGTCCATGGCATCGGTGCTTCCATGACAATCATCATTGTCATCCCGGTCTGCTGTGTGATCATTCTCCTGAAATATCATCCGATGGGAATGACGAATTGGAAGGAGGGACTCCACAATTTAGGTGCTTTGGGACTTAGAATGCCAAGGGCCAAAACTATAATGCAAGGGTGTGAAGTAAAGTATTAGCTATCAATGTCATTTGAAACAAGTTACAAACATCTTCTCATAGACGAGCTCTTCCATCTGCTTCATCTCTTGGACAGGGATCAGTCTGACAGGCCACTTTGTGAAGTAGGTGTCGCCACCCTCCAAGAATGTCATGGCACCACAATGTGCAGACTGGATTGCGCCGACTGATGCAGCAGCAAAGTGGTCGGTGACCTTTGATCCGAAGGCCCTGCGACCCCTCTTGAATCGCTGCAAGCAATCTGTCGCATTCGGTTCGATGGTCGCAACAGTGATGGCATGGCGCTTAGCTCCACACAACTTGTGCAGCTCAGTCTTCACCACATCCAAAGCACTCTTGGACTTCAGAGTGTCAACCTTGAAGTTGACACAAGACTCACGCCATGCCATGCAATGACTCATGGTCACATCTCCAAGTTCCATCATGACATGACATGCCAGATAATGTTCCCAAGCCACGTCATCCCACCATCATGCCATAACATGCCACCATGACATGCCGTCGTGCCATGCCACCATGCCATGCCTCCATCAAATCCATGTCACCACCAAAACATGCCACCATGTCATGCCATGTCATGCCATGTCATGCCATGTCATGCCATGTGATGCCATGCCGTTCCATGCACATGCCATGCCACGCCATGCCAGGCCATGCCACGCCATGTCATACCCTGTCATGCCATGGCAAGCATGTCATGCCGTGCCATCTTGCCATGCCATGAATTCCGTCCTTGCCAAAACATGTGTTGAAGCCCCTGACCTTGCAAGTCATAATCAGAAGGGATTTGTCCTGCAACTCAGTGGACGTCTCAGCCCTGCGAATCTCCTGTCAATGGAACTACTGCAAGCTGACCCCCTTTCTAAATCACGATTAGTGGTCCGTGTTTAATCTCAATGGTGTTTTGATAACAACCCTCACCTCATAGATTGTCACTGCACGTTCCACTCGCATCTTGGAGACCCCAGGCCCAGACCCACCAAAGGGGTTGAGTCTGCGGTTCTTGATTGACTGCCACTGCAAAGCGCCATCCAGCCTTACTATCATATGTTGGGTCATGATCCAGTCCACAAACCATGGACCGTTAACAATTCATAGATGAAACATGTACATGACACAAGGACATGAAGATAAGATGAAACATGAACATGAAGCATGAACATGAAACATGACACATCAAACAATGTCAATGGCACATGAAACATGCCACTCACATGGAAATCTGAATATGAAACATGTAACATGAACATGACACATGCAACGTGACACATGAAACATGACACATGACACATGACACATGAAACATGACACATGACACATGAATCGTGTGAAACTTGAACATGGAACATGAAACATAACATGACCGTGACTCATGACACATGTCAATGGCTAAACTTCAAGAAACTCTGACGAGTAGATGCACATCTTCCTCTTCGATTCCTTGGCGAGCCCCTGGCAGCTGATCTTCTTGGGCAGGTCGTCGGTCAAGTCGTCCACCACAAAGGCAATCCTGGACATGATGTACTCCTTGATCTGCGCCGTCTCGTGCTCCCGGGAAGCCTTCAGGTACTTGTCGAGCTCTATCTCGTACTCGCCCTTGTCAGCCACGACCGATGACTTAATTCCCTCCATGCCATCCACGTTCACCCGAGCATCTGCGGTGTTCTCCCTTCGTGGCGGGAAATCTGCCTGATATTTTGTGGCCACTTCTGCAATGGGGGTGCGCAATGACTCATCCTGACCGCTGAGATTCAGCGATTTGCTGGGGATGCTGTCTTGGCAAAGCTTGCACAGCGCTATCTCGAAGCTCCCCCGCATCATCTTCTCACAGAACCCAACTAAGGGCCGGAGGCACGTGAAGCTGCTCGCTACCGTCACCTCCTCCACATGCTCCCCATCTTCCTCTCCCAATTCCTCCATCTTTCCATCTTTGCGGTATCCCATGGAGTCCAGCTGGAAAGTGTTTTCATACCACTCCATGGTGCCATAAGTGCGAATGTACTCCTGCATCTGAGGGAATGTACCTCTCAAGTGGACCAAATAATCCCGTCTGATCAAGATGGCCTTCAGCACCTTGTTGACGTCGAACCTGGCACTTCCAGTCCTCGTGCCCGTCAGAGTCTTTCTGATTCCGGAAGCCTTCCTGGAGCAAGGCTTGATTTGAAGAGACTACATGGTGCACCTGCGTTCTTGCTATGAGCATGGTCAACATGACGCATGCATGGTCAACATGATGCACGCATGGTCAACATGACGCATGCATGGTCAACATGATGCACGCATGGTCAACATGACGCATGCATGGTCAACATGATGCACGCATGGTCAACATGACGCATGCATGGTCAACATGATGCACGCATGGTCAACATGACGCATGCATGGTCAACATGATGCACGCATGGTCAACATGACGCATGCATG
>VSDK01020038.1:196654-226604 GCA_009767595.1 Symbiodinium kawagutii | reverse complement strand
CACTGGCACCGGGGGTGGCGGAGGTGGCGCATCAAGCGCCGCCACCTCCTCTTCGGCCTCCTCCTCCTCCTCCTCCTCGGCGCCTTCCATGCGCTCAGGCATGGTGGCCTCCAACTGCGGTGCACAGGCCTCCACCAAAGGCCCACCAATCTGCTCCTCATACCCTGAAAAGTGACCGAAGATGACAACTGCCAAACATGCATGACAATGCCAAACATGACAAACATGAATGCCAAACATGACAACCATGACATGACATTGCCAAACATGACATGACAATGCCAAACATGACAAACATGACTGACAATGCCAAACACGACATGACAATGCCAAACATGACAAACATGACTGACAATGCCAAACATGACATGACAATGCCAAACATGACATGACAATGCCAAACATGACAAACATGACAGGACAATGCCAAACATGACATGACAATGCCAAACATGACGAACATGACATGACACTGCTGAACATGGCACACGTGGAAAACATGGGTTCTTGTGAATCTGAGTTACGGGTCCAGAGGTGCTTGCGCTGATTCTGAGAGATGCTTGGAAAGTACACCTCGATGTCCCTCGTGAAGTGCGAGATGTACCCGAAGATCCCACCTGAAATGATGATTATTGAGCAGCGCATTTTGACACAACCATGCACTGAGGCACTCATGATATGACAAACCCATGACATGAGATGTTCTATGTCAACTCATGCTATGACAAATCCATGCCATGCCATGCTACGATACAACCCATGCCATGACGCACTCATGCTATGACAGATCCATGCCATGACAAATCCATACCATGACATGCCATGATACAACCCATGCCATGACGCACTCATGCCATGACACTTCATGCCATGCAATGTTATGACACCGCCCATGCAGCTCATGCCATGACAAGTCATGTCAAGATCATGTCAGGGCTCCCGACAGACATACGCCACCGAGCGGTGACAGCCCCAAGAGCACCACACGATGCACTTGACCTTCTGACCTCCCTCGGCTAGTTTCCTTAGCACATCAATGGCTGCAAAATGGATCTGACAGACAATTTGCCAAAACATGCCACAACATGCCACATCATGCCAAAACATGCGGCAGCAATAACAGCCAAGGCTCAACAGCAACATCGCCGTCGCCATGCACCAACTGGCCAAACGAGGGTAGGACACCATCAAGGATTCCTGGCAACTTGAGTCAAGCCCGGTGACCTTCGCGCCACGCTCAGCTTCAGGGCGCTCATAGTCTTGGTCAGGAGAGCGCAGTAAACAGCTGCCATGGCAAACATCATGAAAGTGTCATGACATCATGTCAAACCTCATCCACAAACCATGGCAGCCATGACAAACATCATGAACGTATCATGTCAAACCTCATCCACAAACCATGGCAGCCATGACAACCATGACACTCATGTCGAACAATCATGGCAGACCGCATCCACAAACCATGGCAGCCATGACAACCATGACACTCATGCCAAACAACCATTGTCAGTCATGTCGAACAATCATGGCAGCCAAGGGTACGGCCACTCATCAAGGAGTCAGCATAGACTTCGGTGACCCCTGCATCATGATCCCGAGCTTGCGTCGGCGCCAAATACTTGCGAAAGTCCGATGAATCGCCCCTCAGTACAACGGCAATTGAAAGAACATGAAAACTTGTCATTCATGGTTTCATGTGATCCAGGCCAGGCACTTCTTGTGAAACTCGTAGCAAAACTTTCTTCCGGCAGCAATCAGCTGCACAGGGCCCAGCTGCCAGCCACCGATCATGATGAATTCAAGTGATCTTATGTCACCGTGGAAAAATGGAGTGACACTGACATGTTTGTGATCTGAGTAAATGTCATGCCACTGTGATCATGTCACCATGTGATGTCACATGTCATGTCACATGTCATATGTGATAACATGACGTCGTGTACTGCAATGTCATGTCATGACTGGTAATTTTGCAAAAGAGGCACGGACCTCCATAGCCAGTATACTGATACTTGCGTCCGCACGCATACAACTCAATGGAACCGAGGTCCTCCACAACCGAAGATGCTTCCTCCGTTGCCATCGCTATTATCAGTGAGAGATCTGAATTAGTGTGAGGGCAGAAGGTATGCAATTCAACCAGTGAATACCAATTGCTAAAGCTGTCAATCGTCCCACAAAATGGTTCCACAAACTTCCTTGAGCCCTTGCTGCGAACCGTCGTGCTGGTGGTTCTGGAGAAGTTCATGGCGGGCACATGTCTAGCAACCCTGAGGCAGAATCAACAGGTCAAAGTGGCTGAGGCATAAGCAGGCCAGGCGTGCAAGGCTTGGTAGAGGCCAGAACGAAGCGGGCCCAGTCTTTCTCTGATCCATTGATGGCAGGCAAGTCATGCCATGTCGTGGCAAGTCATGGCAAGTCATGGTAAACTGATGGCAAAACATGACGAGCCATGAGGTAATCGAATCGTAACCCATGAGGCAATCCATGACAACATCATGGTAAGTCATGAGGCAATCCATGACAACATCATGGTGATATTATGAGGCAATACGTGGCAACATCATGGCAAGTCATGGCACGTCATGCAATTGAATGGTCCGGTATGATATGCCATATCAACCAATATATGCGCTCTTAGGCAGTTTGGCTCATGAGGTTGAATTGCCATACACCGTCCACAATTAAACTCTCACCCCTGTTGCGGTGACCGGTTTTCAAGCCGCGCTGGCTGGGATGGGGAATATATCATTCAGAACTAGAGCTGGGAAGACCCTTCCTTCGTCTTATCGCTCTCTTCAGTGCCACTTCGAGGTCCCACGTAGCAAGGGTTTTCTCGGTGCTCAAAGGTGGGACAGAAAAAATTTGACCAAAGTGACCAAAGGATCTTAGACTGACAAAGCAAAAATATCTTTTGTTCAGACAATCTTAAATAGAAGCAAGGCTCGGAATGTTCACGGAGGTAGTCAAGATGTCCTTGCAACTTTTTCAGCGGAAGTTGCCTCAAAAGTTCCGCTTGGACCTCTTTTGGCGCCGGTTTCTGGAACATTGTTGGCGCTGGACGTTCATCTGCTTTTGTTGCCTGTTTTTGCCCTTTGTTGGGCAATGACTTCATGATGGGGATGCTTGAGCCTTGTGATGACAAGGTTTACTACTCACATGGCAAGGCGCAGCCATGAACATGCAGCCATGAACATGCAGGCATGAACATGCAGCCATGAACACACAACCATGAACATGCAACCATGAATGCGCAAGCATGATGCCACAACAAGAACATGCAGTGCTTCAAGATTATAATTAAAAATCCGCAGACCCTCTGCAGCCAAAGCCAGGGTACCAGTAAATCCGCAGACCCTCTGCAGCCAAAGCCAGGGTCACCACAGCACTGGACATTCCCAGCATCAGAAAAGTTTCAGCATCATTTTTAAGAAATTCTTTCATATTGTTGATTGTCGTTGTGAACATGGGCCCATGATTACCGGCAATGTGCATCATAGGTGGTAATATTTCCAATCTGTTTTGGGCACAGTTTTTGACATCTAGTAAACACGCGCTCACATCCATAGCTACACAATCCTATAGGTGCCCTTTTGGGAGTATGAAATCATGACAGCACAGGATTAACCGTTTCTATTGTGAGAGTAGCTATCGCCCAATGGCAACCAAAAGGTCAGGATGGCATTCTCAAGGCTCGACCAAGGCGCAACGACGGTTGAGGAGTACCGGAAGTATGTGGAGAAGGACAAGGCGGCGATGCAGTGCACCTCCCCAGTACTGGCAGATGTGTATGGGATCGGCTTTGACGCATGAGAATTGCTCTTGGAGCGGTGGGGTTACTGTTTGTTGTGTGGGGCTTATGCTAGTATCTCATAGCATGGGATTGCTAGTTGGAGTTTGTTCTTACGGAGCACCGCAGAAAGGGGTCCAGCCCATTCAATGATTACTACGCAATTATGTTCCACGTGGCTGAATTCTTTCCAGGGCAGCTTTTGTATAAACAGATTTTCAACACCTTCACTGGTTCCCAACTTGCTATGTCCAGCCAATGCTGGGTTGGCCATGACTCACACCACCAGCAATGTCAACCTCCTTGTTAACCTATTCGTCCCTCTCCGGACTTGTCCAGCGATAACGGGCCGTGGTCCGTCGGTCTTGAGCCAGTCAAGGAAATCATATGAAAGATGAGTCAACAAGAACACCAATCATATCCATCAAATCAACAAACCGATCTGAAGCTATCATTGCCCTCAAATAGATCCCCAACAGAAACATCCACATCATGAAGGCCAACATCCCCGACCTTGACCACCATGAACCCCTCATGGCTGACGGCCAGGCATTGGAGCGTCGCTTCCAGCCAGTGTCGGTGCCGGAACCCACCAACGAGGAGGCTGTGCAGATCTTGCGCGGCATCGCTCGCAAGTACGAGGCGGGTGCGGTGTACGTGGGCAGGGCTGGCGTGGTGAGGTTGGCTAGGAAGCCACGCAGAGTTTGTCAGCGGCCTTCCCATGCTTGGATAGATTGGACCCACTTGCAGGGGGGGTGGGCAGTTGGTCGACGAGCAAGGACGCACGCAAACATACGAACTGGTGAAGAGTGCCGGATACGATTGGCCATGATTTGCCTTCAATTTGTGAAAAGCATTACCGACACAAAAGATATATATACGGAAAGGATTGAATCTGAACTTTAGTGCTTGCATGCATTAGGCAAGCCACATCCATGCCACGTATCAATGTACCGCACCCCATGTAATTAATGTCACCTCTGGATGGCCGAAGACGTGTTGATTGATAACATGCAGGCATCCCTCAAAACATAAACACATCCCCAGCAACTGTACCCACCAATGGGTGTATGCTTTCGTGCTGGTGTTGCTCCCCGGCGCATGTGCACTCTTGCTGCATTTGGGGCTGCAGGCTCACCATCGCATTCGGTACTCAGAGGAAGCACTTGAGTCCTGCGTGAAGTTTGCCTCGCAGTACATCCAGGATCTGGGAGGGACTTGGAAGACTGGTCATCAGCCAAGCGATGCCCTATAGTGGTACAAACCAGCTGGTTACCTACTATAGTGGCAACTGGAAGGGCAGGGATACTACTTGATTATAGGCGATCAGCCATTCGATCACCCTGAACTGGAGGACATATTTCCCTTTTTGTTCAGGCTACCAGCCATCCCATGGGTCCGAAGCCGAGATTTTCCAGATTGGCCATGCTGGCCCATATGCATGTTGACACGAAGCTGTTTGCAGTGGTTGAGCAGACGTTGCAGGGGAAATCCTTGAAGCCTCAGAAATTTTCCCGCAGGCGGAGAAATTGCCAAGGTCTTAACTTAACATTTACCTATGTTTATTATGGTCATCCATTCGGTAGACGTCCCAGACAACAATCGTGTCCACATTTGTGCTTGTTTGCTGTTCTTGAGTGCTGGGTAACATGATGATGTAATGACATGTAGTGACAAGGTTTTTGACACGTGGTGACACTGGTCATGACAACAAGACTGCGGTCGATGGCCAAGAACAAGACTGATGAATCCAAAATCCAATGATATGTTGGTTGTTGATGAATGATGGCTACGATTTTATGATTTCTCATAGTCTTAAGCCCTTGAACAACAATTGTGAAGCATCATCCAATGGCTCGTGTGCGATCGTGGTCACAGCAGGTGCCCTCGCCAGGACAGATACCTTCCGGACAAGGCCATCGACTTGTTGGACGAGACCGGAGCACGGGTGCAGCTGAGGTGCCTGGGGCGGCCATGAACTGCTCATGAAGACACACGAGTGGAGCTGTGTCGTTCCTTTGGGACGATGGATCCACCCAAAAAATCTGCCCTTCAACGTGTGCAAGAGAGAGAAACCAACTCACCACTGGGCGGCCCAACTGAAATGAGAGAGAAACCAATCATACCAAGCCAAGCTGGGCGATGAAGTGATGGGAAGATCCTATTCTATGCTCAGCTTGGATTTTGCTGGGCGTTTTTCTATGCCATGGGATCTTCCACGGCAGATCCGCCATGGCTGGTGGAGCTGCTGGGGGTGGCCCCGTCGTTGCAGGCAGTTGGCCACAGTCCCAGAGGACGCCTTCGAGCTGCGCCAGGAGCTTCGCGACGTGGAGGCGGCCAAGGAGGTCGCGGTGCGGACGCAGGAGCGGTGCCAGGGTGGTGCCAGGGTGGTGGTGGTGGGTACTAGGGTAGAAGCTGAGGACCCAAGGATGGTCCAAGGTCACAGGCCAAGGATGGTCCAAGGCTCGCAATTTGTTGGGGATTTGTTTGGCAAAGTGAGCGATCGGCTGCTGAGAGTGCAGGACTTTAAGAAGGCCGCCGAGCTCAAAGTGAAGGCCCGGTGCTGGGGTCAGTCGCAGCCATGGCGTGGTTCGTGGTCATCATGCTGGCCCAATGAGCCCGGGTTCCACGTGATGTGATGTTACGTGTTTACGTGTCGCATAAGGTTGCCAGAAACTCATGGTGCAAAATATCGCACTTCACATGTTACCCAACATATGCATGCGCGCACATCGGAGATGAAGCTTAAGAGACCTTAAATTGTTGTCTGACCATCGTGGAGTACCCACCTTTGAAAGACGAAACTTGCTTTGGGGCATGCTTGGGATCCTACGCAAGCGGAATGTCTGCAATCCGAAGGATGCAAATGGCTGGGTTATTGGAAAGTCAGCAAGACTGACAGAGCCACAACTATCTCTATATGGGCGTTGTCAGGGGAACAGGCAACCTTTCTCCGGCAGAAAATGCCAAAGAGCAAGCAACCACAATTTTTTTGAGGAAAAAACCCAGGCCGAACTGGTGAAGAGACCTGTCAAGGTAGCCAAACCATTTCGTCAAAAATTAGATACCGTAGCAATAGGCCCATTTTACCGACCTGTTTCTTCGATGCCGTGGGTGTTTCCTCAGCCGTTCAGGAAGACGAGTTGCAGTGCCAGCTGTACCAATTTATGAAGAGAAGCGCCTCAGAAGAGCCCGTGTCCGTCCCTGAAACTGTCTCAGAGGAGGGGCCCTGCATGGGAAATGCTGCCGCAGCTGTGGGGGAAAGCTGGAAGGGAGCAAAAGACTGGTTGATGATGGTTGGTGTGCGCAATTTGAATTTGAGGTTTGGCAGATTTGAAGGCAAGGAAACATTTCGAAGATATGTGCTTCAGATTCTCTACCGTGATTTCGTGCAGTTGTTCAGTTTATTTGTGCCATGCAGATGTGCAGTTTCCCTTTCAAAATGGGGCAATAAACAATGGCTGGCTGCAGGGAACTCCTGCACTTGTTTGTTGATTTTCATTGTTCGGTAGTCACAATGCGGCAGGAGAGTGCAAAGGGTGAGAAATCGGAGGCTGGGTTGGCTTGACCGGAAGATGGACGTTTTCGGCCTCATTGGAATTTTTGTGCAATAGAAGCCTCTGATGCACGCTGACTAAAACCCTAAAGTTATATGACCCAGGATGCCAGACAGGAAGATGCGCATCCCAAAAGCACATTTTAAACTCCGGGGGCAACCTTTTCCATTGCGTGCGCCTCTGAGAAACTGGTGCTTGGAAACCCGCAACCGATAGAAAAGGCTCACCATCACGGACCAAGCATTGGTGATGAGCAACGATCAGTAGTTAACTCCAGCGATCACCGGTCAGGTGTCGCCCCCAACGACTTGATGGTTCCTCAAAATCGAGGAACCCAAAATGGTTGGTCAATTCTCAGAAATGACTAATATATTAACCAACCATTTTGGACCAATAGACCAACCATGGTCCCACCAACAAAGGATGACTTGGGGGGTTCATGGCCTTGGTGGTTCCCTCGTGGCTTGAGCAAGCGGCAAATCTGCTCCCAGCAGCTGTGGCGAAAGCCGCTCCTTTGAAGCCAAGCCCTGAGGCCGAGGCGGCCGCGATTGAGCTGCCGCCTTTGAGCCCCGAAGACCGCGACGAAGCGCTGTCGAAGCCCACGGTGACGGAGAACGACGTGGCGGCGGTGGTCTCTGCTTGGACCAAGGTGGGGAGTTTCGTTGCAGGTGGTGGATATGGATGGTTAATGATGGTTCATGATGGTTATCGGTGTGGACCCGGCAGATGACATCCCAAGAAGCCAAGAATCTTTGCTGTGACATTTGTATTTAACCAATCTGGTGACCAGTAAATACAACCATTCATCATTCATGGTGACAGTATGACATGGAGGTTTCTTGACAGTAGGCTGTAGGTCAAAACCCCGGATTCCCCCACTAACCATTGTTGGTTGTTCTCCCCCATTACTGGTTTGTTCATATTGACCCATTGCCAGGAGGGGTGGTAGGAATCCGCTGCTGAGACTCATCAGCTGGCAGAACTGCACAGGTACCAGTGGAAAAGGTCTCGGCAGACGAGTCGGTTCGGCTGGTTCACTTGGAGGAGCACCGAAGTCAGCAGCTGGTGGTTGCCCGCTTGGGGATGGCAACTAGGGCACCGCAACTGGTCCCCAGCTTCGGACCTGGGGAAAATGGTCACAGCTGGATCTCCCTTACAGAGACACTGTGATCGCTGACCTTGCCGTGATGAGATTCAACAGTTGCGTCCAACAAAAACTGCCAAAAA
Source organism: Symbiodinium kawagutii (assembly GCA_009767595.1). Lineage (NCBI taxonomy): Eukaryota > Dinophyceae > Suessiales > Symbiodiniaceae > Symbiodinium > Symbiodinium kawagutii. The sequence goes on along the minus strand of VSDK01020038.1, from coordinate 218,030 downwards.
TCACACCCCCCAGTGCCATGCAGGACACCTTGCACAACCGCGTCATCGGTCAAGAGGAGGCTGTGGTGGCCATTGCCAAGGCGGTCCGCCGCGCACGTGCAGGGCTGCAGAATCCCAAGAGGCCCATCGTGCCTCGGCTCCTCCAGCCATGCAGCAGGCCAGCCATGACCATCCATGACCACACCCTACAAGGTGGGCCCACAGCAGTTGTAAGTTGGGTTCTAACCCCGATAACTTGCAGTTGATCCTAGGTAAGGTCGTCGTAACCCAACTTCTAAGTGGTTGGGGGCATTTGGGGCCCACCTTGTAACTTGGCTGCCCGTCATTTTTCATTCTTTTTTCGGTCCTGGTATGTTCAGATCTCATGGTAGACTCGCAAGACCCATTTGATCTCACATGCGCCCGTCCTTCAAATTATTGGGGCTTGACGAAGCATGTCCTGCGCTGCTTCTTAGTCTTACACCATTCACACAGCATCTACCAAAGGAATCCAAGCGAATCCGCAAGCCCCCTGAACAATTTTGCCATTACATTACCATGCTTGACACTCAATTTTGGCGATTGGCTATTGCCCTGTTCCGTTGTAAATGGCTTTGGAAGATATCCTTCAGCAAAGGTGGTAGCCACTAGTCAGGCCCCCAGCTATTTCTTTCACATGTGGGCATCACCAAACATTTGCACATGCGATATACAGCACTCAAACCAAATAAATAAATAAATAAATAAATATATATATATATATATATATCAAATGTTTGGGAATCACTCGGGGCATCCACATGGGTTGCTGTTGGTTAGCCCCTTCGTCTCACGGATTCCCCTTCGCGGTCACCCAAGCGATGTGGATTACCCAGACAAGCACAGGTAGTTCGACCAGAGCCAGCCAGAAAATCAATAGCAATACGGTGCTTGTTGCAGGGACACATGCCACGGGACATAAATCGGGGATTATTGCATGCAATGTTGGCGTTCTTTATTGATTGGAGATATTCGGAGATCCATGTTGATGAGCCACTGGTATTTGAGGGGAAAATCACCGGCTGTTTTTGGTTGGACGGGGGTGAGAGATGGTGAGAGTATATAGGATAGAGATAGTTTATATGATTAGATTGTTTCAGTCCTGTTTATGGGTTTCTTAGTCACCAATTAGTCTTTAGATGGTTTTAGTTGGTTGGATTTCTCTGGATTTCTATGGATTTGTTAGTTACCAATCAGTCTATTCTAATTATGAGTCCATTTTAGTTATGTGCCTCAAGCCAAACAAATTACATCCCCTTGAGCGGTCCTTCAGTTTGATTATGGATCATAGGTCATAGGATTTTTAGTGAACAAATGGATCATCATAGGCTCACTGCCATTGACATGACCATCCATATGAACCACTATCTTGAATTCATTTATATCCATTGATATGACCATCCATATTGCTCATGGATGCTCACTGCCATTCCTCCACCCTCCGGTGCTGAGCCTAGGCTTCCTTCATCTTCTGCGGTCCTACAGGCGGCTTCTGGCTGTGCTGTCGCCCAGGGGGGCAGCAATGCATTGACTGGAACCGCGCTGGAGTAGATAGAATATCCATAAACATCCCATGAATATCACATGAATATCACATGTTCAATCTTAGATTGAACGTGTGATATTCATGATCTTTAGATTCAAGGTGATTCATTTACTTGTTGGGGAATACACCGATGGAATCTGGAAGCGGGGCCGAAGCCTGGACGGAAGGTGTTGGCAAGACGGAGCTGTGCAAAGCTTTGGCCGAAGCTTATTTCGGTATGGAGGATTCAATGATTCGACTGGATATGAGCGAATACATGGAGAAGCCGCTGGGCCTCCGGTTGTTGGTGCTGTCTCTTGTTGGGCCCACGGGTTCGCCCCGAAAATCGTTGGGGGCTCCAACGGCTGGGAACCGCTCAAAGTGACGACTTGACTTAGGGCTGTCCGTGGTGTGAGGACTGGTGTGTTTTTTTTTGCCTGCAAAAGTGATTGTCTCTGTGTTGTTTGTGGCGTGCTCGCCATGCAGCGACACAACACACCCTCCCACTTGGGAAATACTCCTTGAAAAAATCCACGTGCCCGTGTAGAAGCCACACGCGCACATCGATTTGATGGTGGGAAAGGCACCCTGCAAGCCAGGAAATGGGACAGTTTGACGAGCGCAATTCGTCAGTGGTACCGCCCGGTTGATAATGGGAGATCCATTTGTTAACCCCTCGGATTGATCTGATTGGTTCAAACATTTTTCTATTTTTCCCACTGCCGAATGGGTGGTTGACGTTCGCATCTTTTTCATGACGGGGTGGGGAGCACCACCACGCGATGGTCAGCTTCACCAGCTATGGGGAGGATCAAGGCGCAACGTGACTGCGAACGCTGAGGCACACCGTGGCCAAGTTGATTGGCAGCCCCCCCGGCTACGTGGGCTATGATGAGGAGAGTCAGCTGACGGATCCAGTTCCCTTGGCAGATTGGTGGTAGTGGTGGTGGTGGTGGGGATCAACTAATGGGCTTTAAGCAACATCAATGGTGCAGTAAGGATGATGATGATGATGATGATGATGATGATGATGATGATGATGATGATGATGATGATGATGATGATGATGATGATAACGATATCCTCCTGTCATTCGGTAGGAGCCCTGGGCGGGCCGAGCCACTTCTTTGTATTTTACAACGGCCGCGGCGAAGGTATTGTCAACCAGGTCGAATTTATGGTTGCTGATTGTGTGTAGGCTCGCTATCACCACCCAATCTGCCCATATGAGGTCATTCAAAACTCAAAATACAAGGAAGACATTTACTTTGATGTTAAGGCTTGTTCTTTGTCCTGGCTTGCTGCAATGGTCACATTTTCGCGGCTCGTTTTGCTCTGTGATCAAGGGGAAGGGGCCCCAGGTAGACCACCCGAACACACAAGTTTTTCTTTAGGGGCAATTCATGCATGTGGAAGTATTTCAAATGATCATGAATCTATTTGCATCTGATTTCATATTCCTTGATCATCGCAAGCTGCGGCAAAAAATAGAACGCTTAAACAAACAAGTCATTGTTCATCATTTGGCACAGTTGTTGACTAGCCGCGTTCCAGCGCCATGCCCTTGGCATGGGCTGTTGTAAGAGTAGAAGACGCTGGCTGGAGCCGCACATCGATTATGACCCAGACTTCCGAGAGCATCAAAAGGTGCATGGCACAACCTATCATTGCCCATCAGGGCATCTCATGGAGGAGTTGATGACGCGCAAAGCTGGATACCTTGCCTGTGATGTGTGTGGCCGACCTCAAAATGTGGGGAAAAGGATGCAAGGGTGCTGGGCTTGTGACTACCACGTGTGCGCTTCCTGTGAGACGAAATTCCAGGATCCTGAGTGGTATGCCTCTTGGCGCAAGTTCTGGTCCAGACCCGAGAATCCTGAGAATCCTGAGAATCCGGAGGTGGAACAGGAGGAAGTGGCTCCAGTGCGGCCCAGATGCCCTGGGAAGCATAGCTTGTGCCAGTACTTCACCGGAGAGGAGCCCCCCATCCAGTGCGACGTTTGCGGAAAGCGTTTGGCGCCCTACATTCGGATTTGGGGCTGTTCCTCCTGTGACTACGACATTGGGCCCTGCTGTGAGCAGAAGTTCCAGGACCCGCAGTTTCTCCAAGAGTGGCAAGCCTTTTGGAAGCTTCCGAAGGAAGTCGAGCAAACCGAGCTCGAAGCCAAGCAGGTTGACGTCGTCGTCGACCCACCCACACCATCGCCCACCTCGGCTGAGGGGCCGAGTCCAGTGACGCCGGTGGTGCCGGTGGTGCCCGCCGAGGCCGAGGGGCCGAAGGCGCCCATCACCCGTCCAAAGCCAGTGCTGTTGAACACGGCGGAGGAGCTGAAGCGCACCCAAGAGGATTCCACGAAAGCCATGGTCCTTGGAGGCCAGAACCATGTCGTTGCTCACGGGCTCATGAACGCAGTGCTGAAGAAGGATGAGAAGAACGAGTCCAGAGCGAGCAGCCGCATCCCAGATCCAGCTGTGCTGAAGTTTGCAGCCAAGTTGAAGAGTCCTGTGAAAGATCTCTCGAGCCTCTCCGAGAATTCGTCGAAGGTTTCTGGCGATGTAGGGGAGGAAGGAGAGAAAGGAGAGAAAGGAGACAAGAAGAGCAAGAAGAAAAATAAAGAAGACAAAGAGAACAAAGAGAAATCGGAAAAATCCGAGAAAAAGGAAAAGAAGCTCAAGAAGGAAGGAAAAGAAAGCAAGGAAACGAAGGAAGGTCGAAGCAACGAAGGAGAGGAGACTGGCCAAACGGATCGTCGGAGTCGGAAAGTGAAGAAGTCCAGACGCGAGACGGAATCACCAGAATGACCATTCCTTGCAAGTGGCTACCAATCATGCATTGTGCCAAGCATATCCAAGCATCAAATTCAGTGGGCGACGCGATTGTCCCATCGTGATTGTGACTTCAGCAATGATTTGGTGAAACATGGTGAAACTCACTGGCGGTTCAAAGCTCATTAAATAGCGACTGCCAAGTATGTTCGGTCAACTGAGCACGGAACCATTTGGACCCACAGAATCGATTCAATAGCATGCTCCAGAAAACTACGATCTGATGAACCAATCGCAGGACGATAATGCGTTGCCGCACATTAGGGCGCTCGCGGATCAGCGATTTGACTCGCGGGCGGTCATGGCGATGTTGGTGGTGCTGGCGGTGCTGAATGGCACAGGCAATTTGTCGTGTGCCGTGTGCAGATGTCATATGTGATTTACATCTATCTAGTATTAAACCGATATTACACAATATTGTCTATATGTTTTCTAGTGTGAATATTTCGGTGCTTTGGGAAATGGATGGTAGACCTATATTACAACAAAGAGCCACCGGTCATGTCCTGGTGAGTTCAACCCATACAACTGATGATACTGATGGTTAATGCCAACCCTGGATGAATAAACCCTTCGTTGATTAATAAGGGGTATCACCAAAAAGCCTGGATTTCCCATTAAGATGGCACCTTCCCAATGAATGACCCAAGGTTTCGGCTTCATCCGGGCGAAACATTAAACCTAGTCATCGCCTCATTGCAGGGGCGCTTTCCTCGTTGGTTGGACACGTCAGCACTGCAACGCACAGCCGCCAAACAGTTTTTTTTCCTCCTGCGTTGCTTAGCACCAGCACTGTGCGCAGCGCAGCACTGTGGGAGACGCCATGACTCGACTACAATGGGAGATCCAGCTCTTTACGTTTTTGGCCCTCCTACTTGATGTTTAATCACCAGATATCACCAGTTGTTTATGGTCAACCTGGTTGTGGTTTATTGGTATGTCCCATCTCCCATCATCCACATCCACTAATCATGATTATTAGTTGACGTAATGTCCCACTATGACTTGCACATTTCGAACATAGGCCACAGATATGGCAAACTCAGAGTGCTGCGCTGCCGCATTTTCATCGTCGCCATCCCAGCGTCCTGGGGGACCCACGCCCGGCAAACCGTTTCAGAAATTGGCTGGTGGGTCAGAACACCGCACCTTGGGATGCTGAGACGACCACGTCAGAACGCGCGGAGACAAAAGCGTCAGTCGGCTGTGGTTCGAATCTTGCGGCGGTGAGCGGTGGGAAATCCATGTGAATAAACAGTAGCTGCCACGGGCCCCAGTTTCACCAAAGGTAGCTGTGGATCTACCATCAAACGTGGGAATTGACCAGCGACACCGCAGGCACAAGGTGACCCAGACGAACTAAGCTACTTTCAATCGGCGCTTATGCATCATGTCAAAGGAGCAGATCCAGCACAACACCCGGTGGTGCCCGGAAGATGTGTCATCTCAAATGGTTTGTCGGAAAACATCTTCAGCTGGTTGGTGGTTATTTGACATTTTTATTTTCCCTAGATTTCCCTAGTAATTATTACCGCATGGTTGTTTGACGATTATTTTTTAATGACGGGGTGGTTCAACACCCAACCAGTTTGGGGTGAAAGCTTTAGGTCCACCTCACTACAGAGGGGTTTTGCGGCGACTGGTGGGGCACATGGTGATCGTTTCCGATGCTCTGATGGCCCTCCCTTGGACCTGGAATGACCCGGTCTGTGTCATGTTCTCCTCCAGTCAGCCCATTGAAACCCGGCATTTTCAGCGGGTGTTACAATGGAAATGGCAGGGTTTACATCGACAGGTGTCACTATCTCTTCGACAAGTGTTACCAAGCGTGACATTTTTGGGAGATGGTGGACGGGTTTTCGATACGTGTAACCTGGGATTTGTTTGGAACATTCATGAGGTAGGGACTGCAGTGCAGAGTATGGAGGTGTCCACTCATCAACCTCCAAACCTGGGAGTTTTCCCATTAGGAGGACGCATTTGTTTCAATTTCCTACCATGCCGGGGCCAACGCTGATGAACAGATCCATGGCTTACGGCCTTCCACCTGGCCCAACCCGGTTGGTGCTCATGGGTGGCCCAGGTTCGCAGGAAACCTTACAGCTTGGTGCTCTTCGATGAGGTGGAAAAAGCTCACCCGGATGTCTTCAACCTGATGTGCCTTGGAGCTGCCAGTGTGGGGGCTACGGGGTTTACCAGGGAGCTCAGTAAGACTGCTGGCTTCAAGAATCAAGTCAGCTTCACGCAATGACTGGTGTGTTTGCTACTACGCTCAGATCTGCATTGAAGCAGTTGTTGTGGGTCTAGATTCACCCCAGGGGTCAAATTGAACGGATCAATTTCCGTGGATCCCAACCCCCGCCGTGAAATCTTTTGAATCGGGAAACCACCTTCGTCGGGTCTCAAACATCTTGGCAGCTATCTTCTTTTGATGTATGCATGTGCGCATGTACATGCGCACTTGTATCATTCTTGAGGCACGTGCGTGTGCATAGAGACGTGCTGACTAGCGGGCACAGCGGCGTTCATGCCACGTATGCGTCACATGTGTCATGTGATCCGACACCATCCATCTTTGCATTGTTGGGGGGTAACTGTCCTTGTTTTCGGATCACCTGCATGAGGCCAATGGTAGAACTAGCACTAAGTGGAGTTGCATCGAATGTGTCATCATTGTTAGATATGTATGGATTGGAATTAGCTTAGCTCACCGCTTCCGAAACCATGCCATCACACTTGAATCATTGGTGTTGTGCTTGGTTTTGAAAACACCAGCAATTATCCACAACACCAATCACAACATAGCTTCACCAATTACGATGACATCTTTCAATAATTGAGCAATTCGCGTTTTGCCCTCAACCTTAGCGTTGTGATGATTGCAGCAACGTTTGAGACCTGCTTGGTGCTTTCAACCATTTTCCATCCCCAGGTGATAACCAAATAGCCAATCAAATCAACTAACCTGTTCGGGATGGGGCAACGAACCACCAACCAGACCAACCATGACACGTATTGGTTCAACATGCATCAGCCATTTGAACCATGAAACATATAGGTCAACATGCATCAGCCATTTTTACCATGAATCACACAACCACCCACACACACACACAGACATACATACATACATACATACATACATACATACATACATACATACATACATACATAGATACATATATATATATATATATATGTATTTAAAACCATGAAACATTTATACATCAATATTGATAGATCAGCATCCATTAGCAGCTCACCCAACCACCCAACCACATCTAACCACCTAACCAATCGAACTTCCAACGATCTCAGCCCCCACTGGTGCTCCCTGGTGGCATCTCAGGTTGCAGGTTTTGGAAGATGGCCAGTTGACGGACTCGAAGGGCCGCACGGCGACTGGGCGTTGTGCACGCGCATGGGCGCGGCGTGGAGTTCGTTGTTGGTGGTGGATGTTATTGTTGTGGTTGGTGGTGGTTGGTGGTGGTTGTGGTGGTTGTGGTTGTGGTGGTTGTGGTTGTGGTGGTGGTTGTTTGTTGTTGTTTGTTGTTGATGTTGTTGGTTGTTTGTTGTGGTTACTCCTGCCATCCGCTGCTCATAGGACAAGCAGTTGATCATTCGACCCGAGAAAGGTGAGAAACTTCAGGGCGGTGCAGGTCGTGAATTATGAAATTTGATTAGAGAGGTCTCACATGCATCCAGCGTGCAGAAGTACTTAAGGCTGGTGGACTTTCACGAGTTACAAGCTGAGTCGTTTGATGCTTTGCGATCTTGATGGGGCCGCCATTGACCCCCAATCATAGGAACCCAAGTAGTCTTGCCCCCAACAAGTAATCCTAACCTCGCAATAGCAACCCAAGCAACCCAGCGAAGCCATGTGAATAAAATCTAACTTGGTGAACCCAAGTTAGATTCCAAATCTGGAGTTCTCACATGGGTTGTGACTGTGACAGCCGCGAGGTTTCTTTCAAGAACACTTTGATCATTCTGACCTCCAACTGCGGCGCCAAGGAGCTGAGAACCCGATCCATAAGCATCCATAAGTGGCTGGTGGTTAGGAGGGAGGCCAGGAGCCAGGGGTAATTGCCTTTTATTTTAAAGATTTTTAAAGGGGAGCTAAGGAGGTACAAGGAGTAGTGTGACTGGATGGTAGATATGCTGGTTGAAGCTGAATTGACTTCTTGAAGCTACCATCAGTTTGTTAGCATCGCTTGGCACAGATTCCTCTCGTGGTTTGGGATCTGCAGGGGCCAAGGATTGCTAACAAGGTGTGGGCTCATGCTGGGCTTCGAAACCCAAGGAGTTAGAGGCAGGCCTTCACTGAGTAGGTTGGAAGGTGCTACCATGCCAATGGTCATCCTGCTGCAGGAGATCGAGAAAACCTTGATTGGAGGGGGCTTGGGTTTCGATGCTGGTGCAGATGAGCCTGGGGTGTCCATGTACCAAAGGTTCCTTGGATGGAATTCCTTGGTGTGGCGCTGCCAGCAACGGGACATTTAGTTTGAAAGAGAAGGGTTCTGGAAATTTGTGGGGTTATGTCAACATCCGACTAAAACTAAAACCATCCCTTTTAATCAATCCGCGCGAAATCATGCACATCGCAAGATCTTGATCGTATGCATCGAATTCAGGTTTTTCTGACATAGGGCTTTGATCTCAAAGGGACGTATTTAATACTCTTCAGAAAACAAGGTTCCCCTCTCAGCAATTGCCTACTTGACTCTTCTGTTTTTTTTCCCATCCAGTATCATATGGTGACCGTTTTTTTTAATCCCAAGCTTGCACTTCGCTGACCGTGACAAGCACTGTGACAACCATTGCAAGCTACTTCCCTGGGAAACGGTTGGTCTTGCCTTTTCTGAATGGGTGGAGTTCGCGGCGTGATGATTACGGACATGGCAACATGGATGTTCGGAAATAGCGCTTAACCACCGACGGTTTGGCGCAGCCTGAATCAGCCGATTTGGGGTCTGCAGTTCTTGGGCGCGCCAGATTCTCAAGGGAGGGGCTGACCATCCAGGCAAGCGCAGCTGAGGCTAAAGTCAAAGGTGCACGAGCAATTGAAAGGCGGCGACTCCCAGTGGCCACTGTGGTGCCCCAGTCTCAGACCCCCAACGCAATCTTAACTTAGACGCACTCACGACTCACGACGGCTTGGGGCTTGGGGTATCTTGGGGGGCCCTGACGAACGATTTCCAGATGAGCATGATCTTTTTCGGATGGGTTTGCATGGGCAATCGTCCAAATCGGCCAGCTGACCTCATCAACCAGCCTATTGGCATTGAAGGTGAATTCCAACATGATTCCCATGTGATACGTTTTGACAAGCTGCATTCGTATGCCCATAATTTTAGAAACTGAAGTTCCAAGCAGCAAATGCACCACTTTGCACCATGTGTTTGCGCTTGTTTGCGTGCCACTATGGGATCAAGACGCTAGGTACTGAGCACATTTCTCACAAGCAAATTGCACATGTACGCCCATGCACTGGACAGCATCCAACCCGGAGCTGTTGAGCATTGTTGAATCTTCGCCGTGTGTGGTACATAGATGGTGGTGCGCTCTCGAGACGCACCATGCACATTTGGGAAAATGTCCATGGCATGTGGCAAGGGGTAAGGGAACCCAGGCCTTGCCCTGCACGGCGAAGTTCACACCAGTGGTGACCCACGAAGACGCCAGGCTTCTTCCGGCCGGAGTTCCTCAACCGATTGGATGAGATCATCGTTTCTTGGGCACCGGAACTAGGGGGTAGAGCCAGGGGTGGCGGGAAAACTTTTCACCGTCCCAAAGTGCGCCCTGCGCCAGAAGCGAACCATCTGATACCTTGGAATTTGGAGTTCGATGAGCAGCTAATGTAGTTACTACCGTATCTATAGAAACTGAGCTGGAAGCTTGGAAAGTCCACCGCTTGTCGATGACTTTCACATCAAAGATGGTGATGGTTTGGAACTGGTCCCGCTGGTAACCAAGAACTGGGTACCAAGTTATCCCCCACCTGCTCATGGCGGGTTTCCTGATGTTTTGTTGGGATGAGCTCACTCACACGGCCAGTGCCTCCCTGGTGCCAATCTTGGTTGATCAGGCCAATGGCAAGAAGGGGTCATGCAAAATGTATGGCAATGTGCCTCTTTTAAATGCTTATGTACTCACACACAGGTCGGCAAGACTTGCTTTTATGAATAACTTTGGGTCTGGCTTAATACCCGGTCTAGCCAAACTTTGTTGAAGTCTGATTGGATTCTTGACATGCAGCCAAGTCCGCCAACCACACTTAAGTCCGCCAACCACCCTTAAGAATCCTTATGATAGCATGGGATCTCATGGGATGTTTGGATGGCTATGTGTCTTTCTTTCAGGCCTGGAATTGAAGTTTTTACGTGGGGTTTGTTCAACGAATGCTCAGCAAAGCTCATCAAAGCTTATCAAAGATCAAGCTGGAGCTACAATACGTCAAGCCAAAATCTTCAGCGAAATGGTTCGGTGGTGGCCCATGGTGGCCCATGGTGGCCCATGGTGGCCCATGGTGGCCCATGGTGGCATTGCTTTCAGGTCTTCAAGTCATTGAACAAACAAGAAGTCCGCGAGATCGCTGAGCTGGAGTTCAGGAAGACCTTCAAGCGATGCCACTGGGCACCAACAGCTTGCAGCGCATGCGAGATCCGCGGGGATTGCTGTTGGTTGGGCCTGGTCGGCACACCGGCACACCTGTGTCAGACAACAGGCGTAAAAGATCACAGATGTCAAGATGTCGCCAGATGGCTATGGGTCAATATTAACCAACCAATAATGGGCACAAATAACCAACAATAATAAGGAAAACAATGGTTAATGATAGGGGAACCAGGGGTACGGGGTTTTGACCCACAGCCACATGGATGAACATCGCAGGGATTTGACCGGCTGGTCTTCCGGCGGTGCTGAGCCCATGCTTTAGCTTCTGCAGAGTCACTGCAATGATAACTTCACAATAGCTGACCAATGACGAACACATGCGAACAAATGGTTTAGTGGATGGTTCATTAATGTTGGACTGTTGGTAATTGTTGGTATGCTTGATGATGAGTGATATTGTTCAGTGATGGTCAAGACTGACTGATAGTTGGCGATATTGGTACATCATGCTTAGTGAAGGGTCCAAAAGTAGTGAATGGTCAACAGATGGCTGATTATGGTAAGTAAACTGTTGGGGACGGTGATCTTGCTTCATGGTTCGGTAATCTGTAAATGGACACTGATGGATCATAGTATCATCCCGATTCGGCTACCATGTGTTGACTAGCCAAGATACCGGGGCTCCCAGACATTTTTCGAGCAACCCAGGCGATATGAATTTCCTCCCTAGGATCGCTTCCAGCTGCCATGATGAGAACCATCTCTAAGCTGAGCTATCCATAGCTGGAACCTTGAGATCAGACTTGAACAGTCTAAATGCAAACGACGAGGAGGCACGGCATAGCCACCATTGACCACTCACCATTCATTCACCTCCACAATGGTTCACCATCACATCACCATTTATGGACTAACCTCATCCCCATCATCACCCCTCCAACCCTCCAATGACGCCAACCAGCGCCAACCCACAGGGACCGACCAACCGGCCGAGGTCAGGAGAGAGGCATCACCTTGTCTCTCACCGACCGTTTCAAGACCAAGGTGGTGGACGAAGGACCCGAGCAGCGCGCCATCCCTGGACCCTCCCCCTGAAGCCCCTGCCAGGGGCCCTAACATGCCCTAACTACGGCCACCTGGTTGGTGCCTGCGTCATTCATCTCATGCAGGATATGACCCAGTCTATGGGGCTCGACCCTTGCGGCGCGCCATCATGCGACTGTTGGATGACAAGTTGGCAGAGGCCTTCCTCTATGAACCAACGGTGGAAGGCGAGTGCATCATCTGCGATATGGATGAGGACCTACCGTGGTGGGACATGCTGGGACGGTGCTGGGTGTCGTCGGTTGTGGAGCTGAGGCTGGGGTTACTATTGGATGGTTGGGGGGGCCTACCCCTCCCATGTTGTGGATACGACATGGTGGTTCCAAGCTGACCGAGACCAGGTGTAGCAATGTCTTGAGTCCTATCAACCACCATCTGCAGGACCATCGTGGATCCGTACAGTGCTGGCACTGACTAGTATAACTATTATATATAGCATCCAACTAGCCCCTCATGACTACTATTACTATTACCCCCTGACAGCTGATATCCACTAGTCATTAATTATTGTATTATTAGTGCTTATTGGCTGATGAACAATGATCATGAATGATCACTAACAATTATCAGTCATGAATTGACCACTACTGATTGCTGTTGAACAACTATTAGTCATGAATTACCTTCCAAAGATAACTATTGGTGAATTACCCACACTCCAATGATTGAATCGGCCACTAATGACTTCTATCCCCCAATGGTGAGCCATGATCTTCACCACAGCACCAGCGGGCACCAGGAGAACGAGGTGGTGGTCCTGAGACAACGCTTGGCTGAAGGCGAGGCCCCTGAGGGCGAAGCTTCAGTGTCTCAGGAAGTGGACCAAGCAGTGTGGCTGGGCGGCGGCGCCGGGGAGGTGACGGGTGGTGATGGTAACCCTAGGTTCACCCTGGATGGTCAACTACTGTTGGCCCTGGATGATGCTAAACCCGGATGGTTTATGACTTGGAGGGGTGCCGATTTGATGGGAAAGCAAGGCGTGTTTGGGGGACACCCCCTATTGATCAGCCAGGGGTTTGTTAATGCAGGATTGGATAGGATTGGCGTTAATCCTTTAACTATAGGGGATGACAAGCAACAGCGAGCCTTGGCAGTAGCATGGAAAAAATGTGTGACCTTGCGAGGGATTTTAGTGGATGGATGTGGATGGTTGATTGATGCTTGAGAAGGAAGAATAAGGAGCCGTGATAATGGATATGATATAGCCAGCAAACAGGCAGTAATGCAAGAACGGGGATATGACCAACAGCAGCGGGCGATGATTGCAATGACGAGTGGTGGTGATGATATGTGTTCGTAATGATTTTTTTCACAAGCAATGCCAGGAACCTGATATTTTGTGTCTTATAGCGCTCTTATTTTTGTTATTGTCACTGTGCTATCCGTCAAGTGTTCAACACCTGCTCTTTTCACGAGGAATCACACCTACAGTACCGTTTTTTGGGCAGGTCATTTATGATGAACGGCCTCCATGTTTGCTGGATTTTCCGCGGCCAGAAGAACCACTGATGATCTTTATTGTGAGTATTTGAGGGAAAATTCTTTCCAGTCAGTCCCCTGTGCAAAGATCCTGATGCAAATCTCGACTTTCATCACCCTGAGCTGAGGAATGTCCAGGCCTAGAATCTGTTTGACGAGGCCGCCCTTGGCTCCTCAATATCTCAGTAAATGCCCCGCGCTGGTGCCATCATCCTGATCGGCGCTCAGCGGATGTTTTTTTGAGACCCTGAGCTTTTTAAACTCAGGGGGTGCAGGTATCTTAGCATCCACCCCCGCGCAACAGTGGGAAGGTCGGAGCAGGTACTTTAGTGGCTTGTGCCACGCCAACCATTCTTCTTGTCTAGCCCCTGACCTGGCTAGACACAACCGGAACAGAAAAAAAAGTCAGTATCGTTGCTGCGCCTGCGTTGCCGGGACCGTCGAACCATCAAAAGGACTCAAGGTTTTTATGCCCGTCATGAACCTGCATGATGGTGTACACGTGGAGATCGTTTCTAGATCTCACCCACACATATTGTCTATGCCTGTCACTAGTGTCCCTGCTTGAGTGTGATTCTTCATGAGCAGAAAAATGCGTGCATATTCCCGCTGTTGTTGATACTCTCCGATAGGTTCCTGCAGTGGAAACTCCACCATTAATAGATGGTTACCCAAAGTTTAGCTATAAACTGTGGTGATTACCCATTGCCAGGTGAGTTTACCAGAGGGTAGTTCAGGTAAATTCCAAGTTAGATTAGGCTACAACGGCGATCAATCGTGGCTGATGGTGGTTTCGTAGCTCATCAACCTGTGAATGATGGATGTTTTCTCGGGTGGTGGTGGTGATGATGTTCAGTTGGAGCCATGGTGTAGACGAATCCACGCGGCAGTTGGGCAATGGGCTAGGGGAGCTGGTGATGCTTTCCATGGCAAGTATCACGGGTCAAAGATCAGTCCTGGAGAACTGGGCCGATTCCAGGGTTGGCCCCTGGCTTGCGGGCATTCCCACGGGCTAGCGAGTTGGTTGACGATTGGCATCAAACTTGCTACTTCTAGAAAAGTGGGGAGTCGATAGTCCCGGTCTCCCGTGGCAGTCATCGCCACCACCACACCATCACCATCACCGCCACCATCACCGTCACCATAACCATCACCATCATTGTCGGCGCCGCCGCCGCCGTCGTCGTCATCATTATCATCGTCATGATCACTGTTGGCATCAACATTCAGCATCGGCTGATTTTCCCAGTGTCACCTCTCTTTCTCTTTTTGTCGTGGTATCATTGCTCAGTGTCAGCTGTCCCATTCCATCTCTTCTCAATGTTTTCTTGACACCTTTCTTCTCAGTGTCATCTCTCTCTCTCTCTCTCCGCGTTTTTTTCTCAATGTCAGCTCTTGTTGGGCATTTTGCGCTTTGTTGTGCTCAGGTTAGTAACGCAGACACTTCTCTGTCAATTCAACTTCCTTTGGAAACTTTGCTGAGAAACGCTTCCTTTGGCAATGTCCCTGAGTTTTGTTGGCTGACAATGGGTCGAACCACCACTATCACCGCTAACCAGCTTGTTTACAGTGTTCTCAAGCATTCACCACCATTAACCACCATTAACCACCATTAACCACCATTAACCACCATTAACCACCATTAAACACCCTTAACCACCATTAACCACCATTGCTTTCCGGCTTATTGACCTCCTTGTTCAAGCACCAAATGATTCGTTGAACCACCTCTTCCCCGCCTCAGGTCGGACCCTTATCTCATCGTGAAGGTTGGAGAGCTCCGGCGCAGGCTGCTGAGCCAGCGGTTTTCGAAGCTGAAGGGATCTCAACTGGTTGGTGGTTTGATACCAAAAAAATAGCTAACAATGGTTAATAATAGGGGATCCTAACCAACAATAATGGTTAAACAACTGCTGGTTGGTGGTTTGATTGCCATGTTTGATTATTTTCCCTAGTATTTGGTAACAAATGGTTGGTTGACAAGCGTATTTCTGTGTAGGGGTTGAAACCACCAACCAGCTTTAAATCCTCGAGGAGCTTTAGAGATTTCCCCTAAGTAGATAGATAGCATTGACACCACATATGCCAGATGGCTCCATACACGTATTTGGACATTTATAGGTACAATTTATGAAACAATTGGGCGTGCACGAAATTATGCATACATGTGTATGCGCAGGCCTTGCTCTACCCCTCCCTCTTTCTATCTATTTGTGATGCGGGCTGGTGGTTTGGAGGGAGCTGCTTGGAACCAGGGGTATCCTTATAGCCCTTTTAACGGGGGAGCCGAGGAGCTACTTGGAGAGGCCAAGGTTAGGTATGGTAATGACTAATAAAGGATATTTAGTGTGCTCACACCATCTCCCTCAAAAAACCGGCAAACATAACATCATGGTGGACCTGCACATGAAATGAAACAGGTGTGTTCCCCATTTTGAGGGCAGCGGTCGGTTGCAAGTTTTACTGGAGATCTGGATGCGTTTATTCGCAGGTGATTGGCTTTTTCCATGCAGACCTGAAACCTCCCAGTAGGGAAATCATTTTTTTTGGGTTCAGTGTTATACCTATCGACCCCTGTGATGCTTGCATGCGGCCCGCAACTGAGTTGCGAAGGCTGGCCATTGGGGCAAACCCATTGTGACGCCCCCGCAGAAAGTTTTACACCTACAAGATGGCATATTTTCCTTGGAGGATACTCCTGATGCCTTGTAAAGGATCCATTCTTGCCCCCTTCGCTGCTAGGACCCCAACCATCGACAACAACCTCAACCCTGAGTGGCAGGACAGCAGTAGCATTAACCATGTCCCTGTCGATAGCTTCATGGTTAGTGCTCGTTGATTGCTTATATCAGTAGCCAATCATTGCATGGGTGGTGATGGCCATCAATAGATACTTCCGGTTAGTACAGGTTATATAGTCAGTAGTGGTTGGTGATATGAGGGGGAGGCTCAGTCTCAGTGATCCAACTTATGGCCAATGCTTGTAGATCATAGCAACAACATGTGATCCCATACTCACAGGTACTCCAGAATCAATTTGAGTATTGGATCCCTGTTTGGGATGATGATGCAACTTAACATGTTTCGGGGGCTTGGAGCCACTCAAGTAGTTGGCTGAGAGATAGGGTGCTTGTCATTCAGCCAGCGGATTGATGACAAACCTGACTTGGTGCCACCCTCTTGTTTGGGACGCTTCCTTGTGCTGGAAAAGGTGGCTGGGGGCTTGGTTGCTGAAGAGCGAGCATCCCCGCTTCTTGGGCTGGTTGTTTTCCGCTTGGTCGCTTCACCATGCGCTCGGCGCTTGCGGCCAAGCAAACCCACGCTACCAAGCAGGGCGCCGCTGCAGGAAGGCAATCTCTTCACTTTCTCGGTGAATGATGACGATGCAATGCTAGAAGTGGAGGCCGCATGCGGGTTGGCAGGGCTGAACATTTGAACTCCAAATGGTGTTGAACATGGTACTCAAGGCTATGGGGCTGGCAGCTAATATAGGGTTAAGACCCTGACCGCAAGCCACGAAACGGCACGCAGAGAAGATTTATCTATATCTATCTATCTACCCGTCTGTCTACCTATCTATCAACAAATCGATCGAGTGGGTGATCGCATTCCAGGCTCACACTGAAGTCGTTGTTTGTTGGATCCAGGCCATTCGCGGCTTGTCTTGCACATAGTTAAGCACCACCCTTGCCAAGGATGACTGCAAATACCTGATCAGTATATAGTTTCGCAAGTGTTTACAAAGAACAAGGTGATATTGTGAATTCATTGACTTATAGTTACTTACTCATATTGTGGTAGATATGGGTGCGCCCAGATTTGAACGAATCACTTCGAAACCCATGGCATGTAGCTGATTCATGAAGTTGATGCTTCTCCCATTGCAAAGCTGTTGCTTGATTGCCTGTCAACCTACCGCGCTCCTATGTGTCCCACTATCAATTTCCACATGACATGGCCATGAAGATGATATTGATAACTATTGTGAACTTTTTTCCCATATCTGAATCATTCATGTCTGCAAGATGGTTTCGTTGCACATGCAAGCACGCATATGTGCACAACTTGTTACATGCATGTGCAGTTGCCTGCATGTGCAATTGCATGCATTTGCGCAGATAGTTTCACACATACATTTATGACATTTGTTGAGATGAGGAGCATGTCGATCATGTGATGTGCAGCATGTGCAGGTGATGAATGCCAACGTGGTGAAGGATGACAGTTGGGTGCCCAGATCGGGAGGGCCAATTGGATTGGTCCATGCTCAGGGGGTATCCTTATGGCAGTTGGAGGACGACTTCCATGCCAGTCATTTGGCACCAATACTGCATACATAATGTCTCAGAACATATGCATGCACATGCTGTACATGACTTTGTTGCAGTTCTTGAACACGATATATGCAACACAACTGATAAATCACTTATATATCACGGTTTAGACATTTTAACTGAGTATTGACATTGAACTTACATCTCTTTCTATATCTAGAAATCAAGAACATGCGGTTCAGCTCTTTTGGTGAACATTGTTGACCGGGGTTCACCATTCTCAACAAATATCTATATCACCATTGTTGATATTGTTGCACAAATATCTATATGGGTGTTTCTCAGAATAGGGGTACCCCCTGATCATCCACTAGTAGTATTTATATATATATATATTTATTAGTAATAAACCAAACATTTTTTGGGGTCCCCTATTTTGAGAAACACCCATATCTAGAGTTATCAACACATATCAACACATATCTAGTGACCTCTATCTATCTATATAAATATATATATTGCATGTAGAACTATCTTGATTCTCAACAAATCTCGAGTAATCAGAAAGTTCTACATGCCCACCATTGTTGACCACGCGCTCATCGCGGTAGTCCAGGCCTGGGTGCCTCTTCTGTGCGGATCGGTGAGGGGCTCGGAGGGAAGGGCGTGGAACGCCCAAGGTTGGTAGCCAAGCTGAGGGCTTGCGGGGGTTGCGGGGCCCTGTAGGGGCCCCTGTTTTGGACTTGGAACTGCGCAGCAACTGATCGATTTTCGATTTTTGGTGCTTGGATGTTCGTGGGGTCCATGAATTTCACTAAGGTCATGCCAAACATGTGGATGTCACAGAAACACCTCAGCAGGCCTTTGTCCATTTTTGGCTCAAGCAAATAGCTTCGATCACGAAGAGCAAAGGCCAGCTGTGAGCGCTGCCTGTCCGCGCATCCCGATCTGTGCCATGATCAAATTCATTTTGATGGTGAATAAGCAGGGCCAGACACGACTCGCCCAGTACTATGAGTTTCTGAGCGTGCGCGAACGCGTCACTTTAGAGGGCGAACTGATCCGCAAATGCCTGTCGCGAAGTGAAAGCCAGTGCTCCTTCGTAGAGTACAGGGACTACCGTGTCGTCTACAGGCGGTATGCTTCCTTGTACTTTATCGTTGGCATAGACAATGATGAGGATTGCAACGAGCTTGCCATGTTGGAGTTCATCCACACGCTGGTAGAGACTCTGGACAAGTACTTCGAGAACGTATGCGAGCTAGATATCATGTTCAACCTGGAGAAAGCTCACATCATCCTAGATGAGATGGTCTTGGACGGTTGCATCGTCGACACCAACAAGGCCGCTATTCTGAATCCGCTGTACCTGCTTGAGAAACACTCGAGCTGAGCCATCAAAAAAGAACTGGTGGGGCTTCGCAGTGACTGTGCTATGCAGCAAGGGCCCCCAAGAGATTTGATGGTTTTGAAGCATATGGTGTGATGGACTTAAAATATCTTAAAATACCAGACATTGAAATACAGACCACAAAAATTCCCAACTCTTAGTAGCAAACCAAGCAACTGAAATGATAGGTGTCTTGATAGTTTTGTTCGAAGCTTACGAGAGTTATGAGTGCCAATGCTTGGTCTACCCAGCCAACTGTGCAAACCACCGAGCCGCTCACCATGGTAGCCAGCCATATTGGTCGTACTGCCACTGGTCATATCGAATTGGGAATCCAACTCTTCATTGGTTGGTGGTTTCCAGATGGCACAATTCTCGACCGTACCTGGGATTGATGGCTTCTAATTGATTTGCACGTATGAGCTTGGGGCCCGATTCAGTGTTGCCCTCTAATGAGCTCACAAAACTCTTCGAAACCAACTCTTGAACCATCAAATCATCCCAAAACATGGAGCTTCAGCGCGCCAGCAGTGCATCCTGGGTCACCGGCGCCGGTCTCTCTTCGCAACGCGTGGCCCTTGCGCGAAACGCAACGGACCCTGACCGCGTGACCGAGGTTCCCTGGAACCCAACCAATGGCTTCGCCTGGCCTGGAAGCCTGGGCCAAGCATCAAGCCATGGCTCCATCAGTTGGGTGGTTGGATTGGGTTGGCTGGTTAGGTGGATTGGCATATGAACCACAGCTTGGTATTGAAAAGGCCCCCCCCAACATATGTTGGTTGGTTTTGATGATATGAACCTATGAACCACAGCTTGGTATTGAAAAGGCCCCCCCCAACATATGTTGGTTTCGAAGACGTTCAGTTGTCAACCGATGCCACCAGCATATGTTGGGGGCCCGAAGCATTGCTTCTGCCCCGGAGAAGCACCGCTGAAGCGATCGCTTTTTTGTCATGACAAGCCACTATCAACCACAATTGAACCATCATAAGCCATCATTAACCATCAATACCAACCATATCCAACCATCATTCACCATGAGCCAGTGCTAAGCATCAGCCCGCAACCCATCACCATTACCAGCTGGTCGCCAGCAGCACAGCAGCCCCAGGTCCAAAATTTGGAGCATGGTCCTGGCGAAGGCAAGGCTGGTTTAGAATGATCAAATGAAATGATTAATTTGATCTTGTTTTTGATCATTTGACCATTGACAATTCTAAACCAAATCATCTAAAATTAATGAATGGTAAATGGCTGTTGTATGCTGTTGTTCTTGTTTGGACACAAGGGTTCAATTTTGATTGCTGCTTCACTGTAGTTAATGGTGAGTTTATAAGTTGATTTATAGGTTGACCAGACTCATATAGTTGATATGATGTAACGAGAAGAGAATGCTGAATAGCATGAACTGACTGGTGGTTTAGAATGGTTTCGGGTGGTTGATATCACTAACGACGATTCATGGTGAAGATTGTTGTATACGAGAACACGCTGGTGGTTGATGTGGCTTTAGATGATCACAATGGTTCATAGTGGTTTGTACCAAAATGACCGGTTCGAAGCCGTAATCAAACCCAAACCATGTCAGTGCTTACAACGGTGAACCATTACTATTCCGACAGTGGTTTGAACTACAATGGTGGTGGTTCGCAATGGTACTTGGTTTATGGCTGTTGTGATTAAGAATGCTAGCTAGAACTTGTCATACCACATTGATAGCAAGAAATAGGGGATGAGAAATCGCCAGAATGAGCAGATACCAACTATGTGGGAGCCATGGTGGTACCGGCGACGGTGCACCCGTTGTTGGGGAAACCATCATTTTCTGGAGTATCCGGTGCCGTTTGCTCACGACCACCCGGTGTTCGCTGAGTAGCTGTGATTCCGCTGAAGACAATCAGAATCGGCGGGTGAATACATGGTGGTTTCTTAAAATGGGTGTGCCCCGAGAACGATGGTTTGCTACTATAAATGGCTCATATTGGCTGATTTGGGGGGTCCCTCATTGTGAGAAACACCCAGATGATTGCCCTACTGGTTGGTGGTTAACCGTGGAGGTCACCATGAATCCAATGGGAGGAACCCAGGCTGCGATAGCAGGACCCAGGCTGTGGCAGGCGGTGGCGCGGGGGGGGTACGGGG
>VSDK01020038.1:174649-196581 GCA_009767595.1 Symbiodinium kawagutii | reverse complement strand
GAAGACCGGCCCCGGGGCTGCGCCAGCCGTAGCCGTGGAGCAGATCCGTGGTCATATCGATCAGCTCGGATTGGACGGGATGCTGTGCTGGTTGACCATCATTAAGACCCATGAAGCTCGAATGTTGACATTAAACCACCATGATTCTCCATGATTCCCATTTCAATTTCTCCACTTCAGCTGGTCATGGTCCATCGTTGGCCATGATAACCACTACCATTGTGCAGCATTCAGCATCAGTTCACCGTCCTGAACCATCGAGTAACTACCATGAACCGTCAACAAACTATCACAAGCCATCAGCCAAGCATCATCAACCACGAGCGGCCAGGTTCAGGTGCTACTGTTGAGTTGGACGTTTTCTTCAAACCCAACGCGTCAGGGCCCTGGTTGGAGGGCACTGGGGCGATCCACGTTCTCTTTGGAGATGATGTCGGCCTTCCCATGGCGAGGCGTTATCATCTCAACCATGACCTTCTACAGGCGGCGGTCGTGGCTTGTGGCTGCTGCTTGGTGGCTTGCGGATCACGCTCGCGCTCGTTGCTGGTGAGCTGGGCAGGCCAAGAAAGAGGAGAAAGATGCCCTGGCCGAAGCAGCACGCCTTGCGAAAGAGGCGGCAGGGAGCGTGGCCGTTTCGGATATTTGGAAGCCTTTAGCCTGCAACCATTTAGGGCCATCTGTGGGGCTGGTGCCACCCCCATGTCACCCCCATGCCACCTGTTACAAGTGCATTTGGCATCCCTGGAGTGGGAGGTGCAAATGGCAGAACGGGCATCCAAGTGGCTGGACAATGTGGAGGAAAACACTAAGATGTCCGGAGCCCCAATTGCAGATGATTCAGCTCCAAAGATCACCACAAACTTCACATTTTCGAATAGAAATAGTCATCATGATCATATGTGTAGTTTGACATCAGCTATGGTTGACAGTGGTTCAACACGATCTAAATCGTCATGATCATTGCCAAAAAATCATCGCGATGATCGATATGTTCGTATGCAAGTAGCTGTGATGCTTCACAAATTTGTCGTTCGAGAAGCAGTATCTTCCTCATCATGGCAGATATGAGAGCCACATGGTCACATATCACGCATCAACGCGCATGTGCAAACGCAGACAGCCATCGATGGACTCGTTCCAACGCCAGGAGGTCAGCTCTCCTAAAGCTTGGAATCTGAGCGCAGCTGAGCCTGCGGACCCATCAAAAATCAGTGGCTAGGCTTTGCTAAACCAACATGGGAAGCGAAAATCCATCATTTTGTTGGGAAAACCTGGGAAATCAACCATTTGTGGTGGATTTTCCAGCCAGCCATGTTAGTTTACAAGGGGGTACAATGAACGACAAGGGGTTGGACAGCACGCCCCCGGAACCTCGGCGACTTCCACTGGATAGGCCCCTGAGTATGGAAGAACGAGACTGGGCCACCGCATGTGGCGGCAGGTGCGATGATTCATCGCGAGATGACGAGTTGGGCCAGTACGAACCATCAATAATCGATGATTAATGATAGGGGTGTTTCCCAAAATAGGGGTACCCCCAAATCATCCATTATTAGTCATTATTAGCAATAAACCAGCCATTTTTAGGGGTACCCCTATTTTGAGAAACACCCATAGAAGGTACACCGAAATAACAGGGGGATAATAACCAATGATCATCAGTGTCATGCGGGATATTAGCCAACAATCAAGGTGAATGGTAGAAGGTGCAGCGTTTAATAACGAACAATGATAGGGGAGAGTAACCAAAGGACCGTCGATTTTATGGGGGATGGTAACCAACAACAATAGGTGGAATGCCGTGGTTGATGGTGGTACGCCGGTTGAGAGGGTTTTGACCCGCAGCCACATGAGCATTTTGTTGGAGTACTCATGGTGTATTGTGTGCATGGGCATTCATGTGCAGGCCGACGTGAGCTATGTAGATTTTCTTTCGTTATTCGTAAGGGTAGGTCACACATTTTTTAACATTCATTTATTTTTTGCTTATTTTGTTTAGGTAGGTCACATTGCAGTTGGCCCAACCTGGAACTGTAAAGCTTGGCCCCTGAAAAGCGGGTCTCCGGCTGCGGCTTGGGGAATCTGTTTCTGGGCCAAGCCCGTGATCCGCGGGCGTCCCAGCTCCACTTCCTCACCCTGGGCCGATAGCTGGATACCCTCCCAAAGCTGAGATGAGTCGAGGGGGAACACGGCAGAACTGCTTCAGCGGGAAAGTTGTGACTTAAATGGATGATCCACATGGTTGTGGGCTCGATATGATAGCCGCAAAACAATGCACATCAACAAGAAAGGGTGGCTCATATGGCACTGTAGACAGAATTCCTGAAACGGGAAAGGTGCATAGATGAACAGAAATTCCAAAGTATGTCTGGCAAATGTGGCTCAAAAAGTGAAGGCTCAAACACGCCTAGAGTGGTTAACAGCTGCCTCTATGATTGTAACTTGGGCGGCGACCAGGTAGCCACGTAGATCGGTTCTCATGGCTCCCCCAACTGGAAGAATCACCCTGCGAGTAGTTGTCATCGTAAGGACCTGTAAGGATTCCCCATGTTTGCATTCATTGATCATATACCGTAGAGGGATGCACCACCACTATCACTGGATGGGTTGGGATGGATTTTTGCAATGATCCAACCATTTCCAGGAAGCAGCGACTGAGTATCCCCATTGTTTCTGAGGATTTGCCTCAGGACCAACTAGGAATACACTCAGTTGTTCGTCTTCTTGTTGATTGACATTGAAAGAAGCATACTTAACCAAGTGTTAACTCTCAACTATCATTACAATCATTGACATCTATTAATCGATAAGTTATATGACTTGATGTATTGATGTATAGTTATATCGCATATGGACATCTATTACATTTGTTTTAATTGTCCTGTCAAGCATACGACTACTTCCACTCGCTATCCAGCATCTTTGGGACAAGCCTGGTGCCACTCAGCCACTGCCACAGGAACTTCGTGGCACCCGCATGGATCACAGTGACGCAAACCCAGGAGGGGATGGATGGTGCTGGGAAGAAACGTCGCAATGAACGGAGTCATAGGTTTTGTTCCCATAGATTTGGTCAGATTTTGTTGGGCGAATTTTAAAATTTCTCTCATCCTAGTGATTTGATCCAAATCATCAAGGTTGCACTTTGGATCGTTTTCGATCACGAGCAAGTATGAACTGGGGCTGTTGGAATGATCACGTGCGATCATGTTTCATCCATGGACATGGAAACAAACAGAGCGAGTCGATAGCAACACCGGTGCCTTTCTGTTCTGCGTGGCGCCTGGTCAGATGGTTGGCGCCATCTTTGGTGTCCCATGGGACGGGCCACTCCACTGGAGATGTTGGTGCTGATGGTTTCACCCTTTGGGGATGATCAAGGCATATTCATGACTGGAGGGAGGTACCATCAATTTTGAGGGGGGCCCAACCATGGCGTTGAAACGGCCTCATGTTGAGAAGTCACTTTTGACATCCTCCTGTTGTTGCTTGTTGCTTGTTGCTTGTTGGTTGTTGGTTGTTGGTTGTTGGTTGTCCAACCCAGCATTCACCCGCCAGAATGCCCAGCCCATTGAGTTTCCAACGGTGACCCACAGTGCAGGTGGATGCCTTGGTCAGGGCCCGTGGCAAACATCCGCATGCGGTGGCGTTGTTTCGGGATGACAAGGTGGGGCTGGTGACCGTGGTGACCCTGGTCAACCCCTCCCCTAACCTGGCTCCCGGGGTTCCTGGGGGAGGATCAACTGAGCGGATGGCTTCACTCCATGTGATCCGCTGAGATTCACATCAATGATTTGGTTTCAACCAATTGGACCATGCTAAGAACTGAGAGCTGAAGAGTGATTGAACTTCCAGGAGCTCATGCTCAAGGTTCTCCAACTTAGAAGTTGTCAGCTGTAGCTGGAGATCGGTCAAGCCTTTGAGCCCTGCCCTAGCGATGTTTCAGGCCTCTGGTTCGCTGGCCAAACGGCAGAAGCTCAAAGTCAAGCTGATGGGGGCCTTCGGTGGGTCAACCCCAGGGGGTTGAAGGGGCACAGGCTATGGCCGCAAGCGTGGGCAGACAGTGCCATGCGGTGCCTTGATTTTTTGCACATCCAATTTTTGGTGTCGGATCCTTGCAAAAAATCTGCAACCTCCCCAATGTTTGGGCAGCAGAACCACCAATGTGTGGCACCCCGAAAGTTCAATATTTGGATCATTTCACTACTGAGTATTACACCTGCTCCAGGAGCACCATAACATTATATGAGCAACCATCGTTTGACAATCATAATCACCGATGGATCATTATGGATCTATCATTGCAGACAAGGTGGTCACCGACAATGACATTGGCGATTTTGAAGAACTGAAAATCCGACACTAATATGTATTACCATGCGTGCTGATTGCTTATGGACCTTTTCAACCACAATCACCATCACTATATGGATCTACCGTGGTAGTGTTTCACTAGCCATGACCAGCCAATTTTGGTTATGAGTGGTAACCATAATCAACCATTGGAATTCGTGAATCATCCCATATTAATCATTTATGGTGATACACCATCCGTTTATGGCTCTCAACTAAGGACTGGTGAATCATCCATAATCCATCGATGGGGTTCCCTGGATATCTACCCATACTTTTGGCCTATAATTAACCGACCATCCCATATCAATCATTTTATGGGATGATTTTCAATCACCCACACTATTGGGATAAACAACTGAGCCACTTTTTTTCGGGAGAATTTGTAACAGCCATTAATCACCCATCTTAACCGATAGATCACCCCATCTAAAGTTGGGGTTACTCCCAACTACTTACAAATTATCCCCAAAAAATGGTTGATCCAAATTATCCCCAACTACTTACAAATTGGGGTTCTTAAGAACCCCCTTATCACTAGATCTACCAGACAAGGCCTCGATGCGGCGAGCGCTTCGGGAGCTTCCGAGATGTGCCAGCGGGGGCCTGGCATTGCTGAGAATTTGGGAGGCCCTCGCCATACGAACGGTTAGGTAGCCAAGTGATTTTTAATATTTTGATTTATCTATATATATATATATTTGTGGTTTTTGAACTGATTTGCGAACTCCAATCATCTTGCCCCATGACTAAAATCATGTGTGCGATCCATCTAAAACCGTTAGAACAAGTAGTTCCTCCTTCAGAAAAGGTGCAGGGCACACTGGTCAGAGTTGCTGAAGCCAACACATAAAAATCAAACTCATAGACTGTCACCTCCTTTTCAATGAGAATTCTCGCATCCCTATGCCCACTTCAACTCAAACAAGTTTCCTCAGCCAGTAGGAAAACTAGTATAGCACCTTTCAGCTCCACACTTCGCAGAAGGCGAGGAATTATTTTCCCCAAAATGAAAGGAGAGCCATTGGAGCAGTACTGCCCCTCTAGTTGCTGATGCAGACATCTGACCTTTTGGAGCTGCATCTCGTTTTGGACAAAAATCATGGTTGGTGATGCCTAGTAGTGGGTTGGTCATGGTGGATACCTGTCAACACCAAGGAGCTGGTATCCTTATAGCCCTTTAAAGGGAGAGCTAAGGAGCTACCACGAGTGCCCTAACCAAATGGTAGAAGGCCAAAGGTGCGTCCACGGGTTGATGGCGAGCCTAGTGAGTTGCGGACGTCCACCCTACAGTTGGGAGCCGTGGCTACTGAGGTAAGGGCGTTGATCAAGGATCAAATCTTCTGCTCACCAAGGGGCCATCAACTCACCATCAACTAGAAGCGGTTCCCTTGAAGATGAGTCCACAATGTGGTCATATCAGTGGAATCACCGCTTCTAGTGGAATCACCGCTGAATAATCTTCTAGATTTATCCACTAGATCTTAGGTGATCGGATCACCACTACAAATCACCGGGTAGATTATCCATTCAGTGGAACATAGTGGAACCACTGGATTGCCATTCAGATCCATTCGGATCCACGTATCTTCAGTGGTGATTCCACCGTGTGCGTTAGAGGTACTGCACCTGCGAGATCCCTCTGAAGAAGCACTCGAAGATCCACACAGCTGGGGCCGCTGGTGGTGCACAGATGTTCCATGCACAACCCCCGTGAGGATCCCACGGCCCTCATAGGATGAAGCCCAGTCCCCCAGGTGTCGCGCCTGACTCTGAGGACCCAGTGCCTGCAGCAGCGAACCCGGAGTGCCAGCCCCAGCGACGAAGCATCACCAGTGGAGGGCAAGCTGCTGCCCACTCTTGGCCGCCCGCTCAAGTCCAGCATCAAACATGAGGAGGTCAATCACCATCAACCGCCATCAAAAGGCCATCAACAACCATCGTCAAACGCCACAAACTATCATTGACCATCATTTCACCGCCATTTGAAGCCATAAACCATCAGTTTTCCCATCATTCCACCACTGTAAGCCATGATTTTCCCATCTTTTCACCACCATAAATTGCCATAAACCATCAGTTTTACCATCATTTCTTCCAGCTCCACCGTTCCCCCCAGGCTCAGCTGCACACTCAGGTGGCGTTTCAGTCGCACACTGCCAGGCAGCTGCAAGGGGTTGAAGGGTTGACGTATCATGGGGCACCAGGCAGATGGCAAGGGCTGATGAACACCTGGGGTTGGTGGTTTCACCATGTTTCAAGCCTAGTGTTACATAGGGTTCATAGGGTAGGTGTTTCAACCTCAGTGCTTCTACCGGGTAGGTGTTACGTAGTGGTATCAGATTAGTTGACCACCTAGTGGCCCGACATTGATGATCAAAAGTTTATGTTTCAGATGCCCCATGAACAACTATTTGTTTCATATTTGATGATTGGTGATCAGAGATTTATTGTCAACAACTATGGTGGCTTGACTGTTTGTCATTATTTGATTTTGTTGAGTTCGTTGATTGACGGTCGAGATGCTAGAGATAAAAATCTCTGAAAGCAAACCAAGTTCATGAAGTCTTGTTCGAGCAATCCTACGCTGACATGCCTTTTGATGTATTGGGTGACGCACTTGTATTCTGAAAAAGGTTGACGTACTGACATATAAACCGAAATCTCTTCTGACAATGACTGGCATGTATACGGTACAGTCAACCGACGTGTCTTTTGACATTTGCCATGACAATTTAATTTTGTTGCGACATGTTCTGGCGACTCACGTGATCTGTTTGAGACCAGTTGTAGATGACATGTATTTGGCCGCGTGTTCTGGCAGGCTCACGCATAGTGTACCCATGCTTACCCTAATGGACTGACTTAGGTTCTGACACCCCAGCCTGCTGTCAGTTCTTCCCAGCATTGACCGACACGACATCTGTAATACGCGAAGACAGGCACAAAGAAACGCGCACACTCTGACGAGTGTTCCGACATAAGGGCTGACATGTATTTTGGCATTTGTTCTGACACATGGACGGAGCTGTACGCTGGCATTCTGCTGGCATGTTATTCAGTGCGTGTACTGACGGTTTGACATGTGTTCTCACTGCAGGCTGGCATTGATTCTCACATTTTTTCTAGCTTGTGGAATGGGATGCTTTTTGCCCACCGGACTTGTATACTTTCTACGCCCAGTGCTTTTGCTCCGCTCTTCTCACGTGCTTGGTGTGTGCTGCCAAGTTTGCGAGAAGACGAAGTACCTGGCATAAATACCCTCCGGGAAACAAAACTGGAAGCGTTAGAAATCACCATTGCCAATTGGTAAGGCAAAACAAATCTACATCAACGGTAGATTTCCCACCCAACAAGTTTTGCCACGTGCAAAGCGGCAAATTTTCCTCATCAATCCATGGTGGATTTGCCACGGCGTGGTCGGTGAAATCCCCAGCCTCAGTCGATCAACCTGAAAAGCTGCAGGCTACGATCCGGGTGATGCACTGGTCATGGAGGTCTACTGCCGCGACCGCGCTGAGCAAACGTCAGGGGCCCAGGCTTCGGCCAGGAGAGGTCCATGCCGTGGGGGCTTGGAAGGCACATCCGGGACCCCGAAAAAGACCAGCATCCCCGCACCTAGAATCACTAGGTGGTCAATGTGTGAACCCAACAGTTAAAGCCAGTCAATTTGAAGTTGCTAAATAGATCAGCCAGCTAAAACCAGCGAATGGTCAAAAACTTTTCCCCCATCATCAAGCATGATAAAGCATGAAGGAAACATAAACAATAATTGTTGGTCATTTTCCGTTGCCGTTCACTGTTGAACCATGATGGGTGGCTATTAGCCATCATGGGCCATCAACTAGCCATCAACTGACCATCAAAGACCTATTTATTCACCAGTTCCAGTTGGTTACTGGCCATCGTTGACCACTATTGTGCCATTCATCAAGGTCATGACAGGCCATTAACATCCATTAAGTGTGATATGACAGGTTAATTCTAAGCTTCACTCATATTTTTCAGAGGAGTGGTTCAACCACCAACCAAGTTAACAATTAGCATCCAGTTAATTGACACCCAACTTGATGAAATCACCTGTCATTATAACATCCATTAACCAGGTTAAGTCTAAGCTTGAATCATATTTTCCCTTGCTGTTCACTGTTGAACCCATGAAAATCAGGTGATTTTTCTAAGCTTCCAGCGTTCCCAACCCGGTGTCCAGGTTGGTGGACCCCCCCCAAGCGCCAACCCCGCGTTAGGCCCCGAGCGGATCAGCTGCTGGGCCGCGCAGGGAGGCTCAGCCTGGCCCTTTTGGGTGGCTCCGAAGAATCTTCGGAGTTGAGGCGTGAGCCATCGAGCGGATCATCACTGGTTGGTGGTGTTTTAACATAGGGAACTCCAAGTTGTTATGGTTGGAGTTTATATCTTGAGAAACCACCATGTCATTAACTATCATTTAGTGAGTGCAATGTTCACTACAATGTTGGACCAGCATCAATGGTCATGATATCAGCCATTATTCTTGCACTGGTGTGTAGCAGCCGGAGGTTATCACCTGCCTGTTATGGGACTTGAAAGCCAGCAGCCAATGCAACCAGCCGCCCGTCAGCTGATGCAGGATGTCTTCCCTCAACAGTATCACCACCACCACCAGCATCATCAGCATCATCATCATCATCATCATCATCATCATCATCATCATCATCATCATCATAACCAGGTCGGTGGTTTCCCAATAGTCTATAGCAATATGTTTATTTTTGATGGCTTGCAACTTCTCATCGCCACCAACCAGTCTTGGTAACTAAAAAGATCTTCCCTAGAAGTAATCCAGGTTGGCCATCACCAACCACTATTGACCCGCGAGCATGTTAAGCATTCATTAGTCACCATCGCCATCTTGAACCATCATGAAGCAACATAAACATCTACAAGCAACACAACTAAAGTTCCATTTTGGGATGCCTGCCCTGCTCCTGTCATGAAAGTAAAGATCTGAACAGCACCATGTTGATCATATTCCGTCGGACGCCAGTTCCAAAGCACTATTCTTGGAGCATTGGCTCAAAGGTTTGAGCACAACACTTGTACAGTATCATGGCAAGGGCCTGATTTGTTTCATTGCAAGAGGAGTTGCCACATTGCTGTATCAGCAAGACATGAGCTGCTGTGCCAGTGAGCAGTGCGAAGCAGTTGCGGGTGCTCGGTCATCTTGGCACACACCTGATGTTGGACCTGAGGAACCCCAGTTGCCTGATCTTGAATGCGCTCTGCCGGAAGACCGGTGTGGAGAGCATAGACAGGAAGGTCCTGGTGGGATGCAGTCCATGCAGCCGGCCAATCTGGACATTGCCAAGACTTTGACTACGAGCCAGGCGTCGGAGGGCATGAGTCAGTCGGAGTCTCCTTCAAATGCCCGGACGGTTACGAAGACGTCTTCCTTGCTGGCCAACCTCAGTGCCGGGCAAAGTCTTCTCAGGGGCGTGTCCTTACGAAAAACCTTGTCGCAGGCGATGAGTTTTTGGTTTCGCAATCCACATGCTCGAAGCCCTGCTCAGAAAGATCGACTCTATGCAGCCTCGGTTCGAACAAGACGCCTTGATATCTTCCTCTCACATACTTGGAAGACTGCAGGAGGATGGAAGTTCTTGTCGCTCCTCCTTCAGTTTGGATGGCCCATACTGTGGGTTTCCTGGGGGTGCATGGTGATTCTTGCCTTCACGCTTTGCATGGGAGATGTTCTGCCTATGTTCAATACCTTGGAAGCCTACGCGCTGGGCTTTAATGGCCTTATTCCTTCAGGTTGTTGGATCCAGGTGTTTGGTTTGATCGGGATTTTGGGGGGATGCATGCTGTTCCCGCATTTGCCGTTGGGCAAGTCAGACCAATGTTTCCTGGACTGTTCCTGCATTCATCAGACGGAAGAGGGGAGGATGCAGCAGGGGATCATGTCCATCGCAGCTTTTCTCGCTGCTTCTGATGAGTTGCGTGTGCTTTGGAGCTCCCCGCTCCTCTCAAGATTGTGGTGTGTCTTTGAGATTGCGGCATACCGCAAGGTGAATCCCAAAGGAAGGATAGTCATTGCTCCACTTCGAAACGAGTCTTCTGCATGCATGATGTTTTTGTGGTGGCAGGCATCATGCCCAGCGTTCTGGTTGGCCAGAGCAGGACCAGGTGGGGGCAATCCCACTTCAATGCTGTTGGTGGTTGTAGTTGTTTTTTCTGCAGTGATGCCTGCAACAGCTTTTGCGATATGGCGAAACCACCAGAACACTGCGCAATTGAGATCCCAGTTGGCCAACTTTGACGTCATGAACGTTGACTGCAGCAATGACTTTGATCGAGAGTGCATTCATGATGCCATCATCACTTTGTATGGGTCACTGGAAGCTTTTTCAACATATGTGCGGGGTCCTTTCAGCCAAGAAGTCTTGGACCTGATGCGAGTTGGAGGCAGCTTGTCTTCTCACTACATTGTGCTACCTCTTTGCCCACTTCTGGCGCTCTCTTTGGACAACGTGCTTGCATTGTGCAAAGCAGGTGCCCCTGCCCAAGCATTAATCAGTGTGTTCTTTAATCATGTGGTGGCCATGGATTTGCTTTTCTTGCCATCCATGGGTGTTTTCTTCACGTGGATCTCGAAGAAAGGGCTGTGGTTGGGGAAGCGAAGATGTCGACCTCTTGCCCTGGAGATTGGCATCATTCTTGTACTCAGCGTCTCCTTTGCTACATGTGGGGTGTTAGTTTGTGTGGTCTTTTCGGCAAGAAGTTTGATGATGACCCTGTTGTGGAATGGTTTTGCATGTCTTTTTGCAGGTGTAATGTGGCGCTGCTGTTGGCGTTCCTGGTGAACATGGAACGTGTTTTTTTCAGGTGCCAGTCCATTCGGCATCATTTGGCAACTTGGCCAATCTTGATCAAGCATTGCGAATACCATTTTCATATCCACTCATTCCCCTTTGAATCCCGGAGTGAGTGGTACTGGTAGGGCGGCGAACCCGTAGTGATGCCCCAGCAAAAAATGGTATTCACATGTTTTCGCCATGGTGTGGACACAGCGGCCCATGGCCGTGCATGGCCCCATTTTGTTTCAAGATGTTTCAAGTTTCAAGCACCAATGGTGTTTTTGCAAATCCGCAAGCGTTCCTCACGTGCATGTGTGCAGGCGCTTTATATTTTCATGATCTACAGAAGCGGTCTTTTCACTCTAGCCTTGAGTTGTTTCTAACTCCTAGAGTACCTCTTCTGGAGATATGCTGCTCTTGTTCCTCCAGCAATTGTTCCAGTCAGACTGTCCTGCCAGAAAGAAAAGGATCGCTCTACGCCCCACAGCTCCCATAACAATGTTTCTGGTTGGCCGTTTCGGGCTTGATGTTGACAATTGTATCGCCGTTCAGCTCCAAGATGAGACCAGCGCCATGTCGGGATGGGAGGACCACATTTTGACGCGTGCTCGAGTCACAACATGAGGGGAGGCATCATGTCCCAAATTTGACGTGGGCAGAGCCCAGTAACTCTGCTACATGGCTCAATGGAGGGCTCAGGGGCCACGATTTTTCCACTACAGCAAAGGAACCAGTTTATTCCACCAGTCATGTGAGTGGCCCCCTGTTTGTTTGCAGCTTCTTTTCCGGGCAAATCCTCTGGACGCCCTGGCCAAAAAAAAAACATGTGAGTGGCTTTACGTGCAAACATGTGCAAATCCAAGCTATTAAAAAAGATGGGACTTGCACTTACGACAGCTGGGGATGCCATGATGTCACGGATGCGCAGATCTTAGGCCTTTCTGCCAGGGGAGAAGTTCTATCCAAATGGTGCGGCACCTCAGAACGTTCGTCAGGGCACCACAACTGGGTCGGCTCGGCAGGTCGATGACCCATGCGGATCCATGAGGGGTGCAAGTTGAGCCGAGAGGGATGACATGTGACGGCTGATTGCAAGGCTGAAAGCTGCGGCCAAAACCATTTCATGTTGTGATTCAGTTGGACTTTATTGGCTGACCTTCGGGCTGGCATATTTGCAGTAGTACCTCTTGCTTCCAAACAAATTTTCTGCTGGTTGCATATTTCTTTGCTGTACCCCTGGTGTGTATAGACTGCCCAAAAAAAACTTGCGCATCACATCCCCTGTAGAAGCCCATGGGGAG
The DNA here is from genome assembly GCA_009767595.1 of Symbiodinium kawagutii. Lineage (NCBI taxonomy): Eukaryota > Dinophyceae > Suessiales > Symbiodiniaceae > Symbiodinium > Symbiodinium kawagutii. Next base: position 184,094 of record VSDK01020038.1, on the reverse strand, counting down.
ATGTCCTTGGCCGAGGTTTCGACGGCTTGTTGAACCTCACACTGGGGCCACGCCCCACTGGCGTGACTCTGAGGGTGTGGATCCCTGGGAAACGGACGAGCAAAGGGAAGGAAAGGTACAGAGGTAGCACCTTCACACGCACAGGAACAAATGTGGAACATACCAGGGATTTTATATGGTTTTTTAGGGGATTATAAATGTGTATAATTATATATATATTTATATACATAAATAAATAAATATATATATGTATATATATGTTTATATTTATATAATAGCCAATAGGGAATGATAAGCAACAATAACACCAATATGGTGGTTTCTCAAAATAGGGAACCCCAAGAGTTGTCGGTTTATTCTTCCAAATGAATACCGCGGGATGATTTTAGGGTACCCCCATGACTCGAAAAATCCCCGCAGAAAAGACATGTGCGCGTCTCATTCCTGGGGCCGTTATCCCACTTTTTGGATTAGAATATCCGGAAACGACGTTGAACTCTGCTCAACATCCCTGGTATGTTCCACATTTGCTCCTTTCTTAAGTATAAAATAACCATATAAGATGCCTGCAAATGCTCGTTCCTTATGTATAAACCAACAAAATGATGGTTAAATGCCCGCAAATGATGGTTCAATGATGGTTCAATGCTCATCAAAAACCGGCTTTCCAGCCCGCCATCCAGGTGACCGCGCTGGTGATCGAGTCGTCTCACTGAGCCCGCCCGTTGTGGTTTTCGTTGCGCTGCGACCGCGTTGCTGCGCTGGTGGATGAGCCGCCGGCGACCCGGGTCGCCATCCGTTGCGGCGACCCGAGCTCCAGCTGGGAATGCAAGTATGGTACGTAGTTGGTATCTGATTCGCTTACCTGATGGTTCTTGTTTGATGGTTGTTATTGGTATTTGATTCGCTTGTTTGATGGTTGTTGCTGGTGATTCGCCCCCCTCTTCAGCTTGTTCAACTTGTGACACTGTTGTTGAATACTAGCACTGCCCACCGTGGTTCGTGCACCAAATCCATTGGGAACTCACCCCGCGTGATCTTTTGGTCAATGGACGTAGCTCTCGGAGAGAAACGGCATGCGCCAAAAACGTGGCGCAGCGTCGTTGGAACATTGGAGCTGCTGAGCTTGGTTGACAATGACGGATCCTGATGGTTCACTAGGGCCACCTGGTTGTTACCGTTCATGGTGGTGAATGAACTTGGTTGTTGATGGTGTTTAAGGCTGGTCAACAATGATGACTGATGATTGATGATGGTCAGATTGATCGTTAGTTGATGGCAAATGAAAATGAATGATAGAGAGATAGTTCAGGAGAATCGGACTGCTGAGCAGGGCACATCTATGAATCCTCGCCCCCCGAATCCAATGGTTTTTCTGCCCCAGTGATCAAGTTTGCATTTTGGCGGTTGTGCTGGCTTTTGATGAAGAATATTGAATGTATCACAAACCTTATAAACCATAGGCAGCTGTTCGTAATTAGCCATTATAATGCAGTATTATTAGCCACTGTCACTTATCATCAGCCATCCTTAGCAACCACCATCAAGCAACAACCAGCGACTATCACTCGAAAGGTCAGAGAGGGTTCCGACCAAACCTGTTCTAAACCGCTGATGATTCGTCATGTAAATGACTTGATATCCACCATGGTTGAACCATAGTGAGCCGTGAAAAAGCACCATCACCCATGGTTAACTAAGATATATAGTTAAAGCATATTAAACAATTTAAAAGCTACTGTTAAGCAGAATACTTAAAAGATGTTAAGCACAATCTGCAACCACGATGCCAGCCATTCTTAACCACAAGGACCAGCCACCACCTGTCATCAACCCTTGGTCACCATGGGTCAACGGTCAGCAGCTGGTCCCAGCGCCGGCGCGTAGTCGGCGCGTGAGTGCTGCAGTCATGGCACTGTGCACTCGGTGCTGTGTGCAATGGGCGCCTGGCCTGAGAATGGGTGGATTGGTTGGGTGGTTGGGTGGTTGGTGGGTGGGTGGGTGGGTTGGTTGGTTGGCCAGCAAGAAAACATTCAAGAAAACATATACAACAATAAGTTGGATATACATGGATATAATATGATATGGTTTGCTTGTCGGCGAGGATGGTCGATCCACGCAGTTTCAGCAATAGCAAGTTTTCGGCTGCAGACCTGGTGAAAGGCTAAGCCATTGCCATTGATGGGTTCCTCATCAGATGTGAAAATCTTCCGGAAAGCCTGGCAAATGGTGGTTGAAACTAAGGTTTCCTGTAATTTCTCCCATTGACCAATCCATTGAATTGAGGAATTGTAGCTGTGGGGGTCGGATTTTATGTGTTTTTGTTATGGTTTTCGGTCGGTCAGACCACCAACTAGGTAGCATTGGCGGTCATGATGTCAGGTGTTCTGCGACAGCTGATGCTATAGACCAATGCAGGCGATTTTGATTGATGTGGCAAGCCTTGCACTTGGATAGTCAATTGAACATTTGGTACAGCAAAATGCTGGATGTTGTGCTAAAATGCAGGTGTTTCACAGGGTGAAATCATAGATTTCAGGACATTCCAGGTGTATCACAGATCCTTTTCTGAATGATTTGGGCAGCAGAGCCACCACTGCTGGGCATACTGAGGCCTATCCCTTCGTGCTCCTGGGGCAAATGTCGCTCAGCTCTACCTGGGTCGATGGGGTTGCTTGGAACGGCTCAGATCCTGAACTTGGGATCCCACAGGCATCCAGGTGCCCCACTGAACAGGACAAGTCTTCGTTTTTTTGGCACTTTTGGGTGGGTAGCTAATGCTGCAAAGAACCCCAACAAGATCCAGGAGATTTTCCATGGTCTTTGACACAACCTAGGAGAGAAAGACGGGTTGCGTTGTCTCATCATGTCTCAATAGGCGTCCTGGCGTCACCTTTTTTGCTGGCCCTGCCATGCCCTGCCCAAGTCAGTGTAGAACCACAGGCCCTTCTTGCCCTGGAACTCCCCTGCTCCACCGCGCTGGGACGAACCAGATGTTCACATCGGATATCCCTGTGCATAGCGGTGAAAGTTGTGACTAGGCATTTGCACATGTGTTTGACTCGGATGTTTACTGAGATGTGCTCGTTTTGGATGCAAGGGTTTGGCAGACGCGGCATTGTCAGGGAGTCCATGACAGCTGACGAACATAAGATTCACCGGGTGAATGCATCTCACAAGGCCACAGTACGTTGCATCCAGCATTCAACTCATGTTTTTGTACTTCATTTCTGCGTTCAATCAACCATGGAACCGGATCTAACGTAAACTGATAGCAGTATGGCAGTGGTCCAACAACGACTTACCAAGATGCCCAAATAGCATCATTGATGATTCCAAGCCCCAAAAATCGAATGTGGGCCGCAGACGTTTGCCTGGTCTGCTTGGTGCTTCCATGCCATGTGGGCCAAAACGTTGAACGCCCTGGGCCATAGCTCGTGGTTTGCTCCAGGGGGGCCGTGTGGCTTACCTTAACGTGCGTGGAGACCATGTACAAGGAGTGGGGGCATCGCAACAATGCCTTGGAAGATCCTCGGACCGCCTGGCCGGTGGCACTTGGGGATGATTCAACGCTACCATGGGGGTGCCAAGCAGCCAGAAATCAACATGTTTGAGCATTTTGAATTTTCGCCATGCAGTACTAAGGAATGGTTGCTTGGTTGACTAATATTGTCCATAGGGTTGAAACCACCAAACAGAAAACCATGACCCGAAAGAAGAAAGGGGAGTTGAAAGATCGTTAACAACCAGCAAGCCTCAGGCAGGCGCGCCAGCGTATGCATTCACACACTGTAGCACTGAACCGATCTTGGCTGTTCAGGCTACACATGCGGTAGCTCGCCCATTATCTAATGACTGCTGCTTCACTGTGTGTCTAAGCATGGTCGTTTCCCCCAAATGGCCTCTCATGCAAAGATATGCTTGGAAGCCCTCACTTTCTTGTTGTTCCAAAAGGGGATCCCAATCGTGTCATCACTGGGGTGCCCTAGATACCACATTCGCTGCCCCACACATCCCCATGCCACACTGCCTGGTGGTGCCACAGATCCGGCGTGTGACGCTAAGGATTCTACCCCGCACACGGTGGGATGCTGAGTGGGGGGATGGACCAATACCCCACATCTACACCGCTTCTTGCGTGCCAACATGTCGGCTATTCTGACAAATTGATCCATAAATCGTAATCCCCTAGCCATCCCCCATGGGTTTGTTGAATTGGGACGCTAGCCAGCGATGGGTGCGCATGATTTATGGACCAGCTCAATGCATTCATTTTAGAAGCCTTTAGTTCATGGTATGCGCTTTTGATTCTTCTGACCGGAAACCAACTGGACCAAAGTGCACTCAATTCCAATGTTATTTCCCCTGGAACAGCTGAATGTAGGACTCAGAGGGTTCCAATTTGACAGCATCATTGGAGCAATCGTGTCAAGCAAAACTTGTGCTGAAGACCACAGCAAAACATCTGAATGAATCCTCCCGACCCGACCCAAGAAAACACCCCCCGTGCTGAAAGCAGTCCGATGGGTGATTTTGCACTTGCACCTTTGAAGCTCTATACTGTCCCAAAAAGGCAGGAAAACTTGCCTGGTCGAGACAGTTCTGATCAGAACTCGTAAGAACTAGTCAGAATTGAGCACATGTTCCGATGGTATACAATAACAATAACTCATAGTAGGCTGATACCTTTGTAGCTGACCGCCATTACATACGGTCCACCGTCAGTAAACATGACTGCATTGTATCATTGCAAACACCGTCATCATACAATATCCTCAATATTCTTACTATCTTTTTTTTTCACACTTCAAACCAATCACATCTTCGGCCATACTAACTTCAAGCGACGCTTGAACAACGAAAGAGATCTTCCCAGAAATGATGGGAAACTCTACGTCAGAAACCCTTCGAACGGGCGGTTCAAACAAGGGCGGTACCCGGTACCGTTGAAGTTCCCAGCTTCACCGGGGCAGCTCAGCACAGCTCAGGTCCTCAGTTGGCCCTTCAAAGGGGCTGTGACGCTGGGACCGCGATCCATGCATGTGCTGTTTGAGTCATCGCTGGGAGGCGGACACAGAGGAGGGAAGGATCATGTCATTGGTCCAAGTTGTGCGGCACCTATAGCACACGCAAATAGATTTAGATATCAATGCGGGCACACACAGGCGCACACGTTGGGGCACCCTGGATGTGCGGATATGGTTGGACATATCCCTATCATTGCTAGTTGTTTGTGTATATCTCTTGCTATATGATCCTTACAGTCGTGAAACACTATATCAACGAGGCCTCATTCACTAAATCAATCAAGGATACCCATTGTCCTTTTTTGCCTATTTTACAATCGATTGTCAGACCCAATCTGTCGCCAAACCTTTAGATTATGCCTAGCTTGAAGCTTGTTCGTGGCCAACATTGCCTCTGAACCGAGGAGAGCTTTCGTCCTCAACCATGACTGCAATGCCGTCAAGCAGAAGCAGAGAGACATTCTCATGTATGTTTCGCAGGTGGGGCATGACCTGCCAAAATGAGGATGTCGCCATAGGAGAACACAATGACAACCTCCACATGGTCGTGGCTTCCCAAATTGCTGATTGATTTTGAATGGTTTTCTACTGACTGGAATCCTCGCCAGCAGACAATTGATTGGCTTTGGCCCTTGCTCATGTTCGTGGTTAATCCCAGGATCTGCCAAGTCACTCCTTTTGTTTACAAGTAGCAGCTAGCCACCCTTGCTTGGTCCAGTGGCAGCTAGTGCGGTGCTTTCTGAACCAATCCAACCATCAGACCATCACCATCGGATGGGTCAACCTGGCGCCATGTTCCCCAGCCCATCCACTGACATTTGGAGATGTTCTGTGCCATCAGCCCAGTTTAGACGCTTCTAGTAGCACTGCCGACAGTGAAGTCGCCACTATGGTGACATCTTACCTTGCGCTAATCAAACTTAGAAAAGCCCACCAGTGATGATCGACATATCGGAGAGGCTGATTTCCAGGCAGAGGCTTGAGATTGACATAGCGGATTCGCAGATCTGTGTTTTCCGCACTTTATGCTTGGTTAATCGTGTTGGTTAGGTTAATGGCTAATGGTGTCGCTACAAGTCCTGTGGGAGGGCGCAGTCACTGACTCCCGGCCCTGGAAGTCCCAGGACACCGACAATGCGTCGTGCTTCTTGGGCAGCGATGACAGCTACGCCTGGCACTACTGGCCCCCATCTGAAGCGCTGAAGCTACGCCTGTCGTCGCAGAAGGTCTTAGAGCGAAATCGCCAAGCACTGAATCTGGCGCCAGCGAAAGCACAGCTTGGGCCAGAAGCACATGATAGGCCCGGCTCCAGCAATTCTTGGGGAGTTGGTGATGTCTTGATTGGGCTGCTGATCAGTTAATTAGTTCATGGTCCGGTAAGTTAAGGCATGAACAACATTGAACAACCGCCATGGTACAGTATAGGATGTAATCATGATTGTAAGGACTCAGGGCCAGCTGTTTTGTAGGGGATTTGCATGGGACAACGCCACAAAGAGTGCCACATCTTTGCGCGTGTCAAGTTGGGCCTGACAGCGAATTCCACTGGGGGCTTTGATCGAAAAGATACCTCCAAGCTGATGTACCGAGAATTGAATCGTATCTGGGTGCCCATTGTCCCTGTCATGTAATGCCATGCAGTGTGTTTGTGGTGTACCTGGCCGGTGCGTGAATGTGCGACTGGGCAGAGCTCACTTCAGCCTGCAAACGTTTCATACACCTGGTCATCAACTGCAAAGGCAACATGTTGTTGTTGTTGTTGTTGTTGTTGTTGTTGTTGTTGTTGTTGTTGTTGTTGGCGGCCATTTTTTTGTTCGGCACCACTTTGGAGACCAGGGTTCCCTGGTACAATTGCCCCCACAGGAGTTTGCTCGCTGAAGCTGAGTCGGAGATGCCTGGCTGCATGGGATGTCACTACTCCAAACTTGCTGGCTTCCCTGGTATCATTTTGGGTGGCTGGTGGGCATCATGTATGACAGTCATCCAGGTTCTCAAAGAAGTGGGTGAACGTCCCCCAGCTAGGTGGTTTGATGAGCCAAGATATAGCCATCGCCAGCAAGTAGCCCAGGAAGAAGAACGTGTCCACTGCGCTTCGGCTATTTGAGAAGGGCTTGGACAAGCTGGAGGCATGGCCGGGCATGGCCGTGCCAAGCTTTCGTTGATGGGAAGCCCCCCATGACGCTGGCTCAAGTTCAGGTGCTGAGCCAATGAAATGTACAAACTGCTGGTTGTTGTTGGCCAGGCCAGCGTTGGTGGTTGTAGTATAATTTTATTGCTTATTTGGTTGGTGGTTTCAATGTTTTCCCTAGTGTTAACACATGGTTGGTTGGTTGACTGATATTTTTCAAAAGGGGTTGAAAGCACCAACCAGTTGTCTATATTTAGATCCTTAGCATCCAAGAGCCATCGTGAGTGACTTGCCAAAAGGATATGCATGGTGGGCAATGCTATTGTTCCACCTGCATGAGGGGATGACGTACCAACCATCAATAGCCTTTTGAAATGCTACTGGGCATATTTCAAGGTGCTCGTTGGATGGAATGAGAGTAGAGGAAACCAGGGAGGCTGTCTGTTGCCAGGCTCAATCCGCGGTTTGATGCATTCTTTCTGGGTTTTCGTTCCCCTGTAGATTCAATCAACCGTGTCTGGGAGTCTTACATGAAAAACCAGTGAACTTATATTCACTATTCCCCGTCATCCACCAGTTTTCTATCGCTCTCAAACCATCATCCTGTGATCGCACCTACACTTCTCATGTGCTGAGAGAGCTATTGCCCACTAGCTTCATCGCTCCACTCAGTAGCAGTCCCAAAAGATAGCTCATGACTGATCACTACTGGCTGGTGGTCTCAAACAGATGGTTGGTTGACTAATATTTTTCATAGGGGTTGAAACCACCAACCAGACTACTTTTATGGCTTGGATGCGCAGTTGGAGTTGCTGTGCTGGGATCCAACCCTGGTAGCCCAGCTTGAGGTGGGTGCACTAACCCAACCTTCACCATGGCGAATGCTATGTAAGGGGCCCCAAACCTCAGCCATTGCAACGTCAGGGCGGAGCGATGGCAAGCTTCGAAACTGGGAGGTATCTGTGGAAGAGACCTGGTGGCACCGTTCGAAGTCGTTGGGTGGTGAAGGTGGGAAACCATGACTCAGCCCCCGTGACAAAAAAATCATTTTTGATTGGACATATTGTAAATCACAGCTCCTTTTTATGATAAAACCAGATAAGCTGAGGATTGGATGGGATTGGGCTTTATTCAGATGGCTATGAGGATTGCTTTTTTTTGCAGCGGCAGTGAATGGAGGATGACATTGGATAGTCCTTGAGGGGTAATCTAAGCATTCACGAGGATTCACGAGGGATGGCCTCACCATGCCTCACCCATTTGTGGGGTAAGATGCAGGCAGTCAGGAGAGCAGATCCATGACCCTGCCTTCTGAGGGAGTGGACCCACCCTGATGTCATGAACACCGGCGAGTACAGGACCTTCACCAACCAATGCACGAAGCTTTGGCGTCGTTGGATGTCGGTCATTTGCATTGCTTCTGGGGGCTGTACCACGGCCCACTGGAATGTAAGAAGAACTGGTTGGTGCTTGGGGATGTTTTTTTTTAAAGGTACCATTGTAAGGATGGCATGGGTCGTAACATCTAACAACCACCAACCAGAACTGAAATGTGTCCAGAATATTTGTCAATGAACATGGGAATGCGACCGTAGTTGTTGTAACCACGGGGGTGGAACAGGGGGCACCAACATGACAATGGCTGGAACTTCACAATTGATTCATTGATCCTCATCCACCAGTAGCCAACCACCATCAATCAATCATTGACCATATCAAGCCATCATTGCTTAAGTATGGCTATACCAATCATTGGTCATAGTTTTACATCAAGCCATATCGGCCAATCATCATCAACCATCCATGCTATGGCTCATCAATCGGCGCTGGCTGATCAACCGGCTGATCTACCGGCTGATCTACCCGGAGGTCCCGCAATGATGGTTACACTGCGGCAATCCAACATGGCAATGGTTGATAATGGTGGTTGACAATGCTTAAGAATTGGCAAATCGTGATGAGCAGTGATCAATAATGATGGTTGATAATGGTGATCTAATATGTCAATGGCAAAAGATCACCGTTTTTCCAATGAAAAAACCCTGAGAACCCATCAATAATTGGTGGATTTTCCACTGCAATGGTAGATTCGTAGAGGGCACTTGATGATTACTTGATCATGTTCTCTTGATTAAACTAGACTGCTTAATGATGGCTGATGATGAATTGGTCGTTCATTGATGGCCAACGGTGGTTGATGGGTGCGGTATGTTGCGGTGAATGATGTTGATATCTGATAGTGGTCAAGACTAGTTTCTGATTTTTGGCCAACCAAATGTGTTGGTTCAGC